>VXBJ01001528.1:1220510-1230525 GCA_013400055.1 Nycticryphes semicollaris | reverse complement strand
AAACATGGGCAAATTAACTTTAAAAAAAAAAAAAAAAAAAAGGGAGGGAGGAATGCCAATTGCCCCTGGGTAGGTCATACAGTGGCTACAGAATGCAATTCCTTGAGTTACATTTTGACTAACATCAAACACAGAACTGAAGCTAAAAACTATCTTTTTTTTTTTCTGCACACCTTTTAGATTTCTCACATTGAAATATACTAATTTAAAATCCATCTCTTTCCCACCCTGAGGTGATAGATACAAACAGACTCACCAGAAGTTTTTGTTGTTTCCTCTTTCTCCACTCAATTAAAAAAAAAAAAAAAAAGGGCATTTTTAATATTCTAAGAAGTATAAACAAGGTAGCTTCCACTTTATTTTTAATATCCCCAGTGGCTAACTAACCTTTTCAAGCCTGCTCTTCGGAACTTAACACAGTAAAAAAGAAAAACACAGCAGTGGAGATTTAGTGAACACTAAAAATAATAACGGTCTAAGCCTCTGCTACTTCTGCAATAACATTTGTATTCTTAAGTCAACCTGAACTGCCCATGTAATTAGCCATACAATAACCTTTACTGATAATGCAGAGAAACTCATTCCAGAGGGGTAGGAAAATCCTCAAGCTTATCTCCAAGAAGCAAATAAACAGTATGTCTGTGTTAATGTCTTAGTCATGATCAAGGCCCAAACCTTTTCTGACAAAAACACTAGCTATAAAATGATAACTAACATCCACACTGCTAAAGAAAAGATAAATCTAGACAGCGTAGCTGACTGCAAATCAATGGTATTCTTTCTAACCATGTCTGGATTTGGCGCTTTTTTTTCCAGAACTTTTCTACACCGCAAACACTAGTAACAACTGGTGAAATAAAATTTTATGTGTATTAAAAAAAAAAATAGTAGCCCAGCTAGTTGCTTATTCTATAAACACACTGAATTATGCAAGTTATTTATTATTTGCATCATCTCTAGTTTTGTACCCATCTCTCTTTCCTCCTAACGTGATCGTGATCAGCTTGGCTTTTAACAAAGTTTATCCAATACAGGGAACAGAAGCATAACGCAACACACACTAATTAGATTCCATTATGCTAATAACTTCTAACTCTAATTAGATGTCTTCCAGACTTGGTCATCATCTTTAAAGTATTACACACCCTAGAGGAAACACACAGAAGTCATGCAGATAAACTGCTTTGTCGCATGTAGATGGTGTCACTCTGCAGGATCAAGGACAAAGAAAAAAAATTCTCCATGTAATAAAGAAAAAGAAGCTTGTTGGTAAAATGCAACATTTTGAAGCCAGAAGATATGCAGACACTGAGATAAAAGAATCCACAATAGTGTGAATTGGCCTTGCATCTAAATTACTTTGCTTAAACCTAGTTTAAAATAAACCCAAGGGAGAATGTAATTTATTATTTTAAAAAAGCAAGCGTCTATCAAGATTCCCAAATTATTTAACCCAGAATACTTTATTGCAATGCTGACAGAATTTTATAGCTTTTGATCTAATCTGTGGTCTGTGTTGTACTGCCTTATTCAGAAACTTACTTATTAATCACACTTTCTAAATTTTTGTTTAAGGTCTCCTTTAACCTACTGCATTCTGTTCCGTTCAGGCACGTATCAAAGCTTCCCTGCAATGACTGACGCTGCAGAGAAAAAAAAATAAATTCAACTGAAAGCAAAGCCCCATTACTGTAGGTACACACAGAAATAACATTCTTTCACAAACAGCTTAGGGAACAAAAATTTATAGCCCATATTACTGGAAAAAGTACAGTTTAGCAATGTGTCTGTTGTAATCACTCAAGTACACAAACAATATAGCAATGGCTGAAGCACTGACTAGAAATGCTGATAAACGGGCCGTATCATACCCTTAGCCCCCAGCAGCTTGCCCCCAGTTTATACAAAAAGACCTCAAGGCAGAAGGGAGGATGGAATTTTGAATGCAAAGGTTCGAAACATGGCAGCCATATACATGTAAATGGTCCTTCTGCTTGAACAGATGTGTTAGCGTTCACAGTCCTGGCTCTTCCAGCAATATGATAATTATTCACTGAGTAAACTACATAGTTCACATGAAAAGCATCTCAAAGAGCATCTTATCAAGACTGATCTCATTTGAACAGCCTCTGAATGGCGAAGTACTTTACAGTACATGTATGGAACTACCAAGTAAAGGCTTTGCAGATCTCAGAAAAGTACACTTTGAAAATGCTAAAGATCTCACCTCTATCTCTTGCTATAATTGTATGTATTCATTCCACTCAAGCAGCTTCACAGAAATTTCTCTATCCAGTATGACGGTCCAAGATTGAGATAATGAGATAATAGTATTTAAAGAGTTTCCTATAGCAGAGACAATAGAGGCAAGAGATATTCAAAAGCAAATAGAAAGTTAAAGCATGCCTGACACTATAACGTTAGCTAAGGGATGCATGCAATTTTGAAAAAACTATCAGCTGATTAGCTTCCCAACATAAGAAAATAATAACCTAATCCCAATAAAAAAATCTGCACAAAGAGTAATAAAATTAATCAAACTGCTCCATTCCTCTGCATATCCAAGATCAACAAAAAGGAAGACTGTTAAAAGGTGTGGATGGAAGCAGATGACTACAGACTTGAAAGAATTTCTGAGGGATACCACAGAGTCACAAAACGGTTGAGATTGGAAGGGTCCTCTGGACGTTATCTTGTCCAACATCCCTGCTCAAGGAGGGTCACCTAGAGGCAGCTGCCCGGGACCATGTCCAGACATGGTACTTGAATACATCAAGTATGCCCCAGGACACTTCCTATCTGAATAGGACTCTCAACGCTCAAACACAGCATGACTGGGAAAAAACAAGGTCCCTCACAGAAGCCAGTAAGTGGAGAAGTAACGTACGTGACACAAGTCATAATGAAAAAGCGTGATATGGAATAGGGAACTGGATATTAAATATGGAATTGCTAATTCCTCTAAATTTCCATAGCAAAAAGACTTCTTGAAGCGTTGTCCCAGATGCCAATTTTTCTGAAAACTGTCAGAAGCTGTTCCTGAGAAATATTATATTACTGTATACACCTGGGGTGAAAAGATAAAAATCCAGCATAATAAGCAAACAGCTTCATAAGCACTCAGCTTCCCTTGATTTCTTATATCCTTCCTTTGCCAGTGTTCCTCAGGAGACTGACCCTCATCTGGGAGAAAGCAATCTCCCTTAGGAGACTGGTCCTCTTGGTCACACATACATTGTCCTCATGCCACAGAGGAGCTCTTACATCCAAAGTCTCTGATGTGAATGATGAGAGGTGGATGACCGTGTCAACATCTTGTTAAAACAGGATGAAGCCTGAAACTACACCAGGCAACCCGAGTCTCACGGATACTGTAAAAGTTAGTTATGAGCTAGCACAGTGTGGATGGGAATTCCAGGCATACAGTCCATTCTTCAAGACCAAAGCAATGTACTAATATATAACAGGACCACCATAAGACTTTGCATTAAAAGTGCCATGACTGTACCTCCAAACTCTGCATCTTCACTAGTCCTTACAGTTCTCTGGAATGTTCTTTCTTCTATCACTGTATTTAGGGCTGATGTCTTCCCTCTGCAACCCTACACATTTAATCTAATACCAGGCTGCAAAGTACACCCAAATCTATTTCAAACCAGAAATGAGAGCAACTGAATTGGAAGAGACAGCAAGAGCTCAAAAGCTGCTGAAGACTACTGGCTCAAACTTCAGGTAGACAAGTGCTGGGCACTCTGCCTGAAGCCATGGCACTCAGCCTGAAGTACTGAGTACAAGTGATAAAGCAAAGGCTTCTCTAGAACAGACAGCAAGACCAGAAAGAGCAGAGGATGATATCCTGATTATTCCTCCTGCAGTTTCTCTTCACTCCTTACAAGGAGTTACGTGTGGTGATGTCCTGAAGCTATGACTCAAAAACAACATAGCACACCCCAAAGCATCTTTCCTGTGGCTTACTCCCAGGCACTGCATAATCAAGGCCCCCAACAAGCCCAGTGTCCAGTGAATTATCTTCTTTGTCCATAAGTGGAAATGCCCACCGAAGAAGGGAATAAGCCTTCATAACTTAAAGGGAATGTAAAACCATAGCTAGAAATGCCATAAAGGTGATTAAACAAGCTATCCAAGCAGGAAGAAGAAAATTTCACTTAAAATAAGTGGGCCTCAATCTGGATGAGGGGATTGAGAGTACACTCAGTAAATTTGCAGATAACACCAAGTTGGGCAGAAGTGTTGATTTGCTTGAGGGTAGGAAGTCTCTACAGAGGGACCTGGAGAGGATGAAAGTGAAGAGCCAATTGTATGAGGTTCAACAAAGCCAAGTGCCAGGTCCTGCACTTGGGTCACAACAACCCCATGCAGTGCTACAGGCTTGGGGAAGAGTGGCTGGAAAGCCACACAGCGGAAAAGGACCTGGGGATGTTGGTCTACAGCCAGCTGAACATGTGCCAGGAGTGTGCCCAGGTGATCAAGATGGCCAATAACAGCCTGGCCTGTATCAGAATTGTGAACAGCAGGACTAGAGAAGCAATTGTCCTCCTGTACTCAGCACTGGTGAGGCCCCACCTCAAATACTATGTTTGATTGTGGGCCCCTCACCACAAGAAAGACATTCAGGTGCTGGAGCGTGTCCAGAGAAGGGCAGCAAAGCTGGTGAAGGGTCTATAGCACAAGTCTTATGAGGAGTGGCTGAGGGAACTGGGGTTGTTTAGCCTGGAGAAAAGGAGACTGAGGGGAGACCTTATCAATCTCTACAGCTACCTGAAAGGAGGGTGTGGCAAGGCAAGGGTTGGTCTCTTCTCCCAGGTAGGAAGTGATAGGATGAGTGGAAACAGCCTAAAGTTGCACCAGGGGAGTTTTAGATTGGATATCGGGAAAAATTTCTTCACAGAAGAGGTTGTCAAGCATTGGAACAGGCAGCCCAAGTAAGTGGTGGAGTTACCATACCTGTTTAAAAGACAGGCAGATGCGGTGCTGAAGGACATGGTTTAGTAGTAACTTGGCAGTGCCAGACTAACAGCTGGACTCAATGATCTTACAGGTCTTTTTCAACCAAAATGATTCTATGATTTTAAGCGGTAACGAACTCCATAGACCGCCCTAAGTCAGCTGGCACAGAAAAGGAAAAGGAGACACGCAATTTCTAAACCCTCCCCTTATACAATAAGAAGAGAGAGTGTGAGCAAGCCTGTTGCAGATTGCTGGGCTCTAATGCCTCACTGTGTTAGACTGACACAAGCAACGATGTAGAAAAGGAACCTTGTGAAGAGAAAAGACAAACAAGTAATTCAGTTGCTTGAGCTGAAATTCAAGCACGCTCTTAAAAGCAGCAGCAGAAGTTTTAGATAAAATAATTTCAGGATAAATTTATTCAGATATTCAATGCTTATCATTATATTTTTCATATGACAATATCCAATGACTAGAAGTCAAAGTTAAAATGGTTTTGTGTGAAATGTGCCTACCAGTATGGTTTGATTGCATGATTTACCAGGAGCTCTGATGAACTCCATTCCAGAGGATGTATTTGACAATCGCTTAATGTTGGGAATGTATAACAAGACCCATGTAAGCAACAAACATAGTTTAGCATTCCCAAGGAACCCATTCTTAACAATAAAACTGACGGTCTCAGTTTAGCATCAGATAGAGATTTAAGTTCATGATAGCTCCTAGGCATAACTAAGCTATACGAATATACCTTAAAGAGACCAACAGTTCACACTTGTGTGGTCAGTAAGAAGATATCATACAAGTCACTGAACAAACCTTCTGAGTATTGGTAAACACGGAGATTAAAAAATAATTAAACATATCCGCACTTTTTTGCCTGCCTGAAAATATCCAGATGTAACAGGGCATTATTTGCAAATATATATAAGTATATAATCAAAGAACTCAAGAGTGTGTGTGTGTATCTACAGAGTCCTTTGAGATCGAGCCATATCTATATAAAACCGGCATATAAAAAATAACTCCATGTATATACACACATGAGTTCTTTTGTTATAGATATTGAGAGGTATATATATTTTTTCTATATGCACATATAGATCTCTCGCTCAAGGACCTAACTTCATACAGATTTATATATCTCTCTAAAATATCAGTAAAAATAAAAATTCATTGTTTTCTTTACCTTCACTTCATGGAGGCAGTTTTCCACATGTTTAGAAGTAGCTTGTAACCACAGGAAAGAAATTATGAATAATATAATGCTCATTTTTGTCTGAAAATCCTGAGGATCCTGACCATCTATTTATCTTCTGGAACAAGTTTTTTAAAATTCATTGCTCTGCCTCTGAACAAGTTTTGCCTGTATTTCCTTATCAAGCTGGCTGTATCAGAGATGAAGCCTAGCTCGAAAGTACACAAGCACAAGGTACAGCAGTTAAGGAAGGGTGAGCTCTTGAAATACATCAGTTACATCCCATTAAGCTATTCACACACACACTCTGACCTCACAGCTATCAGTTTTTTCCCTTAGGAAGCTGGCATGCAGAGACAACAGAATATAGCAGAAAGTAATACTACTGAAAAATCTGAAAATATCTGGAAAGTTCCCTCAGCGAAGAGATCACCATAGCTGGCTTCTCATCTCCACTAAAGTTCCTAAAACACTGCAGCTAAGTCAGTCATAAAAAATAGCAAATTAGAGTCAGGTGCAGTACATCATCTCTCTCTGATACGCAAACTTCACACCAAACTTCACACATATGAAGACCAAAAATGTAATTCAAATAAATCCCCACACACAGTTTTCACAGATGTGGGGAAAGAGAAGCTGTGTGAAACAGAACTGCAATCTCTCAGGAAGGAGACTTTGCCAAGCTTCACCCCCGCAGCTTTACTTGTTTTTATTTTCCTGCCTGCTAGTGAGCTCCCCTTTGGCCAGCCAAAGCACCAGGGGTAACAGAGGAGGCACCAGGGGTAACAGAGGAGGCAGAAGAGGGAAAAAAGTCATGTGGAAATCAGTGAAAGAGACAACAGTTCTGAGCAGATCTTGCTTGACCTTAACAATATAGACTAATCATCAAAGTCTGGCCTCAACTTATGGTGGGGAACCAGCCTCCCATTACTCTGGCTCAAAATAGAGCCATCTAACACCCTCCACTTATAGAACATATCGCACACCTGCCAAAGGACATAAAAATCTTTTTATTGATAACCACTGTTCCACCATTGATAACCAGAAGCACTGGTTAAAAATACAAAAAGCTAAGCATACCTATTTTAATTGTCTATAGCAAGTCACCTTTATTCACTCAACCAATTTCCTTAATCAAATTATAAATACGTTTCATGATAAATTGAAGAAATGAAAACATGGAACTTATCTCATAAATTTGCCAGTTTCCATGGTGAACAGCATCCAAAACCAACACCCTTTACCTTTATATGCCACCCAGCATTAGATTTCTCTGCCATTTGGACTTAATAACACCTCATACATATAAATGACTCTCTCAAGGAAGGAAAAGCCATCTTTGGTAGACTATCATGGAATGGTTATTTGAACCCAGTAATCAACAATTCTTTCAAATTCTTACCATCTTACCAATTTTTTATACGAAACAGATGTTAGCAGCACAACTTAGTCAGAATTATTGAACAACTTTTCTTTCAATTTCATAACAAATTAGGCAATGCTTAGTTGATGCATCTGAAAAAAGTTACGGAATCGCAAGCCCTAAGGCACTGGACTGGGTGTCATAATTTAAACCACCAGCAGCTGCAATGCAAAGGCATTAGAAACGTAACATTTTACCCCATAGAACAAATTTCTCTTGCAGATCATAATCTTTATTTGTTAATAAATTCTGCAGTCCCAACTGGAACTTTGTTCCTTCCAACGAAGGAAGAGGTGCTAAAGAAAAGGAAACAAAAATGAAGAGGGAGATTGTTTTCATTAAAACTTTCTTTCCTACCTATCTGTACTCACCAAATGTTAGTGTTAATAACCACCAGCGGCACCAAATACCTATCTCCCTTTTTTCAAATATGAGGAAATTGATTTGTATGATACCATTTGCTGAAAGCAAAGCATGTCTAGATACAGACCAGTCTTTTTTAAGTCACCTGTCAAACACAGATGTAAAAAATAACAATCACAGGGATCACTTCATCTACCAACAAAATACTGTTGAGAGGCAGATGAATCAGAAACAGATATAGTTTTGATACAAAGGGGATGCTTGTAACTGCATCGTGTTTTAAGAACACACATCTACCACAGACAACAAATTTAACGTGAAAGGGCCTGCTTTGACCCCCTCTTGAATAAATCAAAGTCTACAAGTAAACAAGCAAAAGTAGGTCTAATGAGAACAGTTTTTGTACAGTGAAAAATGTGTTATGAAATGTAAATGTTCTGCGTGATTCAGAATTAAAGGGTGGGATTAAACTTAGCCTACAGGAATGTCATTAATCTCCTCCCAGTTTCTTTGATGGGGCAAAGAACACCAGAGGCTTTTGATCAAAAGGACTGATGCGTCTTGAAAGAATCAGAGCACTTCTTCCCAAAGTTTTTAAGTTTTACCATTCATCTTCGAATACTATAAATAAAAACATGCAATTTTTCCATTCATTTGGAAGTCAGCGCTATTGAGAGCTCAGGTGAATCAAAACCACTCAAGATTAGGGCCATTTGTTATCTCTGGGAATCTTTAAAAATAATCATTTGTACCTCTAATATATTTCAAGCCAGAAAGACAGGCTGGCTTCTTGGAAGTAGTTTCTCAACAAATCCTTTGCAGACCTTTATGTTCATGTATACTAAGGTGAATTTAGGGTGAATTTCTTCCTCTAGAAAGTCTTTCCTTTCCCCTTTAAACCAGTAGCACATCAATGTACAATGCTGTTTAAAAACCAGCTGTGTCAGCATAGCTGATGTGTTTCAACTATGCTGATATAACAGCTTCTTGTCACACAAAAGGGAGATTACTCTTCCCATCACACACTTCCAGTGATTCTCTGACAACATTAAATGAACTGAACTCATTATTTTGGGAGAAAATTACCCCCATCTCAAAAAAAAAAAAAAAGGAAAAAAAAAAGCAACTTCTATCAACTCAGAAATTTGGAAATTTGAATCAGTTCAGTGACAATACCAGACAAGTTTGTCAGGTACAACAAGCACAAGAGATGATAAAGCACTAGGTGCAAAAGTCCTGACACACCTTATGGGTGTTTCCTTCCACAGCAGCGAAGCTGAGTTGATTAAATTTTACACTTTCATTTAATTGGAAGAAAAAGGTAGCAAAATTGTTTAAAGTGTGATTATTTTCTCAATGATTTTTCTGAGATTTTGTTTTGTATTTTACCTCAGGGCATATTTTAAATTTCTCTTTATAGAGTTCAAAAGAATTTTTGTCTTAAGTTACAGTGATTTTCTGAAAGTTTTCAGAATAACCTTCAATGACAAAGTTTGCAACTGAAGGTTTGACTGTGCCGTTGTAGAATAGCTAGAATGGATGGAGTCAAATCATGGTAATACAAATTTTCTGCATTCATTAAGTTTGCCCAGGTCCCTTGGCCAGTTGTCCCATACTACCATTCCATTACATAATCATTGCTATTGAGACACACACTAGATAAAACGTATTTGTCATTATTATTACAGTCAGGCTTGTGCTGTGTAGCCACATCATGGGCATGTTAATCCAGTTGATTTTTATCAAGGCTCCTTTCAGACAACACTAAAGCAGCTTTAGGAATCATAATGCCAGACCAGAAACACTGCAACAGAACACACTATCTCATCCATTAAGATAATTTTAAAAAGAAATTTAATAGGTTAAACTTTGTATCAGCTCACTTTACATTGAACCAAATGTTAATCTACCCTCAAACTGGCAGAAAGTCAACAAACCAGCATCAGAAATACTGCAGCTTATGCTTTAGTCACTTAGAGAAATGCATTTCTGTGCTTACACTGAGTCCAGGCACTATGAATGAATGGTATTAAAAATTATGAGCTACATCCTGAAACAGCAGG
>VXBJ01001528.1:1164477-1213688 GCA_013400055.1 Nycticryphes semicollaris | reverse complement strand
TATATATATAAAATTTAAAAATCTCCGTTTGTTTTGACAAGTGAAATAAACATTGAATGAAAAAGCACTTGGCACCCTATTTTTTTTAAGTGTACTGCTGAAAGAAGTGTCTTACTTGGGTTTTTTTTATTCATACAAAAGTGGCCATACAAAAAATTTCATGTTTTGATCAAAGCAGGTGGACAGGTTGCTCATTGATTTGAAGTAGCAGTATATTTAAAAGAAACTTTAAAGCTTTCTATTCTAAAAACTATAAGTAAGGTAAAGCAAGTCACGCTTCCTTAGGGTTCAACCCTGAAAAGAAAGTTGGTGAACAAAAATAGGAAACTACCAAAGATAAAACATCCAAAATCAGCACTGGTATTAGTATAGGTGCAACTGGTTGGAGGTACATACTATTACTACTCTCTCAAAGATGATCAGTGAAATCAGTGTAGCAGGCAAGATCTCAAGTTACAAATTAAGAAAAAGTGCCTCACAGAAAGTTCTTATAAGGAAAAACACTTTTAGAATTAAACTCTTTTCTAAAGATAAGCAAACCCACTAAAATAAGAGCAACATGTGCTACATTTTTACAAACCTGCTTTAAATTAATATTAGTAGTGCTGCGATATGATAGGTGAGCTCTCAAAGAAAATAATAGAAACCAATGAGACAATTTCATCTTTGGAGAGATGAAATGCAAGAATAACTATACAGAAAGACATCTGACATCGCCAGAAGTAGATTTTCTTTTTCCCCTCTCTTCAGTGTTTGGCATAAAAGGCATAAAGGAAACCATTTGCTTCATGACTGAAAAACTGGTCGCAATCAGACAGTGATGCTCAACATGACACCTTCCGTGGTTGTTGCAGTTTTACACAGCAGTAATTCTCACTTCAATCTCCACTTTTAATGCACTACGCTGAGAATAAAAAACTGGGAAATGGTAGATTGTTATAAGATACATCAGAAATAAAAGGTTATTACAAACAGATTAGTCCAGGGTGGAAATTACACAGGCTAAGCAGGAGGCATGGATAATCTGGGTAAGTGCCATGGAAAAATAAATATCATGATTGGACTTAAAGCAAATGGAAGCAGTTCAAATTGGCTTTCTCCAATTCACTGCAGAACATGTGATACCCACATGTCTATTTCCAGCAAACCTCACTATGAAGAAACAAAGGCCAATACTGTGAAGTGTTGAAAAACACATCTACTACCAGCTTCTTCCATACCACAGCAATGTGAATTATTGCAGCTGCCTGATAAGCATGAAAGAAGAGAGTGCAGGGGTTTTTGGGGGGTTTTGGGGTGGTTCTGTTTTGGTTTTTTTTCTTTTCTTTTTTTTTTTTGTGAAGAGAGCTACCAGCATTTATCTGAAGCACACCACCCGCTCTGTAAGCATTCACCTTGCAAAGAACAGCAGTTCTAGCAGGTTTCTGTCAGGTTAACTTTTCAGAACATCAGTTCCTTTATCCAACTCCATGTGAGGCCACAGAAATGCTTGTGTTCACTTAACAGAAAGGTCAGGAAGTCCCTGCTAGGGACTGGTTGTCTCTGTAATCAGCAGCCCGCATTTAAATTGGCTTAAATTGAACATGAAAATCACAGCCTCACAGCAGTAAGTGATCATGTCATTGTATGAACAGAAGGAAAATTTGTGGTAAGGGTGGTCTTAGAAAAAGGACCTCAAAACCCAGCCATTCTTAAGGTTTAAAATTAGCTTTATAGCAGTGTTGTAAATCTACTTGATAACAAAGCCAAGTATCAGCAATAGATGGATTATGATCAAGTAAAAACTTTGCAGCTTAAAGGATCTTCCACCAGAAAAAGTTCTTTTACATTACAAATTTGAGATCATGACTTCAGTAGCAAAACCAGAAGGTATTTCAAAAGCATGTTACCATTTTTTACCAAAAAGCAAGATCACAGATACTATGGCCAAAAGAAGTGCCAATCCTTGTTTCCATTGTAGATTTTTTTTAAAATAAATAAATAAAGGAGTAATTTAGAAACAAAGACAGACAGATACTGCAAGAAGAGGAGAGAATGAACAAAGCAATTAATGGGTTGAGACCAATTCAGACAGTGGTAGGACATAAATACTTCATCAGAACAGGACAGCACCCATGCTGCAGTCAATGGGGGACACAGGAACGCAGCTGTTAAAATTTATCACTGCAGCTCCAGAGTAGGAGCATGATTCTTGTTCTAGAACCACACTGAAGCCCCCTTTAATTAGCTCCACTATAAATCCGTAACTGCTCATCCCAGCACAGCAATCAAAGGCAGATGCAACCACTGCTAGGCACATTAACCCTGGCTGCTGCACTGACTACTGCAATCAACACGCTTTTGGTTCCGCTGGGTGGGTTAAGTTATCTAGGTTTGAGAGAGTTGTTACTTATCAGCAAATTCCTTGCTATTTCCAGTCGCTGTATCACCATGTTTTAGGGCATCCTTGAGGATGTCCGTATTTCTTCCTCCTTTAAAACTACTTGAAAACACTCCTTCTTTGATAAAAACTCAGGAGAAAGTACAGAAGTTTCACTTTTCATCATTAGCAAAAGCGCAAAAGGACTCTGACATCAAACACGTGAGGCATTCCATGATTTTTACATGAATAGAGGCTTAGACTTACTGGGCTGGCAAATGGTCTTGACCTTTGAGCCTCACATCAAGTATGACAACTGCAGGTTCTGTAGAACTCAGATTTGCAGCAGAAGCAAGTGAAATAGCGTTGATGACATAGTCAAATACACTAAAATTGGAATACTTAAAACAGAAAAAACTTGCTGGTTTTCCCCCCATGTGGAATTCCATTTTGCACTCCCCCCACTTCTTAATTCTTTCCCAGCTGAAACTAGTACAATTCTTTGGAGTAGCTAGAGTGTGGTTAAGCAGAGGAAGCTATGCTTGTTTGCATGGAATCTGCTATTTCCTCTCTGCCAAAACACTTGTTTAAAGAAGTCATGTAATATTTCTATTAAGCCGTAAATGCAGTTGACAAGGAAATGGCCTACTGGCAGTGCATTACCTTTGTGGCAGTGCCAACCAGCCTACAGCAAAACAGTGCACATGGTAATTTCAACATACATTCCCAAGTAACAAAACTGTGCCTTACATAAATACCGCAGAACTCCAGCAACATCTAGAAAGAGTAATGAAAATTTGCCCAAGCTTTCATGCTTGCCTGTATCAATTCTATGTCATAACTAAAACAAAGTAGGAAAGCATCTACATATGTCCAAAAGTCCTGTGAAGTTATATCATATGACAGTGGGAAAACTATTGCAACTCAAATCTGTGTATTTCTTGTTAACCACTGTAACAACTCACTAATAAAAATTAAGAAAAACTGTAGGTATCAAATATACAAAAGAGTACTAACAGCACACAAGACCTTAAAAACCATAATGTAATTTATTAACAAGAACACATGTTTTACGTAATCCAGAATTGTTGTGTTAAATTACTTTGGCCTTTGATACCATTCATTTGATGACAAGAATTAAGCAGATTCACAATCTTTCAAATTTAGTGACCTTTGATTTATAAGCAACTATTGTCGAGCATATAAAAACCCTCTCTGATAATGTAGTCTAGTCCTCACCTTTCAACACCTCGTACAACTACATATAATGATGTTAAAATGAACTTACATGGATTGAAGACATTTTCTTTCTAAGTACAACAAAAAATCCCATCACAATCAAATGTATTTAATCTGTAATCAATAATTCTCCAAAATATTTTAAAATGTTATTTCATCTTAAATTAAATTCACATGAAAAACAAGCTTCAGAGATACTTATTTTCTTCTCAGCTCACATCTGAGTATTTTCTGTTTGAACAGGAAAATTACTAAGCTTTATTTCCAAGATTATGTCATGTTTCTAATTGCAAAACACTCACCAGCTCTAACCAAGCTGCAGATTGCCATAAAACTTCAGGAAACATCTCTACTCCAAAGCACACACAAAAAAGAATTAAGAACCCAACAACACGAAAGTCACGTGAACTCATATATGCATCACCCTATAGTAATAATATATGAAAAGCAGCTTCTCTTTCAACAGTGGTGGCTTCCTTATATTAAGATCCTGATATACCTGATATACTAGGCACCAGCAGAAGAAAATTTAACAAAATAATCCAGTATGCAAGCCATTTTTTGCATCACAAAGATAAAAAAAAAATAATCTGCTTTTAGCAATATCAAATGCCTTGGTAACAGCAAATGGGTTTAGATATAAACAGCTCAAGAAGGGAGTATTTATCGATGCTCAGTGAATCAGAGTAGCTACTCCATAGCTCATTTCAAAAAAATTACTACCACGATAAGCATGATTAACAGTAGCAACAGTTGTGCCTAGATAAATATTGTTCCCCGTAAACCTCTCCAAGCACCTTCTCCATAACTGCTACTACTCATAAAGAAATTAATTCCATTTACATTCTGTCTTGCAAAAAGAAAATTAATTCAGTAACAGACTTTAAGAGCTACTAACAAATAAAAACTGTCAAGGGTTACTAACACTAGCAGTGCTCGCATAGGACAATTCTGAATCCTTCTTTAGGTCATCCTTACATCAAAACTCCCTTCCAAAGGAGTATGGTCTCTTGGTTACAAAGCTCTCCAAGAGCAGGTGTTGTACACAACAGGCTCTATATGTTGCCTTCAAGCCAATTAAGCACTTATTGCTTTAGTTCTCTCTCAAACAGAGACAAAAATCATTCTGAAACCAGAAGTCATGTTACAACACAAGCAAACTGCAGTAAATAGGAAGTAAGGTAGAAAGTAAAAATCCTTAGTATTAAAACCTTTGTCTGTAAATGTACAGTTTTATGACTCTGCTATATTGGGTTTTTTCATGTTTTTGTTTTGTTGGTTTATTTCTTATTTTCAAAATGACAAGCAAGAAAACACCATCACACACTCTTACCCTCATTGGATGAATATCAGCATAGGGAGGCTTTCCTTCAGCCATTTCTATTGAAGTGATACCAAGGGACCAGATGTCTGCCACGCAGTTATAGCCAATCTCTTGTATTACTTCAGGAGCCATCCAAAACGGGGTTCCTATAACAGTATTACGTTTTGCCATTGTATCCTGTAATTATATTATTTATGCAATTAAAACAGAGATGCTTATTTTCAGATTCTTTTGATATGAATTCTACATTTAAAAAGTTACATTAGCCACCCAAAGGTCAAACAGTAGTGACTTCCAATTAAGACCAAACAGGTTCAGCCCACAGAGGCCAAACAGGTGACAATGATCTAAACCTCAAACAAGTTTAAGCAGGATCATCGGGCACTTGAAGTATACTGGGTTATAAAAATAAACAGCTAAAAACTAAATAGCCTTGCAATACAATAAATACTCATCATCATAAAGAATGTTTGCTCTACCACTAGTCACTCCTCAGACACAAAATTCAAGGCAGAAGACAAAAGAACACAGTTATGACCACTAGAGTGTTTTAAAATGATCTTTCCCCAGGTACTTACTGTTAACTGGCCAGCCACACCAAAATCAGCTAATTTTGCGTGTCCCTCGGTGTTAAGAAGGATGTTTCCAGCCTTTATATCTCTATGTATTTTTCTCATAAAGTGCAAGTATTCAAGGCCTTTAAGAGTAGATTTCAGAATAGTTGCGATTTCATCTTCTGTTAGCTGCAACAGAAGATAAAACCGCTTTAAAGTATACACATACAGTCTATATATTTTAACTACTTAAAACACGATCATTTCATAATGATTATTATAAATAGAGACAATGCATATTGATAGATTTTATTTTTACACAGGAATATGGCCAATAGCATTCCCAATTCAAAACTCTGATCTACACAGCTTGATTCTTACATGCCTAGAGTCCAGTTATAGAGCAAACGAGCTGCAAAACCAGATAAGGGACTAACTGATGCAGATCAGATAGCACAATATGCAATATTCTCTTGCCTGTCAAAAGTTACTACTCTTCAGATGCTGAAATCCTTCATGAAGACTGCTTCACAGTTTCTACTATATACAGTTAATATATTTATCATTGGTCATGTGATGCATTACCTTTGTCAAAACAAAGGTAACAGTGGTCAGCACTGGGCTAAATGGCACATACCAGAATACATCCCTGGAAAAAGAGAGATGTCTCTTTCTACTGTGCAAGGCTAGAGCTATTGCTCAAACATCCACGCCCATAAATTCTTCACAGTTTGCCCAAACTAAAACAGTCCTACATTTGGAAAGAAATTAAAGGAATGCCATGTTTTGTTTCTTTCTCAAATTCCTACATATGGAATGCCTTCTCCGTCTACAATTAGTAGCATCAAACTTTTGTCCACCAGCTATTCCTTCCTAATTGCACTACTATTAGTTTCTCATTGCCAGCAAAATTTACAGATTAGAGAGAATTAAGCCCTTCTGCACAAGAACAAAAAACCACAAAACAAAAAGCAAGGAATAAAGGTGTGCAGAAAATAGCCAAATTATTATTTACCACAAAGCTTACAGAAATATAGTTATCAGGGATAGCTTGCTACATATTGCCTGTAGGGAGAAATACAGAAATACAAAAACAGCAACAGTTCCCAACTAGTTCAAAGCATTTCATTGAAGTCTGTCAAGTAAACCATTCCTTTCAAGGCTAGTGCCTTCATTTGATATGGAATGCAAGTAAATGCTGACTTTTGAAAATAAGTATTTCACCCTGCCTGTGCTCCATACTGACCCAAAGCTGCAGAACTACACCCATACAGATGTGCCCCAATGGCCTTCCCAAAACCCTACTCAGCCCTGAAAAAGGACAACTAACATGTCAGGGTACTCTTATGCTAGAAATCGCCAGTATCTCTTATCACCTGTTCTTTTAAACTGTGGACAATTACAGAAATGATTAAGAAAGGATGTCAACCAGATGCTGTGGGCTTTTTCTTACACCATTCTTTTCTTGTTGCCAACTGATGGAAAGAATAAATGTTCACTGAACTTTTGGGTTCTTTTTAAATTACCTGCATCACTCAGCAATTGCAAGATGATATCCTCATAGGAAAATATAATCAGATTGAATATGGGTTTTCCATTTCAGTCACAAATGTTGTATTTTTTCAAGTATCTACCAAAAAATGGTAGTTTGCTGTCTATGCAAATGTTTCCTGTTAGTTCTTAAGTGTAGATAATCCACATGAGCTCTGCTATACTATGTCATGTTACTATTGCACTATAAAGCTGTACAATTGAACTACCAGAAATCTTAACATAGCTGGCCCTGAATATATTTTATAATACAAGCCACATTTTAGTGAAGATCATGCAACACGTCAATCCATGACTTTCAAAGTAGTTGCAGCCTGTGAATATCTTCCGGTCTCTTAGAAAAACATATTCCTTTACATAATGTATATCAGTGCATAATACTATTTTCTACAGCCATGCTGAATTTTTAACACGTTTCTTTATGTTCTTTAATAACAGCATAGCCTTCAGTTACTTCTGAGTCTAGAACTTTAGAGTTCCTTAAGTGCACAATACATTTTGCACAGTTTTGCTTTCATATCATGTTTGCTGTTTATTTTGCAGTCAAGATGAACAGAAAGGTACTTTCAAATTAGTCTAGTAACTAAATACACACTGAGAAACGATACGGTAAAAAAAAAAAAGAGGTATTTTCATTTACCTACTTCATAAACTACATGAACTACTAGTAAGTTATCAGCTAGCACAGTTGTTTATCTTCACTGCTTTAGATCAACAAAAAAGGAATGCGTAAGCTCCTGAACAAGTGTTATTAGAAAAACAGGAAATTACATTTACTCCAAGAACACTTGTCAGATTTTGGTCAACATTTATTCTAGAATAAAAGCAAAAAATGCACGCACAACTCATCCCATGTAATAAAATTTCTCAAGGATATACAAAGAAACTATTAAAGCACCTGAAATGCTGTTCAATTGTAGTACATTGATGCTTTAATACAAGAACTAAACAAACAAATTTGACCATTCTTAGAAATGCAAGAAACTGCAAGCTGAAGATGCATACTCTAATTTGGCTGCAACACTGGGTTGCATTTTTCCCCGTTCTCTACTTTTCCAATCATATACAGAAATTAAATTAAGCAATAGCAATTCCTTCCAGTTTCAGTTCTGAAAGTGTTGGTACACATCCACCCTTCTCTCCAAAAAAAAAAAAACCACCATCACCAAAATCCCACACGAAATAAAACATGCACTCAGAATCATTCAAAGCCAACAGAATGACTCAACGGAAAGGGAAAAAATGATTAGTCAGCAAGATTATCTGCACTTGAGTTGCTCATAACAAGTTTTAATTATTTAACAAACAGAACCACTTCCCTATTCCAGCTTCTATCTAGTCTCATAAAACCTGGGCGTGGAGCCCGAGGGCAGAGTTACACATGCATTTATTTGAAGAGCAGTGCCAAGCTCCAGTCCCTCCTTTCAGTGAAACCCACAGCAGTAACTCTCAGTGCGTGCCAGCCCTTCCACTCACCAACTGTAACTGACACTAGTTAAACATAAACCTGTCTGCCAAATTATTATTTGTCCAACAATTCTGTTCCCCCAATTCAATTCATGGCACAGCCAACAAGGACAGCAGAGCGGGAGCCGCTCAAACTGGCATTGCTTTCCAAATAAGCACATGCATTGCTATACCCAAAGAATGCCAGTGACTTTTATAAACCTTTCCCTACGCAAGTAGGGGACGAAACTGATGGTGGCATTAGCTCCATGCTCCATAGCAAGCACCACCTCCGCTGCACATCAGGCATTCCTTGCCTGTCATTTATCTCCGAGATCTTTCAGTGCTTCTATTCAGTGGCACACCGCTCACACTCTGTTTGTGCTACTTCTTTATGGTGACTACAATGCTCCTTCAAAGGATTGTGTGCCAATATAACTGAAAACCCTGTTCTACACAGCTCAAACAAGACAGCTCTCCTGGCATCGCACCAAGGGAGCGAAACCACCTTCCTGCTCTGGAGTCAAAGAAGAAGGGACTTTGAATGAACTGTGAGATAAACTAAACTATGGTCAGAAGAGTATCTGGAGAAAGAGACGAGTCTCATTATATGAGCTAATAATTTTGTGGTGAAGTACACCTAAACTGTTATTATCTGAAGACTCATACTACAGGCAATTTAAGCTCTGGCTATTAACAAATACTGAATCATTATTTTTTTGTGATATGCTGAGTGTAACACTTTCTGCCAGAGCTTTGCCAAATCCACCCCACTTCCGAAACAATACAGTGTCCTGAATTTCCAAAGACTTACATGCAGTTAATCCTGAACACACATGAAAAAATGATCCCAAGCACTGACAAATGTACGGCATGATAGGCGTACAACTTACTGCCCACTTTCATCCAGAAACAAGTACTAAGAGAAACCGTGCTTAGAAGGCTCTGCAGAGAAGGTCCCTCTTCAATATATTGTGTTACTAAAGAGGTAAATCCCTAGCTTTATTTCTTCAAAAATTAGTGGTTAAACCACATGGAGATCTTAGGACTCAACAAGTCAAGAAAGTGCAATCACCTTCCCTATACAAAAAGTATCTTTTCAGAAAATAATGTACTGCCATATTAAACATGCCAAAAGAAAAAAAAAAAAAAAAAAAANAAAAAAAAAAAAAGAAACTTTAAAAAAATCTTTTACAATTAATATTTCACAAATATTCTTTTTTTTTTGGCAATTTAAACTTTTTGCAAAAAATACACCACTTATGCATATCATGGAAAATACAGAAATAGAAAAATCATAAAAAAAAAAAAAAAAAACTTCTAAACCCACAAACATTATTTAACTATAGCAGCAGGGCAGCTGAGCCCTACATACACCATTTTTTCCCCTATTGGAATTACAAAGTATTGTACAAAAAGTTCTAGATACGTTGTTTCTGTAGACCAAAACTGTGTATTGTAGAAGTTTATGCACAACATTACCAGTATTTTGTACACCACAAAGAAGGCTAATGGTATCCAGGGCTGCTTTAGGCAAAGTGTTGCCAGCAGGCGGAGAGAGGTGGTCCCTTCCCTCTGCTCAGCACTGGGGAGGCCACATCTGGAGTACTGGGTCCACTTCTGGACTCCCCAGTACAACATAGACATGGATATAGTGGAAACAGTCCAGCAAAGGACTATAAAGATGATTAAGGGACTGGATCATCCTCCACATGAGGAAAGGCTGACAGAGCTGGGACCGTTCAGCCTGGAAAAAGCTCAAGGGGGACCTCATCAATTTGTACAAATACCTGAAGGGAAGGTGCAAAGAGGACAGAGCCAGGCTCCTGTCAGTGGGGTCCAGGACCAGAGGCAACGGATACACACTAAAACACAGGAAGTTCCCTCTGAACGTCAGGAAACACTTGGTTTTTTTACTGTGAGGGTGACCAAGTACTGGAATAAGTTGCTAAGGAATGTTGTGGCATCGCCCTCCTGAGAGACACTCAAAAGCCACGTGGATGTGGTCCAAAGCAACCACCTCTAGGTGGCCCTGCTTGAAAAGGATGGTTGCACCAGGTGACCTCCAGAGGTCCTTTCCAACCTCAACCACTCTGATTCCGCATTAGTAGCACATCCACATCTTTCCCATGCAAACCTTACAAAGCCACAAGTAAACTCTTAAAGTGCACATCAAAACAGTTCCTAATTACGCCTCCTCCTTTTTTCACCATAAATCGCTGGCTGTCCTCATAAGGATGGTTAAAAGTCACTGTGCAGGTAGTGTAGTACCTGTGTCCTGGCAAGTGACTTTCAACTAACAAAGAAAACAGTGAAGTACAGAATCAGCCCACCCAGTCATAGCACACATCTTGCCATCTACCTAACATCCAGTACTCTCTAGTTCTAACAGTACCTTGACACTGACATACAAGCAATGTCATTGAGAACTACCACACAGTACAATTAAAAGAAACAAACTACTTGATATTTCAGTATGAGGCATAGCACAGAATTGGAAGGGACCTCTGGAGATCATCTACTCCACCCCCACCAAAGGAGGTTCACCTAGAGCAGGCTGGGCAGGAACACATCCAGGAGGGTTTTGAATACTACCAGAGAAGGAGACTCCACAACCTCTCTGGGCAGCCTGGTCTACTGCTCCATCACCCTCAAAGTAAAGAAGTGTTTCTTCATGTTGAGATGGAATTTCCCATGTTCCAGTTTGTACCTTTTGTCCCTTGTCCTATTGCTGGGCTCCACTGAAAAAAGACTGGCCCCATCCTCCACACCTTCCCTTTAGGTATAAGCATTGATGTGGTCTTCTCTTCGCCAGGCTAAGACCCTGGTCTCTCAGCCTTTCCTCATAAGAGAGATGTTTCAGTCCCTTGATCTGACCCACATCTTCCCTAGTCTTCCTTTTGCTACTGATGTATTTGAAGAAGCCCTTCTAAGGAACCTTGACACGCCTTGCCAGGTTTAGTTCCAAGTGGGCCCCAGCCTTCCTCACAGCATCCTTGCATACTCTAATAATGTTCCCATATTCCTCCCAAGTGTCTAGTCCCTTCTCCACATTCTGTAAACTGCCTTCTTCCAGAAGCTCCTTGCTCATCCATGCAGGTTTCCTGCCTCCTTTGCTCAATTTCTTGCTCCTAGGGATGCACCAGTCTCACACCTGTGGTGCTTAAAGCTCTCTTGCACCTCCATTCCTTCTAGAGCCTTAGCTCACAGGATTCCTCCAAGAAGGTCTTTGAAGAGGACTAAGTTAGCTCTCCTGAAGTCCAAGGTTGTAATTCTAGGTTTTTGCCCTTTTCTTCCACACAGGATCCTGAACTCCATGATCTCATGATCACTACAGCCAAGACCACCCCCAGCCTTCACATCACAAACTGTCAGCACAAGGTCCAGCAATGCACCTCACCTCACTGGTTCCTCCACCACCCGTGTCAAAAAGTTATCATCAATGGTCTGCAGGAGCCTCCTGGACTATGCATGCCTGGCTGTCTTGGCTTTTCCAACAAGCATCAGGATGGTTGAAGTTCCCCGTGAGAACCAGGGCCTGTGATCATGAGGCTATTTCCAGCTGTCTGTAAAAGACCTCATCAACTTCCTCTTCCTGAACTGGTGGTCTGTAGTAAACACCCACAACAGCGTTTCCAATATTAGCCTGCCTCTAAATTCTTATCCATAAGTTCTCAACACGTTCCTCATCCACCCCTAGGCAGAGCTTGATACATTCCAGTTGCTCTCTCACATAGATAGCACCTCCACCACCTTGCCCCACTGGTCTGTCTTCCCTAAATAGTATGTAGCCATATGTTACAGTCAATGTAGCTATCCTGGTCTGGATGCAAGGTTCTTATACTGTACTGTCCCTGACCAAGCCATATGAGTATTATATTTCCCGTTAAAACAGTTAATGTATTTCATTCTGAGCCCTTATGCATACAGCACCATTCTTCCATTAGCGTAGTACGCTCTATACCTTGCACTTTAGTATATTTTCACAGTCATCATCTTTCTACTTCATTTCTGATTTCCAGTTGTGTCAAGATCCTCATTTAACATACTGTGGAATATTTATCCGCTTGGTATCTTTAGCTAGTTACAATTCTGTATGCTGTGTCACTTTGAAGGGTTGGTGCTACCCTCTACATATGGACCAGCCATGAAGCAGCTTCAAATCCTTCATCATCTAAACCACATGCAAGTTATAAATATTAAAATCAATGTGAATGCTAAAGGTGAACAACTTTACAGTGCACAATGATACATTAACTGTGAAGCCAATCTTTAAAACTGGAATTTGGAGCAAAGCAGATTGCAGAAAATTCAGGTGTTCCATATCTATTAGGAGACCAGTTAATCCACATATTTACATCTATAGATGCCACGCACAAGGGAGGCTTAAGGGTGCATTTATACAGTCTATCACACACTACCCAATCCATGCAGCTGTTGGGATAACTCATCTACAGGTTGTCTGCTCACAGTCAATCATTTTCCTTCCTGAGGGCCCCTCTGAAAGGGTCTGGGTCAGCTGAATTGCTTTAACTGCCTAAGTCCATTCCCAGCTGCTCTTTTTACACTAAGTAATACATGCACATTAAGCCTGATGCTTCCAGGAAGTATCAGATCACTGCATCTAAACAGTCTGATTAGGTCAAGCACACTGGCTAAGTGCACTCTCATGGTAAATAAAGGCACCATGGTATAACTGTTTTTCTAACAAGCTTCCTTCCAAGCTACGAAGCTTGAACATCACTGATCTTATCATAATCACACACCTCTCCTATTCTTCGTTCATGTGAAGACAAGACCGGACTAACAAAGAAGCTGAGATGCAGGAGAGATGAGCAAATGAGCTGGGAAGATGACAGTAACTATGATATACTTCAAATATTACAAGTGGAAAGTGTAACATGAATTAAAGCAGAAAGCTTCAGACAGAAAAAATGTTTGGGGTTTTTGGTTTGTTTTTTGTTTGGTTGGTTTGTTGATGTTTTTTTGTTTGTTTTGGTTTTGTTTTTTTACAGTTCCAGCTTTAGCCTGAAGTCAATATTAGACTCTGGTTCACATTGTCTGCTACAAAATTAGTAAGACTACACTCTCCTGATGCCACTTCCCTTGAGCTTCGCTTTCAGCACAATTTCTTTCCAGACTTCTTTTTTTAAGCAGATCTGCATGCTCTGTGTGAAGACAGTGCTCTTCAAAAAAAAAAAACCAAACCAAAACCACAGCTTGAGTGAGACACCAAATCATGGCATCTAAATTACTTATGTATGACAAGGTTTGGTCTGAGACTTTCAGTAATTGTCTCAAACTCCTATTTTGTAACTAATGGGAGACCTCAATATTACGATAATGGATACAATAAGAACTCCCTACTACAGGAGAATTTCCAGTTTTACTTGAGTGTAACAATTTACGCACAGGATCACACAAAGAGAATCAGGCAGCAAGTGCAGTTCTTCTTACTGAGCCCAAGTCATCCTGCATGTAAAATCATATGGAAAATATGCTGCAATAAACGTAACAATGACCATTCACTGCACAGATGATGATCAGTGTTGGAACTTTTTTTCAGATGTGTGTTTCTGATTACATAATCCCGGTAACATAACTTTTGCGAGGTTTCCTGAATACAATATGCAACAGACCACATCTTCTCCTTAAATTAGCCTTTTTATACTGGATAATTCAAGATAATGCTAACAAATCAGAGTCTTCTACCCGTAGTTCAAAAATTAATATATCCCAGCAGCAACATTAAAGATTCTAAAACACATCACATGGAAAACTATTTCAGGATATCTCGGGCGTCTCCCACAGTCACACGCTCAACATCAGCTAGCACTAATAAGTACACACAGAGAGATGAAGAACTGATTAGAATATGGAAGTAAGACTATTCAGCCCTTGTTCTTCACTCCCAAGTTCCAGCTTGCTATGACATCTATGAAGTATTTGCCAGACAAGGGCAAAGCTTCAAGTGCAGCAGATGCATCTGCAGATCACCACCTTCCAACAGGCTTGCTAACAGCAGCAAAGCATTAGTGTTTTTCCAAGCACAGGATCCTCAGAGGAATGAAAGCTACTGGAGAGAAACAGGATCTACCTGACAAAGGAGGTCAGGAGTACCAATATTTGCTAGTCTAGAGAGAAGAACTTTAAACTCAGTTCACCGGGGAGCAGACACCAAAGGTAAGTGGAGGAACAGAAAATGGGTAAGGACATATTGGACAGGGTTTCTGGGGGAAGTTTTCTTACCCCCTTAGCAGTGCAGGCAGGCACATCTGACACCTTGTGCACAGAAGTACACAGCCTGTGATGCTAAGAGGAAGAACTGTGAGCCTGTGCACAGCTGCAGAGCTACGATGTTACCGGAAGTAGAGAAGCAACAGGCAGTTCACACAACTTGCATGCACAGGATCCTTAGGAGCAACAAGTAAGAAGAATGGGCAGGGATGAGCTCTTCACAGAGATGCAGCTCTGCTATGGAACACTTGAATTTGTTGGGAGTTCATAGATCAAAAAAATCAGAAGGGCAGCCCAAAAGATGCATGCCATCACAGGATCTGCTACAAACCACACAATCAAAAATTTGAAGTAGATGAAGTCATCCTTAGGACTGGAAGAAGCCTCTGATCATAGGCCACCGACAAAGGGAGGGAGGCATGCAACCAGCTCAATACCTGTTGGGAGGGCACCGTGGCGCGGTACAAAAATAAAACAAAATCCAGGAGCAAGCAGTAGTAATTTTTACTGCAGGTGCTGCACAGGCCCACTACAGGAGGTATTTCACTAGACCAGCCACTCATGAGTGGAGGAACTTGCCAAGGGATGGCAGAGGCAGCCTGGACAGCAGCCATGAGATACTGGAGGTTAAATTACAGAGGAAGTAACAAAAGCAAGTAGCAGAACCAGATCACCCGATAGCAAACCTCAACTGGTTAGCTGGTTGAAGAAACTAGTAGGTGGGATCCCAGGGCATGCTGCCCTAGAAGACAATGAAGCCTTGAAAAGCTGGTTGAGCATCAAGAGCAATCTCCTTCAAAGTATGAGAACAGTCATTCCCAACATGCAAGATAACAAACAAGCACAGCAGGAGGCCATCTTGAACAAACAAGGAACTCCTAGCAGAGCTAAAAAGCAAAAACTGAAGCATATAAGAGACAGAAATAGAAATAGATTAATAAAGACAAATAAAGAAGCATTGCCTGAATACTAAGGAAAATAATTAGGAAGGCCAAGACTAGGGTGGGTTTGAAACTGGAGAACAATACAGAGAATAGCAAGAAGATCTTGTACTGGTCTATATGTAGAAAAAAAGAAAGAAAGGAAAAAACCCACAAGACCAACATTGTCCTGCTGCTAAATGGGGTGGTCAATCTCTTGACAAATGATGTAGAAATCTCCTAAGCATCTCCTGATTCTACATCAGTCTTTAGTAGGGGCTTCCCCAGCTCACAGTTGTCTCCACCTAGTAGAAAACTGGAATGAGTTCGGAATCACTCTAGTAAGCTGGACAAATACAAGTCCATGGGATCAGATGAGATGCATCCAAAGGTGCCGAGGAGCTGGCTAATGCCAGTTCAAGCCTACACCTTATCAGCTTTAAAAAGCTACAGTGATCAGGAGATGTCCCTTATGACACCATCTGCAAAAAGGACAAGAAGAATGATTCAAAGAATTACAGGCTGGCCAACTTACCCTCGGTCCCTAGGATATTATGGAGCAAATCCTGACAGAAACTAATTTCTAGACACGTAAAGGGTAAAAAGGTGAATAGAAACAGTCAGGACTAGTTTACCAGAATGAAATCATGCCAAATCAATCGGTCCACTTTCCTATGAGGATAAGGAGAGAGCCGAGGATGTAATCTAGTTTGATTTTACAAAGGCTGTTGGCTGAAAAGATTCCATTGGAGACTGTCATCTGGGGAATCACAGGGAAGATGCAGTAGAACAACTGGCTGGACTGCTGGGTTCAATGGTGGTTCAAAATGTAGCCAACACCCACCTGTAAGTGATATCGCTGAGAGGTTGATAGTAGGGTGAACACTCCAACGTTTTTATCAACAACCTACACAGTGAGCTAGAACACACACCCATCATGTTTGCGGGTAACATTAACAGGGAGAAGCTGTCAGTATACTAAAAGGCAGGCCTGCCACTCCAACAGCAAGACCTCAACAAGCTGAAGGAATTAGGTTGTCAACAAACTTGAAATTCAACAAAAGCAAAGTCTCACACATAGGAGAGCAGAATAGCATGCCTTGAAAAGCCAAGGATCAATAGGGCAGGTAGCACTGCTATAGGAAAAGTTCTGGGGTGGTTCCCTTCATCAGTCAGCAATATACTCTCACAACACAGAAGCTCATCATACATTAGTCTTCATTAGGAAAGTACAATCAGCAAGTCAGGTCAAGCAAATATTGCCCTTTATTTAGCACCTTAGTACATTTAGCTAGTTGGGGAATCTGGCAGACTGTGTCCAGCTTCAGGCTGCTATAAAAGAAATGCTGACCAACTGGATATTCCAGCAGTGGGGGCTACAGCATATGATGTACCAAGTCAACAGAGCAATATTTGTCTTGTCTGAAGATGAACAGATATTTCAATGCAATTTACAACAACAATGGGGCATTAAAAAAAAATATCCTGAGAGGCAGACACTTCTCAAAATGGCAGAGAAAAAGAATGGGCAACAATCACAAGTTGTATCTAACTGAACTTCCTTTGTGACGAGAAAAACATTCACAGGGCTGCAGAGAGAGACTGTTGAATCTCCCCCTTTTCACATTTTCAAAACTCAGTGGAACCCAACTGAACATCAAAATTCACCTTCCTTGGAACAGGAGATTCAACTAGATTACTTCCGGAGGTCCCTTCCAAAGGAATATTATCATTTCTTTCAAATCAGTGGCACACTGTTCATCTCCTTCCACACTACCTCTAAAATAAACATCCAATTTCAAAAGAGTAACCTTTCTTTTACCTGCATTTCCTCCACTTCATCACCACAGTAATATACACCAATATCAGTTAAACAAGTTGGCCAGCACAGAAGGCTTTTCAGTCTTTGTATATAGACTAGCTGGCTGCCAATGTGGGCTCAATTGAGGAAGTTATACTATGATAGATGCCGATATACACCATGAAAGAGGCCTTAAAATAACCAATTTACAGATGGAAATCAAATATATTTTAGTGCAACAAAGGCCTACAAATTAAAACGACTGTAATTGCTGAGAAAACACAACAGCTTAAAACTGCAAAAATCACATTCTTATGAGCTAAGTGCCTCTCGCACAGAGAGGCTACAGCCAACTGAATTTGGTCCTCAAGAGGGATAGGATTAGCATGACTCAGTTAATTGTGATCAGTGGATGAGAAGGCGCTCCCTAAATTATCAGCAGAGGCACAGCTGCTGGTGTGTCAATACTCCCCAATACATTAACAGCAACCAGCAGGACTTAAAAGTACTGCTTGAGGTTATAATTATCTCACTCTACTGCAAGCTGCCACTGAAAAAGTCAGTCCTGTTCCTTCATTTCCTTCCCTTTCCCCACTGTTCATTCTAACATCTCAGTTGCAGAGAGTAAATCCTGAATTAGCTCATGCAGGAGAGGGAAGGATAGAGTAGAGAGGAAAAAGTACCCTTATCAGATCATCAGGCTTAGCCAAGATCACCCTGCAGCCACACAATCACTGCATCTGAGGCAGGGAAGAAGCAACACATCAGCCAGGTCAGAGGCTAACAGCAGAACTGCCTTTTCTGTCAGCATCCCACAGTTTGACTGTCCAAGACACCGGTACCTCCCAAATCAGTCTCTGAGAAAAGCAGACAAAACTAGATACACAGCTTTGTTGCCCTGGACCAATGAACCACACCTCTGATGAGCTGGCATGCACCATAAACTCTAGCTCTGCTGCCTGGCACGCTAGAAGACCCCAGAACTGAATTTCAGGAGTTGATTTAGCTTCAAAGTAGTGGCCTGGGCCTCTTGGACAAGAGCCTGCTCCCAGCAAGCTGAAAGCAACTCTATATGAACAAGCTCTCAACAGTCACTAGAAGTTTCCTTAACTTTGAATTCTGCTTCCCTCATTTGTGGTCCATTAGAGCAAAGCCCAGTATTGTTCCCTTCCTAGACAAATAACAAAACTTCTGAAAAAATAGGGGAAACACAGATACAGAAAAAGATCAGTAAACTCTTAGTTTTGGAGATGGGAAACATGGGCAAACGTATAGTACTGTGTCCTCTCCAAATGTGAGGTGACATCCACCTTTTCCTATGGCTTATTCGGATATGGTCACAGATTAATTTTAGGTTGGAAAAAACTTCTAAGATCATCAAGTGCAAGTGATGATCCTAACGACCATCACATTAAAGCAAGGGTTCTTACTTCAACTCTCCCTTCCTCAGTTTATTGTCCATATGTATATGGAGAGGCAGGAAATAAGCTTTTCCTTGACCCAGCCAGTCTTCATTTGGCAACTTACAAAAATTACACAACACATTACCCTGGGTGTCTGGGCCTGTTCAATAAACATTCTGACACAGTAAGAATACATTCCCTCCTTACTTCCAAGTGAAGCTATTTCCTTTTTCTCTTGTGAAAAGTACAGTGAAACCACTTCTTGTTTCAACTTGAAAGAAATAAAATAGAATAAAATTAAGGTCACCAACAGAATGCTGAAGTACTTTAAGCAGCCTCATTCCAGTAACACAGTCGCAAGCTTTCCCGCACACAGTAGTCTGGGTGATCAGGTCACTGTTCCACAAAGAGCAAGAGAATTTAAACAAATCCAAAGCCTCTGCCTAAATCTTCCAAATCATGCAGCATATAGGTAGAGCAAGTGAGAAAGGGAGGGGTTTGCTTTGCTTTTTTTGTTGCACACACGGGAGCATCCCCCATTCTAAACCAGAACAGAAGTTCCACTGAGCCCAGTAACCTGTCTGAATGTAAGCACATGTCAAGTAAAAAGCAATAGTTGTCTGCTTCACCATCCTGGAGATCTGCAGCACCTGGATTTCCTGTTTCAACCATTAAATAATTGCATTCAGCCACAATCATTTTTTCCTGGTCTTATTCAATTGCCTTTTGAAAGCAAACTCTTAGCATCCATAAGATCTTCTATAACTATACAGTGGACCTTATCATCACATGTAGAGAAGAAATATTTTGCTTTGGATCTACTAACATAAGTGATCTCTTGTTCTGTAATGAATAGTATGATACAGTCATATTCCAATTGCTTTCTTGGTACTACTCATGACTACCCTTCCACGTCTCTCCCTTCAGGTTCATCTTCTCAGCACAGAAGTATCTTAATTCATTCTTTCCTTATCACCTTCTAGAGAAGCATTCTTTATTTCTGATCACCTTTGTCACCTTCCTTTAACTTCCACAGATCTGTTACATCCTTGGTACTATTGTAATCTTTGGCAACCACTTTACTTCAATTATTTCTAAACATTAATTTGAAGTCCTCATGAACTTCTATACAAAGACACTGCCTCCCCCACCAAGCCCAATCTATCTCTTCACATTTACTTTAGTTTATTTTCACAGACACTCAGTACCACAAAGCTTCTCAAGTCTTTCCTGGTTTTTTACTACTAGGAATATAACATCTCCCATCAGTATTTCTATGTTCTTTCCCAAAGACGATAGCACAAACCCATGCAGTATTCCAAAAAAATGCCCACTTACCTCTTCTTAATATTTAAATAAACTACCCGTCTATGAGAAAGCTCCCCATTTACTCCCCCTATGGATGTAATTCTTGAAGCACCCCTGGTGTGGAAGTCTGTCCGTAGACTTTTCAGTATGAAGCAGATCCTGACCAACTTTATACCAAGCAGCATTATTTGTGTGCCCAACAACTCCTTTATAGCACTTTACTAGCCACCCACTACAAGACTTGCCTTTACGAAAGGGAATTTTACCCTTATTACATGTACCATGTACTTATTATTTGATTTTTTAGAATGTATGCTATTTAATCATATTCACTTTAACCACAAACAGCAAAAGTGTTAGTTTGTCTGATCATAGGTATGCATTTGCTCCAAGACTCAAACATCTTTTGCTCAAATCTCTAGTATCTCTACTATTTCAACTATTAAAACACATTTCTACTATTAAGACACATATAAGGAGAATCTGAATTGCTTGATTTATTTAACAAATACACACATAACGCACCTTTTTTTAATATAAAACAATATATTATTTTCTATCCGTGTAGATACAAGTTTGCTCTTTATTTTACTAAATCCTAGTTTAAATGGGGACCTTTTTTTCTTTCAATTCTGGACTAGCATGCACTGTTTCTTTTTGGAGCTACTGATCATTGGATTACATACAACTGTAAAGACACTACTTTTAAAGGTTCCAGGAACTCCAGCAATCTCCCATTGGTTTTGGCTTTTCCCCAGCCACCATTCAACATCACAGCAGCCCTGATGCAAGCCACCTTCTCCAAAGGGGGTCCCTCTAGTCTTGACATCAACACTACTTCATAATAAATATAATTCCATTTCCCATTACATTTTATTTTTTAAGTCTAAACACTGCTCTTTCCCTCCACTTGCAGGTATGGTGAAAGGAACATTTCAGGGCATATTTAGAAAACATAAAGCACTAGCGAGTAGAGGGTCATCTCACAGTACTCATTGGTAAACTGAATACATTATGTTACAGCCCACTACCAGAGATAACAGACTCAACAAAACTAAGGATTATTTGACATCTACAACAAAACAAAGTGAAGCGCTTTCTCAAGTAGAACTAACAAATTCTGTTTCCTACAGGTTTGCATCCTCTCCTATATTACTGCTGCTATGAGCCTGTTAGAACTCTTCCATGCAACCCTCAGTCTGGTTCCCTCTCACATTCCTTAACTGGCATCTCATTCCTTAACCCTCCTCACTCTTTGAGTAATACCAATTACTTCTCATGCTCCCTAATTACTGAGTGGGAACAAGACAACCCTATACCTTTTCTAACCATTCACGTACTAAGTGGCCTGCTGACAAGACTGTGAGGTAGAATGGGTACGGGGAAGAAGCTGCACACAGTTTTGCCTTGTACAAAGCAATAGTTTTCAAGAAACTTACAGGATGTCCATATTTCAAAGTGCATTTCCTTCTGCTGATGACTCCACAGAGGAACAGACAGTCAGAGCAGCTGCACAAGCTCATTTCCCAAGAAAGGCACAGCTATGCCCCTTAGCATCAGCCAAAATCTTGTCTTGTAACTCTGATTTTCATTATAGCTTCTAGTCTAAATTCACAGATTAAATTTAGTGTTATACATTTTTTTTAAAAACTCACCGTTTTATTACGAAGTCTAATTATGTCTGAAACAGAGCCAGCTCCACAATATTCCATAACAATCCATAGATCTGTGTTCTTAAAATAGCTGCCATAGTACTTGACAACATAGGGACTAGATGGAAAAAAATTTAGACAAATAAGTTAATTCTTAGCAGGGGAAAATCATTCCTACAAATGTTGTTAAAAATTACGGTTTGACACTAACACAGCTAATGAGCAAGTGTAATCAAATGCATTTTAAAAACATAATTAGCTTAACCAATGCCTTGTTAGAATAAAGTCCGAGTGCTCAATAAAATTATAGAGGCAATACTGCATATATCACAAGCTTCTAGTGATCTTCAAATACAGACATAGTTTTTCCCAAACATTAGTTTTCTGGTAAGATGTGGATGCCCCTTCCCTTGGAAACGTTCAACACCAGGCTGGATGAGGCTTCGAGCAACCTGTTCTAGTAGTTGGGAGGTGTCCCTGCCCACGGCAGGGAGATTGGAACTAGATGACCTTTAAGGTCCCTTCCAACCCAAATTATTCTATGATATAAAGCTTTGGTTTTCCCTCCTCTAAGGTCTCTCTTAGTTTTTTTTAGACTCCTCAAAATGTGTTTCTCTTCTTAAAAATACTGCCTTGTTTTCTTCTCTCCTGACCAAAAAAACCATGGAAATTCATCCATGTTTTCCTGGTTTTACAAGTATGAACTTGTCTTGCAGATGTGTCTTGCAGATCAAGACTTTCATATTAAACAGAATCTAGTGCTGGTTTGAACAAGACTTCTGGATTTGCAAGTGCATTTTCATATTGAAGTGTTTCATGTGAGGAAAAAGTACTATCATAAAGAGAACGTATTCATTTGCTACCCATCGGTTTGTCACTTAACGTGATGCTTCCTCAGAGGCACTTGCAAAAGAAAGGCAGAAACAGATGTGGTAAACGTATCAAGGATCTTCCTTCAGAAAAGTGATTAGATGGTGTATTTATGGAAATAAAAAGTTGTAGGGTTTCTTTTGCAGGAACTTAAGTACAGGAGGTTACAGTTAGATTGTCATCCATCTCCCACAAAGTCAGGAAGTAAGATACTGAGATCTCAGACAGGGACTTCTGCTCAGAACACCTGCATTGTGGGATGGAATCAAACATTGTTTTGTTTTGGAGCAAGGAACTGTATTTTAAGATCAGCCTGTTTGGCAGCAACATTTTTTTGTTAGAAAACTGATGTAACAAAAAGGAAAGACCTACGGTGGCTGTTGCCTCCTGCAACAAGGTGCTGTCTTTTTAAAAGATTAGTCAAATCTATCAGCAAACCACTTAATTAAAGAGCAACTGTTATTGCTATAGGAACTCGCCTTTACAGAAGGCAAAGTGGGACAACTCCCTCCTAACTAGTCATAAAGTCTTAACAAACAAGTATGACCTACTGATCTTACCCCTTATAAATTTCTGAAGTGAGAAAGGTTACTATTACTTCTCAAGAAACACCCTTCTACAAGAAAGGCAAAAAGGAGGATCCGGGCAACTACAGACCTGTCAGTCTGACCTCAATACCAGGGAAGGCCATGGAGCAGATGACCTTGAGTGTCATCTCAAACCATGTAATGGACAACCAGGGGATCAGACCTAGTCAGCACGGGTTTATGAAAGGCAGGTCCTGCTGGACAAACCTGATCTCTTTCTACGACAAGATCACCTGATTATTGGATGAGGGGAAGGCTGTGGAGATTGTATACCTGGACTTTCAAAAAGCATTTGACACAGTCCCCCACAAAATTCTCATGGAAATGTTGGCTGCTTGTGGCCTGGATGAGCGTGTGATCTGCTGGATCAAGCACTGGCCAGATGGACAGTCCCTAAAAGTAGTGCTCAGAGTTAAATCCAACTGGTGGCCAATCACAAGTGGTGTTCTTCAGGGCTCAGTACTGGGACCATTTCTGTTTAATGTCTTTATTGATGATCTCGACAAGGACATAGAGTGTAACATCAGTAAGTTTGCAGATGACACTAAGCTAGGTGGGAGTGTTGATCTGCAGGAGGGCAGGGAAGCTCTACAGAGGGACTTGGATAGATTGGATGGATGGGCCAATGTCAACAGGATGAGCTTCAACAAGGCCAAGTGCCAGGTCCTGCACTTTGGCCACAACAACCCCATGCATCGCTACAGGCTTGGGGACGTGTGGCTGGAGAGCTCCCTGGCAGAAAAGGACCTGGGGCTTCTAATTGACAAGCGGCTGAACATGAGCCAGCAGTGTGCCCAGGTGGCCAAGAAGGCCAACAGCATCCTGGCTTGTACAAAAAAATAGTGTGAACAGCAGAAGNAGGAAAGAATTTTTCACAGAAAGGGTGGTCAGACACTGGAATAGGCTGCCCAGGGAGGTGGTTGAGTCCCCATCCCTGAATGTATTTAAGAGTCATTTAGATGTGGTATTGGAAGATTTGGTGTAGGGGAGGAATTTGTAGAGTAGGGCTGAGGGTTGGACTCCATGATCCAACCTGAATGATTCTATGATTCTATGAAAACCCACTGACTTCCATTACTAGCATAATGTTCATCTGGCAAGAGGTGGTATTCTCAGAGCAATTTGCGTACATTATTACAAGCCAGGACAAGATAATTGTTTCAAAACATCAATTGCTGTAGAATCACAAAACACTGTTCGCATTTGCTTAAAGCCCTTTCCATATCAACTACTTTTCTTACAATCTACATTTCTCCCTTTAAAAGAGCACAGCGTAGCTAGTTCCAGAAACAGGCATCAAGAAGAAAGAAAGGGTAAAAGTGTTAAGCTTTAATCTTTTATTTGAGATGCTGAAACAGCTCAGTGCTTTTCTGTACTGTGGAATCATCACACATGAAAACGAAGTACTAAAAAGTGTATCATCCCTCCCATCAGTACTGCACAGTGCTCTCACATGACACATACAAGCTCATGGTGCAGAGCTGCTGCCCAGCCCTTCTTTTCACTCAGTGAATGGGGGCATCTTGTCCAGTGAAAGAAGAGTTTGTGTTCTAAAATTCTGAACTCTGACTCTTAAAAAAAAAGAAATTGTACAACAGTACATGTCCAGTAGATACTAAATGCAACATGTTGTTCAAAGAAAAATAGGAAACAAAGGAAGCACAGCAAATTCTACACGGAGGCAAGTACTTATTTTTCAACAATTTCTATGATGCACTTTCTTCAACCTAAGCTAAGGACAGGAGGAAGTCCACAAAGTGGTTCCTATAAGTAAATTGTCTTTAATTTTCCTTGTATAAAAATGTTGACAGCTGCATGTATTTCACTTCAATTCACAGGTACAGATACATTTCACATAGTCTTCTAGTAAGAAATCAGAACTGTCATACCTGTCACATTGCTGCATTATAGAGATTTCTTTAATTATTTCTTGAAGATCTGACTCCACTGGGACCTGTTTAATGGCTACGACTTGTCCAGATTCTTTGTGTATTGCTTTAAACACGCTACCATAAGACCTAAAAATAAAAGAGTGGTTTTGTTGTTTGGTTTGTTATTGTTTTTTTCTTCAAGATAAACTGCTTCTCATTTCCATTATGCAGAAACTTTGAAAGGTTACAGAAGCCACATGTTTACACAGAAGTGGTGGTGGGGAGGGGTGTTCCAGACTGCAAAAAAAAAAAAATCAGTTCTATCAGGACTTCAGGAAAGACGTGCCTCTGAAGAATTAATCTTTGTCAGGATGCAGTTTATCTAACTCCAGTAGAGGCACAGGCACTTTTTTTGCCTTAATAAACAAATGACATCAAAAATGCACAAACATATTTGGGGAAGCATGGAAGTCTACCAATGCATGCATTCATTTTATTATTAAAACTTGTCTAGAGAGGCATTCCTTAGGACATTTACAGTTACTCTCTCTGTAACTTAATATTCAACACATGCTTTATATACAGTTTCCCTCTGATCCCAATCCCTCATAAATAGCTGCACTTACCCTTCACCAAGTTTCTCCAGAACATCAAAGACTTCTTCAGGCTGCTTAGTTAAACTATCTTCACTTAGCTTTTTCAGTTTGCTAAAAGATAGATAAATGTTATTTTTGTTTGTTTGTGGTGCAAAAAGATACAGAACTCAAGCAAATTTTCATACAAGAGAGCAGACAAAAAAAAAGGTTAGAAAGACATATTATAATGAAAATAAAACACTTAAAGTACAGTGATAAAATTTTAATCAACCATCCTATAAGATGGAAAAATTCATGACAACTATTGTCATTATCACTTTCCCACTAATGTTTGCTCAATTCAAAGTGCCATGGGACTAATTCCACCATCCAAACCACTTTGCTGAAGAGGAAACAGCCAAAGAATACAATAAAGCTTACCTTTCAAAAAGCAGCCAGCATGCAAACACATGCCCATTACTGCTTACAGCATGCAGAGAAAGTATAAACCCACATGAAGTATCCACTTTCTAAGCTACACCACTCATAAACCAGTGAATTACATCAAGTTAAAAGCAGAATCCACAGTCAAGATGACTGGGAGCTTATGGTAGCACTTAATCTTCACAGGTGATAGCAGAAGAGTAAAATTCCAAGAGCTGAGTACTCAAGATTTGTTAGGGCAGCAATCTTTTGCATCTTTGTCAACGTACATAGGGACAGGTGCAACAAAACCTCTCACTACATATCACTACCACATTTTGCCCTCCAGCTCGCTCTCTCACAGTCTCAAATCACTCAGCATCACTCTACTATTTCTCCCTGTACCTTCAACCCACTCTTACCATTATCCTTTGTCTTTTACAACTAGTCCTAGCCTTTCCCCAGTCTCCAGCATTCCCATCCATCCAGCCCCCCAGGCTCTGTCAAATCTCAGAACACAGTTTGGCCACAAGCTTGTGATGGAGCTGAATGTAGCCCAGGAAAATACAACCACACACACACGTTGCAGTGAGACCAGGTGGCTGCAACATGTAAATCCCTCAGCCTAAAAGATAAAGGAAATTTTGCTGCAAGATTCAAATAACAAGTTAATTCTACATGATAGCCAGGGGTACTATTAAAGTAGAGGATGAGCTGAAGAATAGCTGGTGCTGCAGTGATAGATACAGACAATGTACTCCATATGCACTGCAAGGGAAAAATCAAAAAATAAAAAAAAAAAAAAAGAAAAAGAAAGTTTGAAGCACAGCAGATCATTAAGAACTTATGGAAAATATGCTGTTCCGGGAAAAGAACACAAAATAGGGGAAGAGAGGGCACAAACAGAAAAGGTTGTCAAATCTAACATCAAAAGAATGGTGCTCAAAAGAAACTCCTTCATATGAAGAGATGCAATTCCACAATACACAGCACTAATTAAAAAAAAAAAATAATAAATAAAGTTAAATGATTGATGAAGTAATTCCCGAGTCAGAAGAAACTTGTTACTGCCAACCATCTAAGCAAAGACAAAAATTTAAAGTAATTGTATAAGCATGCAGGTCATATGGATTAGTGTTACACAAGCAGAGCAAGGGGAAGAGGGCAGCCACACGCATATATCAAAGAACTATTTCAGAGATGTAGCAGTTACATGAATACAAAAAGCATCTACAGTCAGTAAGGAAAGGTGTATGAAATGCTGTAGAGACCATGCAGTTTGGTACAATGAACAGGCAGGAAGCTGGAAAGCATGTGTGTTTACAGGAGAATAAAAGAATCCACAGCAAGGGCAAGGCACAATTCCTAAACACGAAGAAAAACAGCAGGAATCTCAGATGAGAGCAGCTAAATAAAGTTTGCAAAAATGGCTTACAAATCAAACACAGGAACACATAACAACTTTGCTTTCTTTTTGCCATCTCTCTGCTTGTTAGCAGAAAGACAGAACTTAAATCTTGCAGGGTAGCACATACTTCATTACTGAACAAGTGTAGGTTGAGACAAAAAAAAGGGTGAAAAAATATTTCACAGGTAGGTATTAAATAACAAATCCCTCGTCTTACTTCTTTTGTTTCAGAATCTTTTTTCCCCCCCTCTGATCAGGTTATTTGCATACTTAATTGCAGCATTCACAGAGTAAGTTACTGCAATCATCCTCTGCTTGCCACCAACAAAAACCATGCACAGTATGCACAGTAGCAGCAAAGCCTCAAAAAATAAAAAGCATGACCATTAGCCGAGTCTCTCACTTGAGTGAAGAGCTGCATAACAGAAGACACACTCAACAGAGCAGTGAAGAGACAGAAGTTTTTAGTAATTGCAAGAAAAGGGTAACCTTGTACAGTAACCTCTACCAAAGATGTCTAAGAAGAGAACACTTCCACCTTCTCATCAGAAGAGCAACACCTGCTAAAATGAGATGGGGAAAAAAATAAAATCCATACCAAAAGGGTTCCAGCAGCACCATGAACGCTGAGGCATTGGGCATGCTTGGGAAGAGGTAGGGAAACGGTCGCAAACAGCCATAAACTGATCAAAACCAATCTAAATGTTAAATAACATATTATTGGGCATACTTAAGAGGCAACCTGGAGGCCAAAGGAAATCTTTAGGGTGAGGGTGACAGAGCCCTGGAACAGGCTGCCCAGAGAGGTTGTGGAGTCCCCTTCTCTGGAGACCTTCAAGACCAGCCTGGATGCAGTCCTGAGTGACGTGCTCTGGGCAATCCTGCTTTAGCCGGGGAGTTGGACTACATGATCTCTAGAGGTCCCTTCCAATTCTACCAGTTCTGTGATTCCATGATTATACAACTCTGACAAACCAGTTATGAGACCAAATAGTACTTGACACTAATGCAGCTAAATACTGAACCTATTTAGAGGAAGAAAGATATGTCAACCTCAGGAACTTCATCACCAAACACACCGCTCAGTGTTTCATGCTTTTTCACAAATATGTTGTAAAGGTACAGACACTAGGTCCACCGTTCAAGTGACAGTATTAACATCACAGTTCTTTGAACCATAGAAAGATCCTAATGACTCAAACTGCTTAACAACTATTTCTAGAGGTTTAATAGGAATTCCCAGCTCTTTAACTACAGAACAGCATTTGATATACCCTGACAGGTAGAGAAAGTCATTCTGCTTTTATTTGCTCTAAAAAAATCATCAGGTACTGACTGTAGGCTCTTTCAGTAGTTCTCCAGGAGAGCTGTTCCTGAAAGCAGAACTAAACTACAATTCTGGGACAAGTGTTGTCAAAAGGATTTTCTTGTTCCAAGCAGGTTTGACTTTCTGCATAACGCCTAGTCTCTCTTGTTTAAGGGAAAAATACATCCTAGCAAAGAATTGTACTTTTATAAACCCAGTCGATGTGAGAAAACTTTCATACTTGACATAACCAGAGTCTGACACATCATTGAGTACGTCATCAAAACTCCACATAACCAAATGCAGAGAAATCTAGAAACAGTGAGAGGCACCCAAGAGTACCAACACTGTAAGATCAGAAAGATCTGAACCAGAACCTGGAAGAGCAAAAGATATGTTTGGGGTTTTCCCCCCCCCCGACATTAAATAACAAAGTATGAGTTTAGTGTCCTAGAGTCAGTACCTGCAGACTTTACAAAACAAATTGGTGATGTGCTAAAGAGGTAGGCATTAAAAAAAAGTGCCCTGAAAGCCAACAAAGAAAAATAAAGCAGGACTAAAGAATAGAACTCCATCAATTGCTGTCAGGAGTTATGGAAAACTGGACAGCTGCTGCATGAAGCATGAATATGTGCGGTTTATTTTGCAGAAGAACTAGCACATTGAAACATTTAAAAAGAATGGCTGGGATCAATTATACTGATACATTAAGAGAAGCCAGTAAGAGAAATCACTACAGTCTTCAGAAATAGAGGTGGCATATGAAAGCCTTGAGACATTTACACTGCTTTACACCATTTTAATATAACAACGTAACCCATCTTGTGCACTTAAATTTAGCTTTCTGCCAATAAAACCCAAACAGACTTTTGTTCCATCATTTTCAGGAGGAACTTGCCAACTGTCATCCATGTGACCTCACGTGCCCATTAGCACAAGACTTAAGACCACCATATTTTTATCAGACAGTTCATATTTTAAAAACAAGTTTTTCCTTTCCCACAACATTTAAATTTCAGTGAAAATTAAACTGTCTGAGTTTAAGGAAAGGAATAGAAAACACTAATTAACAAGCTCCACACTTTAAAGATGCCTTTAATTTGGCAGCAGCATGCAGTAGATGGGCAAGATTAAAAACTATGTATTTGACAAAACTATGTGTCTAGCTACTTTCCTTTTCACTTGTATAAAATCTATCTCCTCATACCTACCTATGCCATTATATACAGAAAAATGCAACAGTAACAGGATAGAATTACAAGACTGAGGCAAATCTCGTAACTGATTATTTCAAGAGTGAATGTCCTTTTCAGTATGAAACAGATGAAATACAGTTTGAAAATCAGATGCAAGAAAACACTGTGTCTTCCACTGTACAAACTGTTCAGTATGAAGTCAGAACACCTACTCTAAATTATTTTAAGAAGTAAACAAAATTATTCTGAAAAGGACTCCCCTTAGAAGTCTTTTTTTTCCTGTTGTAGTATATTAGTGAAACAAGAACAGCTAGTGATTTTGACAGCATCTCCATTTAAAAGCCACAGTGGCCTTGCCTGTCATTTGTGCATCATCACTGCTACTTACTGAAGGGTTGTTTTAAAGATTTAGACAACACACAATGTGTTGTGTGTTCCTTTACAGCGAAAAGGGGAATATAAGTGCCCTACACCTGTGAAAAAACATTGAAATTCCAGGACATCGATGCACCTCTGAAGCGTTCATATGAAATTCTTGCTACATCTAGATGAACGTCTTGCACTACAGACACCAGGGCAATAGATCCCTGTTGGTAACCTCTGCTGTGGTCAGTGGGCACCGAAGTGAAGAAGTCTAGTACTCACATCTGTTTTGCCAAGCACATGGTGGTATGTCTGTCCCAAGCCACTACTGTATCCGAAGCAGGCATCAAAATAAGTTAACCCACAAGACATAATCTGTACTCCTTTTAGACTTGCAGCAAAAGGCCTAGCAGAAGAGTTGGGAGCACCAATCAGAAACCATAAAAAAAAAACCCAACGTATAACAGGGATACATATGCACTGGCTGCAAATGCTTAACATCTTATGAAAAACTGAGTTCAAATCTTCCCTCCCAATAGAGAATTAAATCCATTAAGTTCTCATCACATTCTAGTTTCAGAAATAAACGTCAAAAAGCATGGAAAGTATAAAAACATGCCAGAGTATTTAGAAGGTCTCTCATCAGCTTTCTAGTTCTTCTTCACTGAGTCTAAGGATTTAAACAGCTCCCCACTCCCAATCAGGCCCGACACCCACCTCCAGCTAGGCAATATTTAGAGCAAACTCCAGATCTTCCAAAAATCTCTTGCAGGTTATGCTAACTTCAAGTTTTACTTTCAATTCTTTGATATCACCACATTTCAGGCTTTGCACTGGTGCTGGTAACATTGATTACTCCTCAGACATTCCTGCCCTAAACCCTTGTTGGTTCATCTCCTACTTCCTTTATTTGAGACATGCAGTACTGTCAGTCTGAAACTACAGTGTAGGCCTGTCCCTCCTCCCCATATTGCCTGCTAAAAACACTCCGCATAACAACTACTAATCAATTCTTGGTCAAAGTTTTCAGTAGTAGATACTGTTACTTGATGTACTACTGGAAGAAAAAAAAAAAAAAGAGTAAAAAACAGTAGAAGTTCAAGAACACGTTCTTCCCAAGCCCTGTCATCCCGCAGGAAGCTGTTTTAAAGGTTTTAAATATACATGTTTAAGTAGAATGTAAAAGTTGATTTATTATCTTCTGCCACAAATTTATATTCTGCAGTTCCTAGATTTTTCATTAAATTAACAAGAAGCCAGAGTTACCTACTTGGAACTCTAAACACAGTACGTTCTTATGCAAGTTGCACTAATTACATCCTGTATAACATACAACTACAATCTATGTAGTATATAACTACATCCAAGAAAGGATCGTTCCAATTTAAATATATACATACAATTAAAGCAAAATTACTTTGTGCATTAAGATGGCAGTGTCACATTTAAAGCAAAGCTCATGGTTTCATGTCACTACACATGCACAAAAAAAAAAGTCATAAATACTCAAAAAAACCCAACCCTGCATAGTAATTAATATGACCAGATAGCATATGTAATTCAAAATAAATACACTGTGGGAATACTCCTGATTTTTGCCTCTTCCCACTCCCTGATCTGCAATTGCAACTATGCACCGCCCACCCCAACAAGCATCCCTCCGCCAGCCGGACACAAGGGCTCCTTAGAACGTGGAAAGATAAGAACAACTACTTAATGTCGGTTTCTTCCACAGACCTGGACACACACAGAGGACACAAAGGACTCAATCTCGGCGATGAAGTTCCCCTCATTTCACACTAAAACGTTCCTCTTGCGACGGAAGCAGCCCCTAAGCGCTTACTTACAGCTGGACGCTTACCCGGGACGGTCATTTGGGGGATACCACAACATCCTGCAACACCACACAACCCCTCAGCCCCCTCCCTTGTCCCACCGTTCCCCTCACAGCACCCAGAACCGGAGCCTCCCGAGGCCGGCAGGAAGCCGAAGAAGGAAGCGCCCGCACGTTCCCCCGCTGTCTCCCCGCCGGCCCAAGGCCTCACCCCGGCCCTACCGCTCCCGGGAGATGGTCGTTACCTCTTGGGCGCTGCCTGCTCCGTGCCGCTGCCGGCCCCGCCGTCCAGCCCGGGGGGGTGTCCCGGTCCGGGGCAGCACCGGACCGGTAGCCGCTAAACTCCCTCACAACTTTTCGGTCCGAGCTCGCTGGCCCTTTAAACGGGGCTCGCGCCCTCCCTCGGCGACCGCCACTCCCGGCCTCTCTCCGGCAACCGCCACTACCGCTACCTACCCGGCTGCCGGCCGAGGCCCGCCCCCCCGCACCTCTCAGTGGCTACCATCCGTGCCACTGCGAGTGCTGACTGGGCGGCACGGAAGTCGCTCAGCGGGGATGAGGCCCCACCCCACCACGGGAAGCGCGGGAGGCGGCGGGAGGGGAAGAACATGGAGGTGGCGTTGCCTTCGGGGAGGGGGGGGGACGACCGAGGCTCTGCCCTCCCGACAAGCTCCGCGCGGCCGTGGCCCGCGGGGCACGCCGGGAGTTGTAGTCCTGCAGAGGAACCGACTTTACCGGTTCCCGCAGGAGGCGCCCGGCCCGGCAAACCGGGCGGCGAAGAAGCGGGAGAACCGGGGCCCTGAGGCGACGCCGGGGCGAAGGGCAGCCGTGCCGCCTCCGCACGCTCACCTCATCCCCCGACTCGGCCTCGGGGCAAGGGCAGGCCCCGGGCAGAGCCGCTGCCTGAGGCTGGGGCTGAAGGCAGCTCTCCCCTTCGCGCTGCTGTCACCCGCGGGCCCCCGTCGCTTCGGGGCCGTGGCCTGCGCCTTTCATCCGTCTGTCTGAATCCAGCCTCTCCTGGAAACCCTAAGTCTCTTCATGGACAGCTGGCTCCGGGGCACAACAGAGAGGAAGTCTGAAATTACTCATGGCAGGACTGGGGGGGCTGCGCTCCAGCGCTGGCCCCAGTAACACGGTACAGCTTTGAGGTGAAGAACGCTGGCTCTTGGCACTTGGCTTTTCAATGCCAAAGCACACAAATTACCCTGCAAAACCATAGGAAGCTGCCACATAATTACTCACACAGCAAATTTTGGGCCATCAAGTACCATGGGATAGTTACCTGCAATTTCTGCGCCTTAAAACTTCTGCCTTCATGCTCTTTGTGTAGCAGTTTAATTGACAGGATCCAAGTAGATCCAGCCAAGTCAATACAAGAAAAGCTTAAATGTTCAAGCCAGTTTGTGTATCCTTTCCTGAAAATAGGTGTATTTGCCTAACTAATGGAAATTCAAGGGAGTAAAACACTTACGCAAGATACATACAAATACTTAGGTGCCCAAGTTCCACTTTAAAGTGATTTTAAATGTAGAAGTATGACAGCACCCCCCCTTTAAAAAAAAAAAATCTACATTCTGTACCTAATTTAGTCTCTTTGATGTGCATTAGCAAGGGAATTTTGAATGAAGTTGTGCAAGTCCTCTACTTTGGCTGAGTCAGTCCAATCCAGTTGACTCACTGTGGTCGGGCTAAATGCAAAATAGCAATATCGAATGAACCCATAAAACAAATCACACACCACCATATGACCTTTTGGGTTTCTTTGTTTTTCTGAGTCATGGAAGAACTGCCATAGACATCTTCCTCTGCACAACACATTAACGCAGAACTCTTCAAGTATCATCCCACAAGCCAGAGTGGCTCACCAGTAGTACTGCCAGATGTGTCCGTACCATAGACAACTGTTTGTAGGAGAGGCCAAAAAGAAACCACCCAGAAGAAGAATCCAGCAGATACCTCAGATTCAGTGTGGTACAAGTACATTAGAAAGCGATGGGGAAGAGCCCCACAACACTTCCCATCTCCCAGTTCTAGGGCAAGTGAGGTCAGTCTGGTAGAAGATGCCATGTGGCTAGCGTCCAACATTGCTTTACCTAGAAGTTGCCTGTACCCACTGACCAATTTTTATTTACATTTCATCAATTCCACCTAATGAAGGGAAGTCTGACATCCCTTTTTGGCTATGGCAGTCCTAGAAGTTAGAGACTGTCTCCACATATTTTTAAGGAAATATTTTGTCCAGGTTATTTCAGAGGCGGCAAATTTTTTTTCCAGCTCCCCCTCTCAAGTCAATGCTGCGATAAACAGTACATTCAAGCAAGGAAAAGCTGTCTTACAGAAAATACAGGCACTCTATGATAGTTGTAACAGTAGGAAGGGAGCCAATAAGTGCTCCTTCTCCTCATTCACACATATATTTCTTTGGAAAATGTTAGGCTAAACAGTCTAATTTGCCACTCTTTCTTCCCCCTTTAACAACAGTTGACAAGAACAAGTCTAAAGAAAATTTGTCCAAGAATAGCAGATTTAGATATTAGCTCTCTCATTCAAAACAATTTAATATCACAATCCCTACTCCCAGAAGATACCCTGACTACCCAATAATTGACGAAGGGGGCAGCAATGTCCTTCAACTTTGCCAGTGAAGAAAGAAGAGTGGGAAAAAAAAACAAGATGCCTGAAACAGAAAATGTTAAGTTACTTGGCTTTATAACCTAGCAAGGCAGACAGTGCCAAAAAAATATGGACTAATTCCATGCCTTTCTCACAGAAGTTTCAGTTGTGCCTTATTCCACTGCCAGAATGCTTTCTAAGTACGTTTATGGTGAAAATAAAATATCAATAAGAATACAACATATATACGGTAGTATTTTTCAAGACTACTTTATTAATTTCTTATCATTGCACATGGTATTTTGAATCAATTACGTTGGAATAAGTAACACCATCTCCCCTCTCCCCTGCACCAGGAATTTAGGATCCATGCTGTGAAATATAGCACTGATTTGGTATTCATTGCAATGCTGTACCTAGCCACCAGCAAAGAAGGAACTTTGAAAGGGAAAACAGACTCCTCTGTTCCACTGCCTCATTCAGGCTTTCCAGTCAAGGGAAGTCTAGATTTTCTGGAGGCATGAATATGCTATTGCTGGTGTCTAGACAACATGGAGATGAGGAAGTTGCAGACTATCTACATGGGTATTCCCATGATTTCTTCCAACAGGGGAACTACATAACACTGCTGAGAAGGTGGGTGAGTAAGAAAGGATTTAATATATCCTGATCTTAAAAAATATAGGAGAAAACTGACTAAATTACTCTTTTTCTTCTGTAGTATTTAATCCAATTCACCCATTTATTGGCTGCATTGGGACTCTTTTCTCCGCAGAACTGGCATCAAGATCAAAAACAATTCCTTAGACCAAAGGATGGATGAAGACCATACTTAGTTTTTGAGTACTATAATTATTTTATATTATAATGTAGTTTTGTAAACAGATAAAACAATGTATATTATAATTACTTATACTGCAATGAAATCAGGAATCATGATGGCATGGGCAAGTATTAAGTGCTATATAACCACAAACTAAGACAATCTACAAGCCCCTAAATATATGAACCAGAAAGTTCCAAGATGCCAGTCCTACCTCCATAGCACATAATTAATAATAAACCTCAGAAACAGAAAAATTACTTGAGAAGCTCATGCCTGAGTTTCTAACAGGTATTACTAATTAAGATTTAAATTCCAAATGTATACTTCAAAGTCACTCATAAACACCAGGCAAATAAATTATGTATGTTATAGTAGGAACCTTATCTAGTTCCTTTGGTAGCAAATAAAAGCAGCTTACTTCAGAAGGTATTCGATCAGACTTATTTAAACAATGAGAATTGTAAGTAATACATGGCACTACTAGAAAACAGCAGAATTAATAGTACATGTTTTCCATATGTCACAAACACCTTATATTCTCCATACCCCTAGTCCTTCATCGTGTCTGTGGTGCTTTCCACAGCCTAGCTCTTTTCCCCCTGTGCTTTCTACCCTGTCACCACAGCAGACACCAAGTTCTTTCTCAGGGTCCACTGTGTCCTCCCTCAGTGTCCCTTGTGTCGGCCCACAGTTCCTCCATTCACCCCCTCAGCATGCCAAAACCTGCAATATCCTTACTGCCTGCAGAGACACCACCCCACCATCCTCCACAAGCACACCCCCAGTTCTGTGCTCCCTAGAAACCCTCCACATCACTGATATCCCGCCGTGCCTTGGCCCACCCTGGTGTTACCCACGGAGTTACGAGTATCCTGTGTCTGCACCACAACCTGCTGTTTAGCTCACAGGAGATGTTCAGCTTGCAGGAGAAGACCACAGGTTCATCCACAGCATGGTCCCAAACCCAGTACCTGGGTACAGAGTTTTCATTTCTCTTCCTTTGCCGTGGGGTGGACAGCCCCACAAACAGGTCATTCCTTCCTCCTTGCCCTCCTAACCATCATCTTACTATAATTACAGACCTCCAGCTTTTCATCAAAAATGATTAATATTGGCCAGCTAAGTCACAAATGATTGTGAAGGGGAGAAAGGCAAGGAACGGCAGGCAAGCACAAAGACAGAACGAATGCAGGAGCCTGAATTCCTTAGAAACCGATGCATAAATTCTGTAGACAAATAGTCAACAACAACATGTTTGCATGTCTCTCCCTGTGACTGCCTGATAGCCATCTGGTATGCTGAAAGTTAAAGAAAAGGCCTTGAATGAAATACCAGCTTGTTTATACAGAAGATAAGAAAAACTGACTTCTGCCTGTATTTTTGCCTACCTATCATGTCTAATGCAAAGTAACCTTGAAGGCTTATCTAAGAATTTGTTATATACTTTCCTAACCCTGCCAGTCATAAAATAGTCATAAATAAAATATAAAAGAATGGCATTTTCCCAAGTTTAGACTAAAAATTAGATTATTTTTTTTAAGTGAGATTTTAATCAAGCTCAGGAATAACGAACTTTTTTTATTATTTTTCCTGACCTATTCACAACTTAGTGGTTAATTAATGTCACAGAAAAAGGAAATTTACTTTTTGCTGGTTCAGCAAAAGAAAGATGCAGAAAATAAATAGTCAGGAAATACAGGTACAGATTCTGCCATCCATAGCCACTGTATTAAAATCTGCATGATTCATGGAATTCCTACTTGACATTAAAAAGAGCAGTAAAAACCTACAATAGTAACATCTTAGCTGTGCTGCTGCAATTCCTGTCACTACCTCATATACATCATTTTGGTATCCAAAATATTATTACTAGACCTAAAGACATTTGTTGATTAGGATAGGATTTTTCTGTTGACTAACCATTTAGCTCACAGTCTTAGTAACAGGCTATATATAGACTTACCATTTGCTATTTTTCCCATTATAGCACACTATGGTAAAAATAAACCATGGATACAGAGTTGCTATTTACAGTTAACCACAGAAGATATTGCAGTCTGTACTACAGCTGCATTGATTATGCTCCTGGGATCTACAGATTACCATCAGCTTGAAAAAAAAATATTTTATTTTGGTTTGTAAATTACCACTGTTGTAGTGGTAATGCTCAGGATACCCTTCTACACAAAAGTATTCCCCTGCAGTCTGGGGGCAACTATCTGTTCTCCAGTCTGCAAAGACGTGTGCTCACACCCTGGAGAATAAATAAATAAATAAACTTCATAAATAATCTACCTAGCAAGGCTTGATACCTGCACTAGCAATGGAAACTAGTACCAATAACTAAAGAATGACTGGATCATAATTACTTGAGGAAGCAAGTACTACATGAAGCTGCCTAAATACATACAACTTGACACCCAAGGCTTTCACCACAATGGAGGCTGCTTTTTTGTCGTGTCTTACTGTAAAGAGTTTGAGGAATGCACAACACAAGTGTGTAGGGAATATTAGAATAGTTTTTTTATTTTTAGCAATAATTCTTTCAAGAGGCTAACAAGACCCATTCTTTCAGCTCTAAAGACGGGAAGCTTCCTTGCCCTTGTAGGCCTTTCACAGGAGTGCCTGAAGAGAAGTATAAAAAGGCGGGATGCACAAGTAGAGAATAACAAGTGCCAAATAAGGAGAACCCATTGCAACAGGAAAGCACATTGTGGATACTGAGCACTGCAAAAGCAATGCTATGAAATGCTTACAGCTTGTTCAGTTATAGGGCTTTTGTCTTTTTTAAATAAAACTCTTCATACTTATTTCTGAAGTGCATCTCCAGCTTGCTTCATAGGTATTACAAGGGAAGTGTTTTTTATGTGGAAGAGTCACTCATTCTACATGTTTTAAAATCCAAATACCACAAAATTTCAGTTTCCTATTTTTTTCCAACCTTTCCCAATCAAAACATGCCAGAAGATCATAATTCAAGTCTGAATAAGCTGCTCATATAACATGTACAGTCACACTTAAAAATAAAAGAAAACCTAAATACAATTCTAGTCTTAAAACTTCAAAAAAAAAAGTTCAATGGTGTAACAGCCATTTCATGACTGACTGTAAAGTAATGGTTCTGATTACAAGATAAGATCCCGTGGAAAGTAGAAGTATATCCAAAACAAGAAGAAGATTAAGATTTGCACTTACATTCCCATTCTGCTCTTAAAAGCAGCAGGAAGCCTTCCTCGCAGCAGCCTGTGTACTAAAGAAGGAGCAAAGCAGCAAATAACAGTTTCACGGAACTGGCTTTATGCAATGCACTGATTTGAGCCTCCTCTAATCAGGTTTGGTTTGCTTCAGTAGGAGACAGTTTTATGGTATCCTCGCTGCTCGCCAGAATGAGTACTTAAACTACTGTCACTACCAAGCAAGACAACTTTCTGCTGAAAACAAACATTCGAAGTGACTGAGAGGAAATAGGTCAGGCTATATATAAAAACACAGCAAAATATAAAGCACGTTCTTAACTAGAGAGCTTATTGAACCCAAATAAATTTGAGGCCTAAGCTTTTTCCACTATTCCTTCACTGAAAATTAATTTTCTTAGTTGCAAGCAGAAAAGCTGTGGAAGAGTAATGGATTTCTTTAATAACAAAAAAAAATAGTATCAACAGCCATCAACACTGCCCATTTATTTTTGCCCACGCTGGGTTTAGCAGAAAGAAAATGTTCTTGTGGTATAATTTTTTTCTGCAGAGCAGAGGAAAATAGAGCAATTCCATATGCTAGGAGCTTTCTTAATGGAAACAGTTAATTTACCACATGAGGAATATCACATGCATACCACTTCCACCTAAAATGAATCACTCCTTCCAGTTGAGAAAACTGAGGTCTTTTATCTTCCTCAGGGTGGAGTCCATCTCCTCCCATAGATCCCTACAGAGTAAAACTGCTAATCGTTTTAAGATTTAAAGACATTACTTCTTTTGTGTTCATATATCACATTTCAATGTCTTCTAAACAAGAGAGAGCTTAATGTTTTTGTGTAACCTTGAACTGGCCGGTACACAACTTTTATTGCTTCATCCTTGAGCTCTTCTGTAGTTCCATGATCTAATTTGTTACACTGGTGGTATTAAGCTGCTTTTACCGGATTAACAATACACAGTTTAAATTCCTTAAAGCTAATTTTAAAATGAATGTGCTAATTTGAATACTAGGTAAAGCAATGAAAACAGAAAACAATGAAAAAGAAGAAAGCCAAACGACATGTTTTAATATATACTGCGTCTCTCCTTCAGTAAGATTAATAGATAGTAAATTCCTGCTCTATGCAGTTCAGACTAGGCAAAATGACTCTAGGACCTGATCCAAAATCCGTTAACATAAACAGAGTCTTTCTTTCAAATATACTACTTTGGGGATCAGTTCTTAAAGGAGAGCCCTGTCTAATTTGCTCATGGGAGTGTGAATATAAATGCAGATTTTTATTTGACTGGTGTTTCCATCCTTAGGCCAATTCATCTCCCAGCAAGATGGAGGAAAGGTCAAGATTGAGGGCAGGTTGCTTTAGACACTACCATTGAGTTGATACAACATCTTAATAATATGCCATAGGTTTATTTTAATAAAAACGATGCAGTCAGAATTGATAAACAGTGTGGAAACGGTCCCTTTATCGTGGGATAGATACTAAGCATCTGAAATTTCAGACAGTGGGAAAATTTGCTGTTCAAAGTCCCAGGGACACTTATGCAATGTTGTATAATATGACTTGCATATTAATGTATAATGCATTACAATATCAACTTAAAATATGCATTATGGCATTGCAATTTTAAGTAAGAAAACATACGGGAAGATTAAAGTCACACAACTGTGTTAGAATACTCTCAAATATATACAGCAGTGCTTATACATAATGTAACAGGAACAACACATTATAAACACAAACACTTGATTATCTGCTGTATTATTGGCATTTATCGTGACCTTTTAAAATGGTCTTTCAAAAACAAGCACCTCATTTTGACAGGTGTGGGATACTCAACAGCTCTTAATTAAATACCTCAAAAGCAGACTTTAAAACTGTGTTCTAAAGTATATTGAATTAGGCTCCACAAAACCAGTTTTTGGCACCTGTTCCTGAACGGAGAGGGGAAAAAAGGAAAAAAAAGAAAAAGCATGCTGAACCAAGATTATGCATTATTTTCCAGGAATTCAGCAATTTCTTGGAGAGATTAAATTTACTGCAGCTTTGAAATAACAGGGTTACTGCACATTCTGAACAGTTGAGTGTCTCTGCAGGACTGGATAACAGCTAGCACTGGGGTCTCAAGGGATTTTATTGTGGTTAACCCATCCTCCTGTTCTGTTCCTGCTTTTACATGCAAAAGAAAACGTTTGTGCTTAATACAATATTTATAGCTATCAGTAATAGTCAGTTCCTTTCTGGTTTTACTGTACCAGCATGTACAAGAAATACATAAAACTACATATATTATTGCTACTACTTTGCAAGATGTTGTGTATATAGTAAAGCTGGCTCTCTAATAGAAGGCAGCTAAAGACCTCTGCACTTAAATCTGCCAAAGCTGATACAGCAATCACAAACATGTGTTGTTACACTTCTTGTGGCTCATCTCCACATGGTGCAGCTGTTGTGCTGGCTAAAGAAAATGCAGGCCCAAGGGAAAGAAATTTAATTCAGNAAAAAAAACCAAAAAACCCTCATGTTTTAAGGAGAACAGGTGTCTTACAGTAAGGGGGATTGTTTGAGAGGTTTTCCCCAAACTTGCTTGGTTTCTAGGAAGTCTGTCTAAAGTAGTATGCCTGTGGTAATGATCTCTTTCAGTCTAATTTTTAAATAATGCCCCTCAGAAATGCAATGGATTCCAGAAATTCTATTTTTGTTTGTTTGTCTTAGTTTTAGGACAGGAAGGCTAGCACAAGACCTTATTGCACAAGTTAGAAGTTGGAGGGAGCCTCCTTTCTCTTATTCAGATTCCTCAGCCTTAAGAAAGTTTGTTTCATCAACAAATGACTGTGACGAGGCAGAGCTGCAGCCGGTGTAGGTTACCAGTGATCACCTCTAGAGCTGAGCCACTTTATACCTATAAATCTGTTGGTTTAAGCTTACTTTTGGACTAAAGTTATTTAAACATTGCTTCCTCCTAAATGTGTTCTTACTTACTCAAAATAAATAAGATAAGCTGTACTACATAGTCTAGTAAAACAGTATTAAGCCGATGACTTTTTTCTCTTCCAGAGAGGCATTTACCTTCTGTACTATGATACCTTCTCCTGGTGCTTTCCTGCCTCTCTGCTTCCTGTATCCTCTGGTATATCAAAGTGGAAGTTGTTTGACTGATGCTCGGCGTCTGACTCAGCAGCCTTCCCACCATGGCCAGTAGCAGATCCCACAGCGCTGAGGCAGCGGGATCCCTGGAAGCTGGGAAACACTGTTTTCCCAGCAGGATCGCAGCAGGTCTTTCTCTCAGTGCTGATTGAACCAGCCCCTTGGACAGATGTAGCTGAGGCCAGCAGACCTTTCTCTTCCTGTTGTCAACCCTCTTTCCAAAATAAGGTTACTCCAGAGGGTAGTCTCTTGTTGCGCAGGTGTCTTCATACTGCAGTTTCTTGCCTTGGGCCTGTTTGTTCTGTCTTCCACAAGGTCAGAATTCCTGCTCTTTGGGGGAAATAGAAGTCCAAATGACAGATGACTTTTCCAAACAGACCCCATTCCTATGGAGTTTCTTCTTCTATAGGATGTATAGGAGCTGCTTCTCAGGTCTTAACTAAATAAATGTTATGATGACCAACTTCTGTTTATCTTTTTACAAGGTTAAGCTTGTTAGCTCTTAGCATCAATCTTTATTGCAACATGTTGTGTCCCCAGAGTGCAGACCTTGGGCAGTATTTTAGGATTCTTCTCAAGTTTCTAAATTGGAGACCCAGTACTCCTACTGAATTCCTCCTTTTCAATAAAACCCAGAATTCACTGAGTCAATAACAAAATTTATGAGATTTTTGTCCTCTGTGTATGTTTGCACATAAAGACCTGCAACAAATCTTACAGTTCTCCTTACTAAGGAAAATAAAATTATTCTGGCCTTCCCACTTTTCTCAGCAGGAATTGTGACAAAGCCCTGAAGCCTCACTGATGATAAGAACTGCCATGGCCACCCCTGATATCAAAAGCTAGGAGCAGATGGGGACCCTGCCAGTGAGGGAGAAAAGGATCTCAATTAACAAAATAAGGAGAAGCCAAGAGTAGAACGAAACCCGCATTCGCAGTGAAGCCACTATGGTGACATGCACTCTTTATTATGTGTATGTACTTCCAAACACTGAAAAAAAGAATTTATTATTTGTAGAGTGAGATTTATTCAGCAGAGTGTCTGTCACCCAAGGAGGCTGGTTAAAGTGGTATCTGAATTCAAGAGTGACCTCTTGCTTTTCACGGCATTGGAGTACGTGCTTATCAGGGAATTTTTATGTTTGAGGTTCAGGGAGAAGGTGATGGCCATCTCCACTGAATGCTTTCAGATGACTGATTTTCAGAAAACTGCTGGCATTCTTCCAGCCAGAGGCCTGGCCATTAGATAAGCTTAACATTATGATGGCCATTTGCAAAACAGATGAGAGCAGAAATAGCAAAAGGAAATGAGAAACCGAAGAAACCTGCTGGAACTCCCTGCAAATAAAGACCCAACCTTGGAAGGAAAAGTCTTAGATCCTTCCACTGAAAGAAAAACTGGTGAGCATAAGTTTTCAGCTGCTAAAACTATAAGCGCTATCCCAAGGGAGATAAAAGTACCAGCCAAAGAAAGACCACCACAAGTGCCAGCCTCAAGAAATCTAGGAAACATTACACTTGCTTCCTTTGTGAGAATCCACACAAACTTTTTTAGGTATTACCAGATAGGATCCATTTGCTTCTGCTTTCAGGTTCTTTTTTTAACAACGAAGCCCATGGCCATCCTGCCTAAGAATCCTGTTTGATAACCCCTCCTTCGCCAGTATTTAAATAATGTCACATGGCATTGGAGCATTATACTACCAGAAGATTTGACAGATATCATTTGTCAGATCCTGTGGTGGCAGTTCACATCACCCTTCCAGCTGCCTCTTCCCCCTTTCTGCCAGAAATTACTGTTTCTGGAAGTGACTTGGCCAAAGGGGGTTCGGTCAGGTGCCCCGATTCAAACTTGCAAGGAGATATAGCTGAGGACTACTCAGTTTTGTTCTTCTTTTAGTAGCTGGAGTCTCCTTTGTACTGGCATTTGGAAATGTTGTGGGCCATGATCCTTGATTACCATGTTTTCACTATCAGGGTTTTGCATGGAAATGGAACTGATGTGGTGGAAAAAGGAATGGAGCTCTCTCCACTGATAATTTCCTGGCAGAGGGAAAATATTAAGTCATCTTTTTAAAATCAAATAGTCTCACCTGCATAAATATTCTAGCAATTCCAATTTTTAATTTTATTATCATAGTCTATTGCTCAAGCTGTGTTTTCTGACTGTGCAGCAATAATAGTGCTATGAGCACATGAAGATTTTTCAAGCTGGCATTGTATTCGGTTCCTTTTACATTTCCACACATAATCTGCATAACATTATTAAATCTTTCCTGTACATTATTTAGCCTCTGGGATCAAATGAAATCATACATAACTGGAACTCTTTGGGCTTTGACAGATGTCCTCTGGCAGATTTTTTGCAGCGGTTTAAGTTGTTACTGCTCCCAGCTATTTTCTTGGCCTTTTCCTGGAACGGGACATGTCTCAGCTGCTCTGGTGGAACACGCTAACCTCGTAGCTTTTAAAGATTATAAAAGCAGGTTTGAGTTACTACCCCAGACTTTGAACTGGAGTGACTGAAGCAAAGGTATGGTCCTTTTCACCAGCTCACCTACAGGAAGAGTAATCCTACACAGACAGCTGTCGGAGGCGTGGGGAGGGTAATGTGGAGGACTCGCTTGCAAGCTCATGGAGGAATATTTACAGCATCCTGCCTCCTGTCCATGTTCCATGGGAGAGCATGGGAAAACAGGAAAGCTGGGTATTCTCTTAAAACAGTGAAGGTAGTGATAAAAATACTTACCTTTTGCTTTTTGTAAGCATACAGATTCTTCTGAAATCAATCTTTGTGGGCTGTCTCCTACTGTGGGTCACAAAGTCATCTGAAGTAATATGGTACCTTGATTGTGCAGAGTTTGTTTCCTCTCATCTGGACACCTGCAGAAGGCTTTTTATGTGCATGGGAGCTTTTTCTGCCTTGCGTATTTTGTAAATAACCTCTTTGCTAAAAAGAACCCTGGGCTTATGAACTCTACTTAAGTTACCACATTTTCAACAGATTTGGGCTGAATAAAAATAGTCATCATAATATCCCTCATTTGGTTTTTAAAGCCTCTGTATCGACTATGTAATGCAGAAAAAAAAGCACCCCGCACCAACAGATTTTAATGAGTTTGGATGGTTTTGAACAACTGAGCATTTAGATCTGTGAATAAACTTAAGAATGTCTCACTGCCTTCAAGAAGCGTACTTTAGTTTTAAGAAACCACAGCTGCAACAATAAGATGGAAATTCGACACACACTAGGTTGAAGGTGGCAAGGATTAAAGGTATGGAATCAGAAAAAAGAAGCCCTTGCGCCGTTGAGCAGAATGCGGGACATAAATCAGAGACTAACTTTGGCTAAGCTGTGTGTTATGGAAGTATGCAGCATTGCAGCTTTGCAGTTATCAGTATTTGTCATCTTGAGTATCGGTACACATGCCAGATGCAAAAGAGGGGCCCAGAAAGAACATGGGGGATGAGGAAAAGAAAATTAATAATTTTGGTGACAATGTACACTATTTTGATGTAAAACAGAACTTCTGTAATATTTCAAGGGACTTACACATACATATATATATGTATGGACAAAAGCTGTTGGAAATAAGCCTTTGACTTCAAAATGTGCCTGATTAAAAAGAACACTGATAAGAATTAAGATGAGAGCAGCTGGAACTTTGATTGCAGTTATGTTTTCTTCTGGATGTTTATTTCTAGATCACTTTTGCAGCTGCCTTTATCTACTCCTTAGAAGTTCTTGTAGATTTGAGGAACCATTAGCTGCAAAAGTAAACATCAGCTCTGGTCTGGTTTTATATATTTTCTTGAAACCATTGAAGGGGCAAAAGATAACATTAGACTAGTGCTGAGCTAGATCAGACTTAAGTGATACTTTGAACAGCCTTTTAGTATTTCAGGCCCCACCTGTAATGCTAACAGAAAGTTGAGTATTTCTAATATTCTTCTTTACCAAGCACATAGGAATTACCAAGCTCTAGGAATGAAAATACCGTTTCTGAAAAATTAAATTCATGTCTCACTGTGGTTCAAAAGACAGAATGCTTTCAAGTGTGCCTCCACTATCTAGGTACAGGGATAGTCCTTAAACCAGTTCTGCGGCTTTTCAGTATCTGTCGTCTATAAATATTATGCTTTGAATAAAACAGATCTGCAGTTTTGACTCCACTCTATTTTGTTATTGTAGTTGTTTAAGGTTCTTTAGTAACTGCGGTTTTGTATTTGCTCAAGAGCTGTCTGCTTGGAGACTGGAGAAAGGGCACAGTTAACCCCGCTTAACCTTAGCTAATGGCCTTTATCGGTGGTCTCCTTTTCAGATCTCAGGAGTGTCAGCTACGCTGCTGTGGCTACAGACTGACTCTAATACCAGCTCCCATTGAAATAAACACATTGTATTATATTTGCTTGATGCTCCTTCCTAACAGAAATTCTTACCAGGCCACCTCTGGCCAAAGTCGTGGAGACTCCTCTGGTTTTGGGTTTCACAGAGTTCAAGCACAAGATACAGTTTGTTTATTAATCCTTTCAGGTATCTTCATGAGTCTTCTCTTGCGGCCTTTCTTGGATTTAGAAAACGTTTTTTTCATTTACTATAATCAGCTTTTATTTCTCTATCCTGAGCATTTCTGTTAATCACAGAATCATGGAATGGTTTGGTTTGGAAGGGACCTTAAAGATCATGGTGTTCCAACCCTCCTGTCATAGGCAGGGACACCTCCCACTAGACCAGGTTGCTCAAAGCCCCCATCCAGTCTAGCCTTGAACTATCCATAAGCACTGTCTTAAGCTTCCTGAAAGCCCCTCTTCTTGCAGGCCCCATTGATCCTTGCTTCCTTCACAGCCAGGAAGGCTGTCCTTCCAAAGTGTGCCTTGTTCCAGGGTCTCTGCTCCCCTCCACATACACCCAGCCTCCCAAAAGAGCACAATGCTGCACCTCCACAGGTGAGTTCAGAAACAGGCAGGTTTAGGATAACAGTGAAATTCAAAAGCTGCTGGTTGCATTTAAACAACCAGAAATTGTCAGGACAAATTAAGTGAAAAAAGGGAATACATATTACACTTGAAATTTGTAATGTGGCTGACTGTCTCTCCACTGATCTGAAAAGCTGAAAATAAGGGGCCTGAAGGCAGCTCTGTTTCAGCTGCAGTGTAATGTCCTCTGTTTTCAGCACTTCTCGGGTGCTAAAATTAGTTCTGCTGTTGAAATGAATAGGGTTTGTATTTTTCTTGGAAACAGTTCCCGAAGGAGCATTTGAAAGAATAGCATACCCAACTAATAATTTTCATCAGCCTATCATGGGTAATCAGGTCAAATAAGTGAAATAGTTAATGCAAACAAGGCAGATCTGCAATAATCATTGATAGTCTTTATGGGGTAGACCATGTCATCTAGTATGGATGAAACAGGGGAAATTGCCATTCACTAGTTTTTATCCTACTGTTTACCAGCCTGTGCAGGTCCCTCAAATACTTCTGAAGGATTTGTGAAGGGGGACTAAGGAGAGCAAGTGGAATGCCAAGTCCTCTGAGCAGGGACCTGCATCACCACGGGAAGAGAAAACAGGGGTCCATGAGCAAAGAAGGTGGAAATCCACTGCTGGGTCTCTACTTGAGGAGAGGAGGAGGCAAGATAGAAGAAAACTCTTTACCAGAAAGTCTTCTGACTCGTCCCTGCCCAGCTCAGATAGATTCTTGAACTGATCCATTCCTGTTCTTAGCCACTGCTTTTACTGTGCAGCCTTTGTCCTGATGTTTCTCCACAGTCGCTGTGGAGAGTTCATGCATTTGGGACTCTCAAAAGAGCACAAAAAAAAAAAGGGGCTCTTTTTCCATGCCACAAGCTAGATCCAAAATGTTCTGCTCTTCTCTGAAAAGTCTCCAAAGTGTATCATCACCACATCCACAAGTTTCATGCTGGAGGAACCCAACAGAAGGTGCACACGGTGGTGCTACGAGGTGGCAGCAGGACAAGCTGAGGGGAACACCAGCATTTAAGGCAGAAACAAGGTGATCATAACAAAAGAGTGAGTCCCAACAGTTTAACTCATGGAATAGGACATGAAAACACACATGATGTAAAATCTTGCCTAGAATGGGAACTGCTTTTGGAAACTGTATAAGCTTTTATTGATTTATTTATTTTTATATGGGACTCCAAAAATAATGGCTCTGATTGAGGAGATTTATTAAACCAGTGGTAGAACACATGCTCAGCAGGTGACTTTGCCATATAAAGAAATTGAAGCACCTGCTTAGATACTGCCCTGGGTAGTGATGAACTTAAGCACGTGCTTAAGTGCTTTATTGAATCATACCATATTGAGATGCAGGGTAGTGTTCAGCCTTGACAATACCATTAAGAGTTTTTAAATGCCTTACCATGGTAGGTTTTCCCTCTACTTCCTCATATTTCAGGAGTCTTCAATATCTTAACTTTAAGAGACCCTGATTTTATTAAGAAGTGCAGGCTTCCATCAGTAAGGTTTGCCTGGACATCTTAGGGGTGAGTCTTCCTGGGAACAATTGGTACTTTTTCGTAATATCCATTATTGTCCTCTTCTTTGAATTAGATGCCACAAACAACTGAAAAAACACGCAGAGATTAATACAGACATTGTGCACATCTGTAAGTGATGATTTGCATATGCTTGCACCGTGCTTGTAATGCTCTGAAAATATCTGAAATGGTCTGTAGTATCCTGGTTTATAACATAACCTTCGCCACAGTTTACACATCGAGAATGCATGCTGAAAACAGGAAACACACATGTGGAGGGTAGGTAAAAGGGGATTACAGTGCACATATATTCAACAGAATAGTCCAAGTTTAAGAGTATCATAAGCATCAGGCTTGCATAAACAAATCAGTGGTTAACCCACAGATGTATCTAATGACCATATGGATTCTGCATGTTTACAACTGGAAAAAACCCTCTGAGCTTTTCTATTGTTTGCTGACTTTCACCCTATAGTATTAATTTTATTTGTGAAAATCAAGTTATTCACTGGGATATAAAAAGTTCTTAAAAGGAAATGGAGTTATTTAGTATACGCCACAGAACAAGATGTATGGGCCCTGTTCTCTGCTGCCTTGGAGTTCTCATGTCCTAGGTGAGTTACGAGGCATGCAACCAAATGTACAACTGCATTTCTTAAACCAATTTATTGCTTTTATACAATATTTCTCTTAGATT
>VXBJ01001528.1:1095529-1147017 GCA_013400055.1 Nycticryphes semicollaris | reverse complement strand
GCTGGCAGTCCCTGGGGTGCTTGGGAGCAGCCAAGCAAATCTCCAGGCCTTTGAGGTCCATCTGCCTTCAGCCTCCTTTCAGTAGGAGAAGGGGAGCAGGAGGACTTTTGCTTCCCTGAAATTCTCGTAGGATCCAGAGAGTGGCTCCATTGCCTCACAGGGCTGAGGGCTGTGGCTGGGAGAAGATTACAAACCCCCTCTCTTTTCTGTCTCTGCTGAAATCCCCCAGACTTCTGGCTTTGCAAGGAGCAAACTTCACCATCCCTGTGCAGATAGGCAGGAAACCTGCCGGCGCAGGTGGCTCCAGCGGTGCCTTGCCGTAGGCAGCACTGCCAGACTCCTGCTCCTCCTCTGCCAGCGCCTTGACCTGGGGCTCCCCCACTGTATGCTGGTGAGGGCTCTGCTATGCACCAGGGCATTTTGGAGACCTGCTTGTTCATTTGGGGGAAGGAGATTGATTGATTGATTGAGTGCTCTTCTTTTTTTCCAAGCGTAAGAGGAAGTAAAACCTTTTTTTCTTTTTTTTCCCCCTAGAGATTATTTACGAGGCATTGTCTCTGATTCTGCCAGCTGACATCCTTTGGCGTCACTACCACTCAGTGCACTGAAGATGCCTCAAGGTGTGTCAGTTGTGCTTCACGTCAGTGTGCCTTGATGTATCTCTTTGGCTGGGATTGAAAGGTACAGTTTCTAAATCTCTCAGTGACCCATTTTGCATGGATCACTGGTGCGCTAGAATGTGGCTGCTCCTTCCCATCGTGTTAATGCAAGTTTGCCCGCATTCAAAGCAGCCTGCACTCCACGTGCCATGCTCAGCAGGGAGAGCTTGCCTTTGAGTCTCTGCCCGAAACCAGCATGGCTGTTCCAGGCTCGATATCTTCCACATAAGTTACGTGCTTTTGGTGCTTTTCTTGCTGTATCATTGTCCTTTTATTTAAATCTCGTAAATTCTTTGGCTTGATAAACATAGGCAGACAGCTGGGTTATGTTAATCTGGGGTTCACCATCAGCAAGCACAGAGAATGCTCCCTGATGGCAGAGGCACCCTCTTCTACCTGGGTCCCATGGCCAAGCTGGGTGGCGATGCTCAACACTCAGTGTGCCAGAGGGAAAAGGACCAAAGTGCCTGCAAAAGAATAGCTCAGCACCACCTCTTGTCACAGGCTGGAGTGCCCTTGAAGCCGGTCCTGGGGATGGCCCAAATTAATACTTAATTAATACTTCCAGTGCATCCCTGTAGCTCCCTATGCTGTGCCAACTACGTGCTGCCCTGTCTGCCTGCGTGTTGGGCTGGTGAGGATAGTGGCGGGAAGGCAAACCCTCAGGGGCTCTTCTAGAAGGCCCCGAGGCTTGGCTGCCATGGCAGATGGGATTGGTGGGCAGCTCCAGCCCCAGGCATGCTCAGGCTGCCTTCGAGGGCAATGCAAAGGCAGCGACGCCTGCCTGCAGGGCGTATTGGCCCTCAGAGCCCTTTCAAGACTGCCTGGCTAAGGTACAATGGAAACCCGGCTCTGATTTAGTCCAGGAGCTGGTTCTGCTGGGGTGAATCATTCAATCACACAAGCACCCTATGACTTTGCCTTTCATTTCCATGTTGTGGCCTCCTTTTCCCACTCCACAGTAGAAATGATGGTCTGATCCTGTCCTGGAGATGCATGGGCACAGACCACAACAGACAAGCACTAGGAAAACAAGGAAGCCTTCAAGGGGATTTCAGTTACATAGACGACAGAACAAATCTGAGTGAATGGGTCTAATCCTCCCTGTCTTCTTTTTTCATGCACCCATTATCCTCTAAGTTTCTTTCACAGAAAGGCGGGTCTTGAAATTAATGCTGCATTAAGAGGCATGTGGCGGCTCAGAGCATCACATGTCCCATTCTTGCCAAGCTACGACCACATCTGTGTCATGATTCATATTTTCAAACTCCCATAAAAAAAATTTAAAAACTACCTAACAGTTTTTCAGTAATTCAGCTGTGGGCGACTCACATGTTTCTGAGTCTTGTTTGCCTAGTTAAAACAAAACTAAACCCTAAACAAGCAAAGTTTTAAATGAAAAAACAGACTGCAATGCGGTCGCGTGGTCCTGTCCTTTCCTAGGGGCACAACAGGCTCATGTCCATTGGGTTCGCCCAATAGATTCAAATTAATTGGGATTATGGTGCAAGAGTGAGGGTTGTAGGTGGGGACCTCTCTGCCTTCACGCAAGTGTAGTCCTACAGACGCAACATTTGTTTGTTTGCTTCAACAGGCTTTTCCAACTGGGAAGTGAGGATACCGGAGGATGAACAAGTTACTGCAGGGAAAACAGGGGGTGTGAAAGTTCAGCATCTCAGCTACTGCCAAGAAATGGCTCTTATGTATTCTTTAACCCCCTCATAAGCACAAATTCACTTCCCCTCTCCCACAAGGGAAGAGGTACCTGGTTTTTGCTACAAGGTACTGCCAGGTAAGAGGGTGCACATGGACACTTGCCACCAAAGAGCAGCTGACACTACTTTGTTCTGCAGTTAGCTGTTTGTCTCCCTGAACTGTGGGGCACAACAGGTTAACTTCCGTAAAAGCCCCACGGCAAAGTCCCGATTCAGGGGAGGGAATGGCATGGGAGCTTCCCTGCTTACAGGCCTTTGCCCCACAGCCACTTGCAGGCAGCAACCTGGTTTTACTGAAATTCTTCAGGCTTCAGCAACAGGAAATTGCAGATGAGAGAAGGCGCTGTGAAGTGCACTTACACGGTTTCAGTCACAAGCCGTGAAAAGTAGCAGCTCCCCGAGCTCTGAACTTTAACACTGCTATTAATACCGGTTTTTCTAATAACATGGAGATCAATCGAGGATCAGGGCCTCATCTTAGTAGACAACCTCCCAATAACACTCAAGAAACCCTTGTCCTACTAGCACACAATTCGCTGTGTATGCACCCCAGCAAACTCTCTAGCACATTACAGTGTCCCAGCCACAGACCCAAGAGGGTTAGGAAGGCAACTTTATTTTTAAATCTAGTTTTCAGGGGTTTCCTCTGCCAGGCAGCAACAGAGGCACCCTGAAATGGTTCTCACAGTAATGATAGATGTTGTTCAGGGGCCAATAGAAGAGAAATGGAGGTTTTGGCCAGTGCGTTATTCCTTCTCATTAGGGAGCCCCAGGGACTCTGCTTGTACAGGTGTGGGTTGGAGTGCTGGCCAGGAGAGGTTGCTTACCCCAAAATCTGGTGGGCTGTGTAAACCATCCCTGATGACTTAGCACCACTCTGGTTTCCACACTGCACTTGCCAGTAATTTAGACCAACTGTGGCAGCACAAAGACCGGTCAAGATGCTTGAATGAACTCCCAGGACTCCCCACAGCACTGGAGTTTCCCCTAAAACACAGTCAGGAGAGGGGTGGGTGCATGTCTGGTAGGAGCAAGGCTGTCTGGTTTCTGCCCCATGGTGAGGCAGGGTCCCTTCCCGCTCCCCAGGGACAATAGGCCCCATCCTGGGACCCGACTGGTTTCAATATGGGGCTCTCCATCTTGATCCAGTTTGGATGGGTCAAGACATGTTGAGACATGCCCTTTCAATATGCTGCATTTTATTAAAAACAAAGTAGCTGTGGGCCAGATTGTAAAACTAGGTGGGCCTCATTTGTCTGTCCCTACTGTAAGCCAATGAAACCTTCAACATATCCAAGCTCTCACCTTTTTACCCATTTCAATGAAAAAGCATCACTAATAAAAGAAAATGACTCACCTAATGCTAAACCTGAGCTCTGTAGATCAGCTTTGATCAAATTCACTGACATTTGGATAACTGCATTATTATAACTAAAACATCTTTTAAAGTTTTTTTTTCCAGACGCTCATTCTTTAAACTTTGCTTTGATCACTGCACATATCCTTTTCAGCAGAAATTTGTCCACAGAGGGTGAATTTTTTTCATTTGTTTTTCATATGGATTCTCTTTCCTTTGTTCATATTTTAAATCAGTGAAGCTACCCGTCAAGCTAACCCTTATAATAAAAATGCAGCTACTGTGTGGCTTTTAACAACGCACTTAACCCATCTGTGTCTCAGTATTCTTGTTAGCAACCCAAGGAAACTAACACTTATTTATGCAACGAGGCTGATCGTGAGGCTTAGATATTATCTTTTTTTAGGATAGATATTTTACTTGGATAAAACAAATGTTTCAGAAAAGCAGAGCAGGGAAGTGGTAGTTTCTGTTATGGTGGTCTAACACCACCAATTTGTAATATGTTACAACAGTAGCGTTACAAAATGCTGTGTAAAAGAATTTTTCTTTCAGAAACTACTTTTGAATTAGTCCAAGCGCTCTAGTTTCCAAATAAGAGTCACAATCTGAGACGATTAAAATAAATGGAAGCAGGAATGTGTCAGGACAATTACAAATGAAAAGATTGAAATCACTGGAGCTGGAAGGGCAAAAAATGCGCCTCTTTATAAATATGTGTCTCTGTGTGAAGCTCAGCTTTAAATGCTGAGGAGGGTAAAGCTTGACTTTTCATTTTCTATGAAAAAAATTTCACACATCTATGATGCAACATAATTTAATTTAGCATTAGAAAAAGGCATTTACAACCAATTTTCCCCTTTCCAGCAAGCAGGAAGACTATTTATGTTTTAATTTGCTAATTATCATTTATTGTAATTTGACCATCCGGCTGGGGAAGGTAGACACTGACCGTTCATTCCTGAAGAGGGTGGCTATCAGGCTCTAGAGTCAAGACAGTTATTGTTTTTTACAGCATGGGCAGACTTCTTGTTATAGCTTGTAACAGCGGTGGATTAACCACAAATAATCTTCAAAACTTTGAAGTCTAAAGTTGCAGCACCTTTTACCGTATTCTAGAAAAAAGTGAATGGGTTCAAATAACCTTTGCTGGCGAGATTCTTCCCCTGTCCCGTAGCAAAGTGCAGTCTCTAAGGCTCGTATGACTGCCTGCGCGGCCATTTTGCAAACACGTATGCATGTCATCTGACAGAACAAGCCTTTAAACTCTGTACGGCTTCTGTCACGAATAAAACTATTTATGACTGCACATATTTGCAAAGATCAGGCCCTGCAAACATTAGCTCCACATCAAGCTTCCTAGGGATGGCTTGTTTTCCCAAAACACTTTAGGCTGAGGATCCCTATTAATATAAATCTGCTTTAAACAGGAGATAGTCATTTTTTAACGCAGACATTCTCTAATATTTTCATGATGTGGCTCATACCTTAATAGATAGCAGTTGCGATGCAGATCTAGCTGTGCAGCCCCCAGTTGCCTAACATATTTGCGGTAATGAGAACCCTTGCCGACATGGAAAATTAATATTAAGAAAATTAATGTAAGGAAAATCTTTAATGGGCTTTTGTCTGTGTCTAATGCAATTTAGCAGTTAGCAGAAGGAAGGAATTTAGTACCAGGTGAGTAGCCAGCTCTTCAGAAATCATGCTTCGTTGACCACATTTTAGGACCTGCTGTTTTGACTTAGCACACCAGGAAGAATATCTGCTTCGTAAACAACAGCATGAAACATCTCACTCAGGATCCCGCCTGGCAGTCTCAGCTGTCAGAACCTTGCCCACAAGAAAAAGTCCCTTGGCACAAATGCTCTTCATGTTGGTGCCCTTTCTGCCTGGGGAAGTGTGTTGAGAGCTCAGAAACTTCAGCAGGGCAGGAGAGCAGATCTCGAACCCACCTACCAGAGGCAGGGTGAAAAGAAATGTTATCTTTTCATTAGCAGCATCTGTCAAGTCCTCCGGCAAAACAGAAGTAGCAGTTATCCCAATAAGAAAGCCTGCTCTGCTTATTTATTACATTTTCAAGAAGCGTAGTGTCATAGCAACAGGGCAGCCTGCAGACACTGCTCAGCACAGCAGGGGAAGAAATCCCAGATGGGGACCACGCTCCTTTGCCTCCCACCCAGCCCTTCATGCCTGCTGCTCCCACAGCACAAAACTACCAACCCAACAGAGAACACCCATGTTGGTATTGGCTTTTTTGGCTTTTTTCAAGGTGATCTGTAAAATGCAGAGTGGTTTAGATGTTAGGGTCTTTTCATCTGTTGCCTGGATTTCCCTTGAAACACGTATGGAGGAAGTCTGGCATATTTTTCCCTTTTTGCTGCTAGGAAGGTAACTACTAACTCCCTGGGAATTCCTGGGAATTGTGGATATTAGAGATGATGGAAGCACAAGATACCTGAGATGACATGACAGAAATCAAGGGGGCAAAGTCTTCCTGGGGGAAAAAACCATTTTTTCATTTTGGACAGCTTGAAACTGTTGTTTTGTTTTGTTTAGTCCCTACCTAAATTCCTTGAAAACAATACTTAACAGGAGGGAGGGATTTCTTGGTAAACACTGTGTATTGTCTGCTGTTTTTCAAGGACTGAGCAGACTCCTAACCGCCTTCTGAGTCCCCCTGAGAGACACCAATTACGAGAGGAAGGGTTGTATTTGATTGATAAGAAATGTGTGTGCGTGTGTGTGCAAATAAAAGGAGCAGCAGATCCAGCTCTCTTATCTCCCTTCCTTCTTGCACCCCAGATCACCTTTACCATCAGGCCCAGTCCTGCAGCTGCTGTTTTCCAGCAGGTCTCATCAGCACTGGCTGTGGCTGCTGACCTGCTCTGGGTACAGGATCAGGCCCCATCTCTCCAAATCCCTTCCCTTCACCCTTTCATTCCCACAGCCAAAAGGAAGTGGAAAATTAAAGTCAATTGTTTTCTGCACTTGTTCAAAATAAAACTGAAACAGATGCCAGAAGTCCTCTGAAAGTGCAGGATAATAATTATTTTCTAAGACACTGACATCACTTTTTTTTTTTTTTGGAAAAAACCTCTGCTGTTCATTCTTTTCTTACTAAGAGTTCATGTAGGGATGGAGAACAAGGCTTTATTTATCTTGAGACTGACTATCTTTCTGGAAATCCCAATGGACACATCAAGAAATGTCGTTAAGATGAAGGATCTTTCAGGATTTGGATAGCTAGTCTTACCCAAATCAGAAATAATTATTTCTCCCTAACTAGTTCAGAGAATCTTTAAGCCAGATTGAGTAGCAATGTGTTAATACACATAGTCATCTCTAATATTGGTAGTAGCTTGCTCACATTGGTCAGAAACAATACATTTATAAAACATATTTATAAAACATAAATATTGTGCCCATCCATTTCTTTACATCCCCAAATATTTAAGAAAACTTTGTTTTTCAGCATGTGGATGATTAATTAATTATTAGTTCATATATGAAAAGAAAAAGAGTAATGCAAAATACTGTAATTAAAATACTGTAATTTTTTCACCCTGGAAACCTGCTATAATTTAAACCAACTTTTCTTAGTTGATTATGTTTTTTTATAGAGAGTACATAACATATATTTGAACACATATACATTGCCTCCTCCCCAGTATATATATTGTTCTGTAACTGAAACGTTTGCATTTGTCATCAATAATAGCAATACATGGACTCGATCCAATCGCTTTGTAGTTTTCTGTCACATCAAGAAATATTAAAATCATATATATAGTTATACTCACCATACTATTGTAGGAAGTTTTCTGTCTAGATTTTGAATTCCATACTCATCTCCACTAGAAACCACTATTTTCATCTTGCATTACCACGTTCTTTCTCATCAGAAAATCACTACTTATTTTCTCATAAAACATTCAGCAACTCATAAAGATAAAAATGTGCACAAAGAATAGATAACAAAAGTTTATATCAAACAGCACATATCAAAGAGAAGAGACTTCACTTCCCTTTTGCTACCTCCACCCGTGTATTTTAACATTAATCAAATCATTCCTACATCATTGCTAGCGGCCACAAATGGCTTGTATTAACTCATTTCTTCTCATTTAAACTGATTTTTTATTAAATCCTTAGCCATCATTATATCAAAATAATATGCTAATAAACATTTTAAAAAGTTGATAAACTAGAACATCTGAACTTTTAGCTGTTGTTAGGTGGACCCCAAACCAAAAACACATCGAAAGAGAGTAAAATCTAAAATTTCAATTAATACTAACCAGAAGTTCAAGCAATGAGAATATCAAAGAGACTTTGCAATACCTAATATTCTCTGAAAATGTTTAAAATCCACATATGAATATAAAATAACTTCTCGCTTGACTTCCTTGACCCGGAATTGTCAGAGAAATAAAAAGTTCAGTAATTCCTAAGGGTAGCAAAGTGTGATTTGCTCTGATTTCAGCTTAAATTATCTATTTATCTATATCTGCCTTTTCTCTCTTCAGAAAGCAGAGAGGATTTGTTCGTTCATGGTCTTTAAAAACAGTCTTATTTTCATTAAGCTAAGCCCACTGCTGATGTAATTCTTGCATTACAAAGGTCTTAATTTAAACCATGACATAAATGCTTTTCATCAGTTGATTTTTTGTTCTTTGTGCCAAATTTCTTGCATTTTTAAAATAAAGAATATGGTGTATAATAACTGCTGCGGGACAGGCTGCTTTATTCTTCAATATGAAAGACAAATGGGGTGTGACATGCATACGTTTCAACATGCAGCACTTACTTCTTCAGGACCTTTACTTTTTCCACTGTTTTCTCAGTAGACTATTTCACTTCCTTTGAATCAGGCCTAACGATAACACTGGATTTGAAGCACGGTTCTCGGCGTTGAGCACACTGACGGGACCAAGAGGTGAAAAGTGCTTCTAATCTCTCTCCTCTCTCTCTGTCTCCCCCCCTCTCCCTCTCCCGCTCCCTGCCTCCCTCTCCTTTCTTCTCCCCTCCACACACGGGTTTGGGGTCTGCAGATGATAATTTACAGAGCGTTTTGGGAGAAGGGTGGGGATGCATTCCTAACACCCCAAATCCTGGTTTGCATTACACATTAGGGATTTCAAAGCACACCAAGATTTAATCATAATCAGAAAGTAGAGAAATCGCTTCTGCAACATTGTGCAGCATTGAGTCTGTCTTTTTTGGGTTGGTTTTTTTTTCTTTCTTTGGTATCACTGTAACTAATACAGCAAAATTGTACCGTCATCGTGTCATACTATCACTGCAATGATCAATGAGCTATGCTAATGCTACTGGGAAAACTGCATAGCTTGTTTAGCTTGGGTATTATTTTAAGTTTAGGAGCTTGGTTAATTTTCAGAAGGAGTCAAAAGACACCAGCTGTTTCTCTGCTGAAACGTAAAAGTACAGAAGAAATTTTTCTTGATTAACGTTACTAGAAGTGAATCAAGATTACAACGGGAAGGATGCAAATATTTTATTTAAGCAGAAGTTTCACTGCGATCTACACTAACACCAAACTGCAGTTTTAGTTCATTCATCTCCACAAGACAATATTGTCAGATACAGAACAGATTAAGAAAATCTCAAATTAATTTGCAGAAAGAATAAAAGCTTTTCTTGAACTCTGCATCTACCACATTTCAGAAGGTGTTGGCCTGATATTTCTATGCCGTGGCTTTATACTTCATCTTAATGCAAACGTTCCTAAAAATTGCCAAAGATAGGATACAGAGATAGATTGACTTTTAGCCCATCAACTTTCTCGTGTTATGCCAAATATTAAATAAAATGGAAAAGGTATCTTTTTTTTTAAAAAAATCAGATTAAGTGTCTGTAATTAATTAAATGTTTGATGTAAAGTAATTTAAATAGCTTAATATTATTTCATGGATATCGGACATCTCAATAAAATTAAAGCTGGGGAAATAAATATTTTTACTATTAGATACTTAGGAATACAATATGTTGCCTCTTTCTGAATTGCAGACTATATCCATGAGGTTGGATATTATTTGGCTTGTTATTTTATCTTTTATCCTTTATCCACATTATTGTCTGTGCAAAATTCTTTTGTATGGACCTGAGCAGAAGAGGAGAGCAGGGCTATTCTTAAGGGTGTGTTCATCTTCACATTATTTAAACCTTTTTTGATAGATTTATATCAAGGCTGAAGTAATTCACTCTGGGACAAAACTTGGCACCAAAACTTTTAAATACAAGCACATTTTTCTTTTGATTTTTTTTTTTAAAGAAAATTCAAAAATCAGTCGGCATGTTCTTAAAGGCAAAGGTTTAAGTCCTGATCCATTTGAAGTCAATGGGAGTTTTGCCATTGACTTCAGTGGAGCCAGGACTTCCTTTAAATGACGGAAAACAATTACATTTAGTATTTTCAGATGGAAAATTTGTGCTTTTATAAATTAAGATTGTCTCTTATGGGGGGGATTACATATAGTATAATCCATAGCGAGAACTCATCTCTGGATATCTTTCGGTTAAGTGACTATCTTTTTTTCATTAAGATAAGTAACAGTTCAACATATGTGGTTACTTAAGAAATTCCTCAGGATCTTTAGCGGAGTCTTTTGGGATAACATGTAAAATCAGCCGTTGTCATTCACGACAAAGATCCCACTTAATTTTTCCAAAGAGTTCGGCATGCCAACAAGAGTGGATAAGCATGGGTGATTGTATTTTGCCCATGCATTTTCTGTCTGAGATTTGGGTGCAAGGTGGGACTTTTGCCTTTCCTGCCCTCAGCTGCTATCAGGTATCACTTTGCATTTAGTAACTTTGACCTCTAGCTAGCTCAGGAGAGATGTGAACTTAATCAACTTGCTGCACTTCACAGAAAGACGAGGTTATTATTGATGAAAGCCTGCTTCCCTTAATCAAAGGAGAAAACCTGGCCCTTGGAGAAGTTATTAAGAACTGCTTGTGTGAGGTACCTGCAGGATGAGACCCAAGATCCAGGCTCTCTCTTTCCCAGGTAAAGCTTTTCAAAAGAAATTTATCAAACCCTAGACTTGTTCTCCCCTTTCACCTGGCAGTAGGGATCCAGTTGTGTTCAAATATTAGTGATACTAAAGCTATCCAAGGTAGATGATACAATTGCTGTGTGAGGTACGAGTAGTTCAACCAAGCCTACCCCAAGATCCCTGCCTCAGACCCTTTGATCCTCGATGCTCCCTTCCCTGGGGGTTTAACCCCACATGTAGAGCCTTCAGGCTGAGCCAGGCTGCTGAAGGAAGGGCAGCTCCTTCTCTATGCCAGCAGGGCAGGACGGTGTCTGGTTCTGCCAGTTAGTACTGGTATTCCTGCAAGTGTTTCAGGACATTAGAAACTGGACCATCAATATTGTCATAGTCTGGTCCGAGAGGAGAGCCAACTTTTAAGGCCTGTTTGGGTGTTTCCTTTGGATGTGAGATTAATGGTAATTCTCTGGTGCAATCCTGCTTATTTACAAAGAATAAACAGAGTCTGCTTTCCCGAACTCAAGGAGGGACCAGCAGCAGCACGCAATGTCTTTGCCCAGAATCCCTGGCCAGCCCTTCCAGAGAGTTTTCTGTTGAAACGGAGCTCTGGTCTCTGCTTTCCTCCTGCTCTGCAATCAGCACTCACTCAGCTTCAGCCCAGCTGCTCTCTCTCACAACACACAGATTTTGTGGCCCTTTCTCTCCGTTGCCTGTACACCTCACATCATCTGCACTGTGGGAGGAAGGGCTCCCACGTGCCACAGGTGCACGGGCTATACAAGCTGGGTTGACCAGAGCTTCCACTTGTCCTCCTCCTCCACAAATATCCTGTGAACCTGAACAAATTGGGTCAGTGGCACCATGCTGTGGACATGCCCTCCCATCCTGGGCACAGGTAAGACAAAACTGCCCTTGGCATGTGTACCCTGGCAGCCTGCCCTTCCTAAAAGCTCAGCAGAAAGCAGAGTGGCAAGTGTCCCCCAGCTGTCCAAATAAATAGCTCCTTCTGCTAGATACACATGTACCATGGCCTTTTGAGCTTGTGATGAACAGACAATCTCACAAAGGCTTGAAAACACGAGTGCTGATAGCGAGCACCAAGGCGAAGCTGAACAGTAAGTTGGACTGGGCGAAAGTCATCGACCACTGTGTGAGCAAACATGGAACCAGAGCCAAGAGAGTGAAACGCTTGGCTTTTATTTCTTCCTCCACATATAATGCTCTCTCTCACAAAATGCTTTCTGCAAATGGAGTCACTGTATGTCTTGGCTATTCTCTGTATGCAAACGTACTATTGCAGGGTGTAGCTTCCTCCACACATACACCTTCCTCATTATATTCCTTTTGTCCTTTTTGTGAACACGTTGCTGTTCTCAATAGTTTCCACTTTCACAATTATATTCCTTTCATCCTTATTTGGGGAATAACTATGTCACGTGTTAGTACTACCCGTAGTTGCACTGTTAACATGTTATTATACCCCCCTAAAATCTAATAGTAATTTCATATTTATAATATATATATCTACACCTTTGATCTGAATGTGTGTATGTATGAGTAAATACCTTTTTTTTTTTTTGCTGTCTAGATGAAACATTTTCTAATATTTTAGAAGGTTAGCTTTTGTACATCAGCATGCTGTACAAAGCCTAACATAGACCCCACAGCAGGTAGATGTGTCAGGGACTGCCAGGCAGTTCTATTGCAATGGGATGTTGCCTTGTGCTGCTGTCTGTTGTGATACAGCATTAATATTACCTTGTTCTTCATGGGCATAGTCCTTCCATACCTGCCTTGGCAGAGGGCTATCTTCTCACCTTCTGTCTCCACATTTATGATATGTTGTGTTAGGGCAGTGACTGAATGTATGTGGTTGATGTATTTGCAGTTTCAGCTAAATATTTAAGAACTTGTAATTTCAATTTGTATAGCTTTTAGTGTATGGAGAAATAACAGTATTCTGCATTGATTTCCTATTTTTTAAATATTGTAGCCTTTTTAGTTTGTTGCTCAGAGTAAACACCGGCCTCTGTATATCCGTCCTGCTCTCCATCTGGTATTCTGCAACTGCAAGCAGTAGTAAAGGTGGGGCTACAGACATCAAAGATACTCATACGTCTTGAAACTAAGCACTGTGCTAAACTCCTTTTAATGCTTCTGTGGGAAAGTGTCTCCATATGTCATCCCATGTATTTTCTTTGCTATTTAAAGTATTGCTTAATAGTACACTAAGCTGGTGGAAAACTATTTGCTTTGTTGAGTTAGTTCTACTCTGGCTTAATGCAGGGCTGGGTAAGCACCAGAGCCAGTGCATGGGAGCGAGCAGGACCAGGAGCAGCTGAGGTGGGAGGAAGAGGGACTGGGGCACCCATCAGGCAGTGGGGCTTCCTGTGCTGGGAAGCAGTTATCAGCCCAGCTGAGGGGAGAAACCCTTGGCAGGCTGGGAGGTGTTGAGGTGGTGATGTAGCTGGACTTGCACTTCATCAATTGCGTGAACTCCCCATGAATAAGTAATGCCTGTATCTGGGACGTATTTTCAGATCTCTCCCACGCCCATCTCCTTAGCCCGAGTCCTACTCCTTTTGGACTGCTCTTCCCAACTACATGCTTTCTCTCTCTTCCCTTCAACGCTAAGAATGTCTTACTGCAATCCTGTCCTCTTTTTTCTTGTCTTCTCTGTCTTGTGATTCTCCCAGCCCTGTAATCTTTTAACAAGTCCTCTGGAACTTATGCTCCCCTATTGATTTTCAGGTTTTGCCTTTGTTCTCTTTCCCTTGTTTCTCTACACTTCATCTCTGGACGACCTCCTCCAGAAACAGAAATGTAGAAGTCATTACTTGCGTTAACAATTCATAAATAGACTGTGCATCTCCTGTCTTTCACTTTTTTTTTTGCCTGGTTTTGAACAAAAAAGCGCACCCTTTCCCATTTCTTAAATCTAGGCCACCACACAACCAGGAAGGTGGAAACCACAAGACCAGAAGAACAGTTACTCCTTTAGAGTAATTGTTTCTCTGGACATTCAAGTCAACTTCCTTTAGAAAACTGATTATTAAAATTTGGGTTTATTGTTCCTCCTTCATTTACAACTACAGATCAAATATTTTGTGAAACTTTGTCTTTCTTAGAGCTGTTATTTCTTTTCCACTCTAGCACATGGTGATGTCTGTTGTGCTTTTCTAGCTTCTGCAGCTTTGGAGAGGTAGTGTCCGATAGGCTCCCTCCAGGGCTCATCTTTGACACCATTTGGACTACTGTACTTTCATAGCTGCTGTCCCCCCCTGCAAGACACCCCAAGCAAGAAATCTGGTTGACAGGTGGTTGACATTCTTCAAAAAGAATGTGATAAGAATGCCAAGACTGCCTTGCAACTCACAGTCTAGTTATCACTAGATTGACTATTTTGTCTGAGTTATTGCAGTCGTTTGGAGCCCTACACTTGCGCTAGGCCTTAAACAAGAGAAGGTAACATTAGTGAAAGTATTTGTGGGTAAATTATTTAGTTCACCCCTAAGTCTCTTCTCTGTGCTCTCCCCTCTGTCTTCCTGCAAGATGTGACTGGAGTGCACGAGGCTGTTTGCATGAATGCACTTGATACAATTCAGCCTGTTGCACAGTTATGCCTTTTACATCAGTGGCTGCACTCAACCCCACGTGTACTATTTTTATGACAGTATCCCAGCAGGAAAAATTAGAAGTCTTAAATTCAATGTTTTGTTGGAATAAAGGTAATATTTCAAAGGTGGCTTTTAAATAGAATGTAGAAAAATTCAAGGGTTCTGCTAGTCTTTAACTGTAGTATGGCATTGATATAGATAGTAATGAACTCCAATGCCAAAGAATGTGTGGGGCCAAGAGTTACAGTAATTCTAAGGGATTTTTCTAATTCTTCCTCTGCATGAACCATACATACCTCATGCTTGCCATATAGGAAAACTGTTTTTCTTTTCTTCCCCAAGTTATATTATTTATAATACAAAATTTGTGTAATAATAGATTTTTAATATTAAAAAATGTGTTTTCCAAAGACCTGCACTTATGGAAAAATACTCTTGACCATACAGAGACCGAGTGCCCACCTGTTAACCAAAGGACCTCACAGCATTTGAGTCCAAAAAGAATGGTCTAATACCTCCTCACAAGGCAGCCTGGTACAAGAACTGCTTTGCATTTGGGAAGGTTGAAGAAGAAGGGATCTGAGCAAGCTAACTCTGTACATTCAGGACTAGAAAAATGCTGATCCATAAATTAAACCTTTTCAGAGAAATCACATTCTATTCACTTCATTGGAAGTGCAACAGTCTGTCTAGACAGATGAACACTGTTGATCCTTCTACATTTAGTTTTCTGTGTCTGAAAATTCAAATACAAGAGAAAGTATCTCTCTGACTCTTCTATTGAAGGACCTGTTTTCCTGAAGTGATTTGAGTGGGGCTGTACCAGTATAAGTGAGAGTAGCACTTGACTTGACCCTGTGTTCGTGCTTATATTATTGCCCCTATTCACAGAGTGGAAACTTACTGGATTTTTTCCATTAGGAGGAGAAATTGATGATAGGAGTCAGGAATGTCTTTGGTTTATTTACAAAGCATGTACTCAGAATCTTGTTTCTCTGAATGCAGTAGAAACAAACAACAGGCACTCTTCTTACTCAAAGTTTCCAAGCTTGCTTCTGTAGTGCAGCGTGTTCCTCCTAGAGCTGTGCTGCTCTGCTTTGGGCCCCTCACAAGACTGCTTCTTTGCCTGCTGTTTCTCATGGACAGTGAGACACGTACACCCACACCCCCCTCTAACCAGCTGGCTTCCTCACCTCCATGTTCTGGATGAGCTCAGGCCACTTCTGTTCGGGCTCTGGCACAACTGAGGTGACATCTTCTGCTGTCTCCAGCCTCCTACTCCTGATGGGACTAAATTGCTCTTTTCATTTAGCTCGAAGGACAGACACCTGCATTAGCTTTTCTGAGGTATGCGACTGTAGATTAAAAAAAAACACTGCCGTGAATATTCCATATAGATACAACCCACACACAGACACGCACGGACACGCACATGGACACGCACACATATATACACACACATGGCTTCTGAGCCTTTGGAAGACCTGAGTAACTTGTAGTATAACAAAATTACAAAATTGTTTCATAGTTGTCTAAATAGTTTACAATTCTCAGTTTCTTCACTGTAGGCAAGCTTTCACACTAGTTTTACAGCCGCACAGCTTATCTCAGATCTATGGCGTGAACTTTTGTCAAAGAAAAATAAATAAATGATAGCAAAAAAATCTTGACAGTTAAGTATCATTTCTGAATGCCTGCAACAGGGCAATGTTCTCACATTTCAAACAAGTGCTAATTTTTACAGTATTGAGCCAGTCACTCTTTAGCTCTGCTAATCACATTTTGATAGGAAGCTGCAGCGTGTAGTGTCAGAAAGAGATTCTTCCTCCTGTGAAAAAAATTCCCCAAGTACCTAAAAAGGTGCAGGCGATGGTAGGTACAGTTACACTGCACTGTATTTCTCATCTCACAATCTTAAAGTTCTTTTCCATCTTGAGTAATATTTACTTGTGACAAAGAAAGTTAGGACAGTTTGAATTGCAAGTGAAGCTACAAGCACCCTCTCATCAGAACCCACTGCACAAAAAGTGTAAAGCTGATGGAGGTATAATATTCTCATGGAGTTACAGCTTTGCAGTGCTTCCATACTTTCTTCCTGGGATTAACGTTTTATAACCTGAACTGCACAAGGTTCACTTCTTCTCTGATCTCTACAGTTCACTGATCTCTCTTATTTGTGTATTTCCATATGGAAAACCGATCAGATTATTTCCACTTTAGGTGCATATACACTATACTAAAACAATTTAAAAAATAGTAGGGTATGATAAGCATTACATTTATCACATTTACATCAAATAAGAGAATAGCTAATAGTTCATGAAACAGATTCTTTGAATCTGATGTTGGGCCAATAAGAAAGGGATGTTTTCAGTGATTCTTCTCATGTTTATTGGATGCACACATTGCTTGTATTCGTCAATAGCATTGAAAGCTATGACTAGATAGGACAAAATAAACATTTTTAAACATGAACAGACTGCATTAGTAGCAGTGGAATGCATCTAGTTAACTGAAGACATTGTCCTCAGGCACTGAAGAGATCATAATTACAGTTGCAACTCCACCTTCTGGCTTATTTTGCTCTGAGGAGTCCAAGAGTTTGGATTCTTTATTTTGAATAAATGTGGATACTTCCTTCAGGGTCTGAAAAAGGAAAAATTGACAGCTACATTCCAAAGAAAGCTTAGCTGGATGGAAAATGACTGCTTGCAATACTAATGTGTTCTTTGTTTAGTGGCGCAAATCAGTATCATGTCTTTAAAAGTGTGTAACTAGGATAAATATTGGATATGACACCAAAGAGTTATCTTCGTTTCATGAGTTAAAGATTTCCATACGAAATATAAGTGTACATGTGTGAAATATTTTTTTTGAACAACTTTCAACAAATTTGTGGGGAAAATACAGTGGAAAGCTCTTCTAGCCAGTGGCATTTGGGCTACTTCAAAGAAACTCTGTGGGAACACAAAGATAAGTGAATCAGATGGAGATGGAGAATGAAAAAACAGCTATATCCTTGACTAATTTTGTTCTGTGATATCAACAAGTCTCAAGTTTTCCATAGTTGTCTCCATATTTGTAAAGCTGGGGCACTGCCCCAGACACTTTTCTACACTAAAGGTAATATTTTTACCATTTAGTATTCCTCTTTGCCGCACCCATCCGTAGCAATTAATTTTCCATTTACTCTCAGTGGCTTCAGAACAACCTCTAAACTCTTACATTCTTAGAAGGATTTTAAGCATGTAGCTCTCTTTTGAAAAAGGAGTTATACACAAATTTCTTTATAAACATCGTTCTGCCTCCTTAGAAATCAATAGTCACTGAGAGTCAGACAAGGGATTTAACGGAAAAAGTTATAACTCTGTGTAAAGACAAGAACGAGCAGTGGAACAGTGATAAATGAAGCTGTTCAGACTCCCTGGCATGTTGATTCTGTGGAGTACATTTTACTGAAACAGTTTCCATATCATGTTTGGCTTTGTGAATGTTCAGTGGTAGAGGCCAAATCCTGTCCTCAATCCAGTCTCTGCAATTCCCTTCAACCATGTTGCAGCTTTCATCTGTTTTCTTGCATCAGATTCCTTCATGGGAGTTCAGCCGTGCCAAGCATCTTGAAGTTGTATTACCAAGAATGTTTCAAGCACAAATCTCTTAGCCTCATCACCAAAGACAAGCGCCTTTGCCCAACTACAGAAAGGGTTGATCTGCCCTAAATCCAAGGAAAAAAACTGGCAGTTTTGCACCACTTTGGGCTGAGATCTTGGCCTTCAAAGCTACAGCATAAACATAAGTGCTGAACTGAAGAAGGCTTTGGACTTTGGGGGAGGAATCAGTGTCAGTAGGAATTTATGAAATGTTTCCAGGTGAAGAGAACATTCTCCACTGTGTCTCTAGACTGGCTTGTCTGCAGGACTTGGGAAAAACAGCATCTTAATTTTCTCCATTACAACCCACATTCACAGACTGAAATTATAGCTGTGCCTTGGTCAGAACACTGCTTCTATCCCCTCCCTCCCCAGGGCATCAACCCTTTCTCCCTCCCTTCTGAGCAGAAATGAATGGAAGAGCAGGGAAGCTTTTGTCAGTCTTGTCTCAGGTCTGGCCGGGGCCAACCAGAGTGTCAAGACTTGCCCAGAGGGGAAAGGACTAACCAAAAAAAAGCCTGTGAGGCAAAGGCAACAAAGGGCAAGAGTGTAAGAGTTGAGTGCTCACAAGTAAATCAGGAAGGTATCAGGGGACCACACCAAAGAATGCACCACCAAAAATGCCCACCAAGTTGTGGGCACTTTTCAGTGCTATCACTATCACTACTCAGTCCTTCACATTTCCTTAGCTAGACTTCTGCACCTTGACAAAAAGCCTTTCCTGTCATTGTCCCCCATGCTCTCTTACCTCACCATGACAGTCAGCACCTGCATGTTCGAGGGACATCCTTTCTGCTCCTGTCCTGCTCCCTTGGTAAAGTGCTTGGTTTGGCTCCTGGGAGAGCTGCTTTCCTCTCCCTGCTAGCCCCAGGGTGGCTTGTGTCTAAAAATGACCCTGGCTGAAAGTAAGAGGAGACAAGATGTGTTTTTGTAATACTAAACAAGCTAAACAGTAGACAAGCTGATGCAGGAACACTGCCCTGCTAGCTCTGGGACTTTTAGAGGGGTATAGATTGGCTTTTGAGGTGCTCAAGCACATTTCTAGAAGGAGGGAAGCCTGGGAGAAAAAGCAACTGATGGCCAACAGCGAGGAAATGAGGAAGGTATTGTCTCTTTCTCTACTGAGAATGGAACCATTTCATCTGAAGAAGAAACATCTGAGAAATAATTTTAAAATACTGTCTCAAAACAGCTAGGACTAGCAGACATCAGTCAGGGGAAATCTGTCTTTAAATTCCAGGCATTGGAACTGTATTTCTATTGTGTTTGAACCAATTCAGTCAACCCCACTTAATTTCCATTGTTGAGGGAGTCTAAAAGAGTCAGGAAAGAAAGAGAAAAACAAAGTCTACTGAAGAGATATGTTGAGAAAGAAAAGACATTTTGAGAATAGGAAAAAAAGAAGTGGAGAATTGTCAGGAAGAATAGAAAATGAATAGAAAGAAATAGAAAGCTAGTGAAGTAATTTTCTGGTAGGTATTTTTTTTTTCTGTAGAGATTTTGTCCTCAAACTATTGTAGCCATCCACCTGTATAGTAACTATAAAATACACATGGGACACAAAAAGCTAATCTTCTGACTTTTCTTTGCGTCACCTCTATGGGGAAAATGCCGCAAGAGAAATTTATCTGACATGTTGTCATATCTCTTTGTGTTTTAAACCTGTCTGAAATGAAAAAGTGAAGCAGTTTGTTTGAGTTGCAGAAGGGGTTTTGGCTTACTCCCCATGAAAATATGATTATAAATTCCTGCTGCATTTACTGTTGGCATATTATAAACAATTGAGTCCACTGATTACTTGGTTATATAAGAATTCCTGTGTTATTTGAGACTTAATACATCAGGAGCTGTATAAAAGTGACATACCTATTTTTTAACATCTAAAATTCAAACTAAATGGAACTTTTTCTGTTCTGTGGGTTTTTCATTGCTGGCTGGGGGAGGAGGAAAGAAAACTGTGGGAGTTCTTGCCTCATACTCCCAAGCTGATTGCTTTCAGTGCAATTTTTACCCATTTGCAGCTGGGCTGTTAGTATCCTGCTCTGTGACAGTGATGTCCCCATCCAGATATTCAAAATGTCAGTGTCCTTATTTAAACCTCTGGGGTTCAGCCTCTGCATTTGATTCAAGATTTTGAAAGTCTTGGCATTTATCTTGATGCTTCTTGATGAATTGTAGGGCATGAAAGAAACTGCATTTTGATCATCCCATTTTACCTTAGTTGTGGCACGCCACATTATCTGTCACAGATGGGAAAAAAACATGTGAATGAATGTAATCCATTTATTGGTTTATGGTCACAAAGTCCTCAAGGGAGTGTTCCAAATCCAGAATGCTGTATTTGGTATTTCAGTGAGTTAGCAAAAAGACATAGCTTCCTATTAACTATATCCCCAGCAGTGCTTAAATTTTGGAGGAAGTCATCAAAGGTGCAGAGCAGTCACATATAAAATTAATTTAATCAGACGTTTCTGGAAATAATCGATTTTTTTGGGGAAAGAGCTTTCTGAGATCTTCAAAATGTAATTGCAGAAGAGATTATCTCTATGAGGATGACCCAGTTGAAGAACATAATTTCAGAAAACATTACTATCTCATACTATAGAATACACAGCTCTATGAGTTCTGTGGTAATCTATCGGTGTTCTATAGTATTTGTTCTGTTCTGATAGATTCTTACAAACTGCATATTTTTGCCTATTACTGACGTAACAGGGCAAACCTGAACCAGAGGTATTTGAGTAGGTGAGAGTGAGGGTGTTGTAAATTTCCTTTTTCTGCAAGCTGCTCATAGGTTAATAGCTTTCCTGAAGGAAAAAGTAAAGTACAGGAAGTTACAGCAAAATGGACTCACGTTGCCCTTTAAGTTTGCTTCAGTTTGATCATGACACGAACCTTATATTAGTAAGAGACATAACTGGAGTGAACTAGCAGTCTTCATTCTTTCAGTTTGGCTTGTCAGTTGTGGAACCAATTTTTTTCTGACATAGGGACATTGTCCTAGGCAGAAAGCTGTGGAGACCATCATATTCGTCTGCTGGAGTTGTGGTGCTGTGTTTGGATCTCGCCAGGTCACACTGGATTCCCAACATACTCCAAGTGTATAAGGTGTTTAGAATGGATCATAGATCTCATTTGATAAAATGTGCAAGTGAGGCGTAATGTGTAACTTATTAATATGATAGCTCAGGAATTGATTACTCATTGGCAAGAGGCTCATATAGCAAAATAAGAACACACTGAAGAAGAATGCAATTGGATGGTTTTGTACAGACAGGCTGTGTGGTCCACAGTGTTAAAATAAGAAGCAGGAAATCCTATGTTCCACCTTTGATTCCACTATCAGCTATTTAATGACATTGTTTATTAATATAATAAGTAGTTGTACAACAGTGTCACTTAGAAACTTTAAGTATGGGACCCCAGCTGAGTCATTTCATCTCCAGTGTTCAGTTTCCCTATCTCATAGTACTATTTTTGAGCCACGTTGTTAGAAAGACTTAGTAATGTTTGCTGAGTATTTTGAAGAAATGAAGCAATGTATTAAGGTATAAGAAGGGTTGTTATTTAGAAAAAATCTTCATTATTTTTCAAAAGCAAACAATTTTGTCAAGATGATAAAAGGAAGAAAGAAAGAGGGAGTGTAGGACTGAAGACAGTATGTTCATTTTCTTCTCACTAAACAGTAAACTCTAAGGAACACTATATTCTTTCATTCTCATTGTTCTATCACCCAGCCTCTTGCACTCAAGAGCAGTCGTTTCATATCTGTATTTACACTTCTCAAGCCCCATACTTTGTGCTTGTGCTTTTCAGCACTTTATGCATTTATTTAAGGATCAACTCGGAGCACTTATTCTTCTTATTAGGAAAACACATCACATTCACACACCATATCCTGCAACTGCACAGCTATTATAAATCATAAGATATCACCGACACCCCCCTTTCATCTTCTCGGAGATCCAATGCTCCTTTCAAGGGTTTTGCTTTCATTTAGGTTGCTTTGCTACCTCTTCCTCTGGGTTGAAATAAATAGTCTTTCATTTCTTTTCTCAGCCAATAGGTTTTTTTATCCTCCTGATAGTGCACAACAGCGTGCTTGTTAGTTGTCGGCCTCTGTAGGTCAATCCATGCATCTTTGGCAATCAAAGGCTATATCTCAATGACAACTCCTTTACCAAAAGACAATGCCCATATCAAAATCATTAATCTAATCTTCTTGTTCCCAAATTATTACATTATGTCTATCAGTAATATATTTACTGTATTTTTTCTTTGTATAAGTACCAGTTTGGGGATGAAAAACAAGAAAGTACATCTTGAATCATGACATTTTTGTGCTGTGGAGAACAAGATAAAATGTTGACCTTGCTTTCAGTGGTTTTAAACTGGATTCAAGTAATACAAATTAGGTAAAGGTCCAGTGAGCAGAAAAAATAATACAACCTAACGAAAAAGACATGACACGGAAGAGACAATGCTAGGAATGGAAGGAGGCTGTCTAGAAGAGAAGGCAGTGGAAAAGTGTCATAGGCAGCCAGGAGAGGGATAAAATTTTGAGGATGCGACTGTAGCGATGCCGTCGGGACAATGAAAAAGTAACAAAAACAAGTAAGATATTATCCGCTTGGAGCCCCACTGGTAATTCTATTGCTTACTTAAACTACATCCACAGGTTGCTGCTTGTCGTCTTATTAAGTCAATCCACTTGCATTGTTAATCACCTGTGTTGCTGATGATAAGCATGTAAATATTTTGTGGCAATATTATGTGAGATCTACATACCGTCATTTAAAATATGATCTAGCTCTGAAGAAAAGGTGACCAATGAGGCTCCACAGCTCTTTTGAAATTTCTTTTTTTACATTTATGAAAAATAGTTTTATAATTTTAAAAGAGACGCTAACTCCTCATGAACTTTAAACAAATAAGCAGCAAAGAGTCTGATCTGGACAGTTCAGGTACATTTGGCTGGTGTGAATCAGTGGCTAGCGTGACACAACCGGCTATGTGATATTCCAGTAGATTTATTTTTATTTTCTGCTTGCAGTCGCTGTGAGGGCTATTGCATGTTCTTAGCTATCTGATTTCTAAACATTGTACATTAGTTAAAAAGATGGGTCCTGTGAATCTGCTCACAAGATACTGCCTTGACTGTGCATGAAAGACGTGCTGAAGGTAAGCTGTTTGTCTGTTTTCTGCCTAATAACGAAAGGTCCAACCCTGTAAATTTAGGTAAGCCAATCTATCCGGAATAGGAACTTAGCATTTTAAAAGGCATTTTCTGAAAAGATTAATTTCCTAATCTATAAAGGGGAAATGGGCTTTTATTGGATTAGAAAACATTATCTTCTTCAGGGTTTGCAGGACTGTGTCTCCACTGCGTGAACCCAGTATTCACACAGGATTGTGTAATGGTAAAAGTATTTGGCTGGAACAGTCAGCTTTATGATTGACTGATGATATTCTACTGAAGAAGATCTAAGTGCAGATAACATTTTCAAAAGAAAAATATTGCTGGCACTTGACTACCTGTTCTGTACAGCATTTATTCGCACTTGTCAACTAACCAAAATAAAACCTTTAATGCTGCCAATTTGTGACCTTCTTTGCTGTAAAATATTCTGTTACTAAATCAGCACTTCTCTGCTGTCTGTGTTTGTCTTAAACCTTTTTGTGAAACAGTATCTACCTCCTTAGAGCCATTTACTGCTCTTGCTGTGTACGCAATGAGAGTTCTGTGCAAAGATCAAGGGGACATTAGGTGTAGTTACATCCAGGTGATAGTGATGCAGGGTTTACTTTAGGGTTGCTGATTTATTAGGATACATTTTGTGTGTTCTTGCTGAAGGACAACTCAGCGGTATTGGAGCCTGAACTCATTGTTCTCAACATTTAAATGCTTTTTATGCTGAATAGTTAGGATGAGCTGGGTAAATGTTTTGAGGTTTTCTAAGGTAATGAGTTAAAGACACATGAAACTACAGTTATGTTTTACCAGCTTAATACAGCCATAAACTGCAATGCCTGATTTATCCTGATGAAATAATGAGAAGATGTTAACATTTCTCAGAATAATCTGTGATGAATAGGAAGTGTTTTTGCCTATGGCTATATTGTGCTAGGGTCTGATTATATCAGAGCTCATAAATTAAAAAGTCAGAAGGGACCACTGTGATCATCTGGCTTGGCCTCTTTTATAATACAAGCCATGGGACTTCCCTGAATTAATTCCTGTTTGAACTGGAGCACAAAGTTTAGAGAAGCAGCCAATCTCAATTAAAATATTTCCAGTGATGGAGAGCCCACAGCAACCCTTAGTGAATTGTTTCAAGGAACAACTATTCTTGCCCTTACATTTTTGTGCTTTATTTTTATTTTGAATTTGCCTTGATTCAGCTTCCAGCAATTAAATCTTATTATGCTTTTGTCTGCTAGACTAACTCTCATTTATCAAAATCATATCCCTGCCACAGATACTTACGGTCTGTGATCATCTCATCTCTTAGCCTCTTCTTTCTTAAAATAACAGATTAAATTCTTTGAGTATTTTGCTATAAAATATGCTTTTGGATTCTTTAATGAGTCCCATGGCTCTTTTCCCGAGTCTGTGTAATCTATCAGCATCCTCTATGGACTGCAAGCATCAGAAAAGGACTCCAGTCCACCATGAGTCCCACCAATACTAAGTGCAACAGTCACATCATCTTCCTCCCTCTTTGTAAGTGCTCCTGGCTATATACCCTTACGATCCCTTATGGCTGCAATGCACATTGAGAGGTTACATTCAGCAGGTTACTGACCCTTCACACTCAGAGATTAAGTAAAATATTTGAATGTTAGGAGTAATTTAGAAATAGAAAAAAAAAATCTATCAGAAGAGATTTTAACTTTCTTACGCATAACTAAATTATGTCCAGGCTGAACATAGCTAGACATGGGTACAGGGAAGAATTTCCCTCACTTCCTGACTCTCTTATATATGTCTCTCTATGTCACTGTGTGAAACAGCTTTAGTGCTTAGTGGAGCAAAAAGGTTGACCTTCAGGCGCTCCACTCCACAATAAATTAACTGGAGAAGGGAAAAGAGAAGAGAGAAAGAGGTAGCTCCACCCAGGTGCTCACCAACAGCAGACCTGTCTCCCCACCTTTCCACAGTGCATTGGAGCTGGACATCCCCTCTCTGGGCAGCATCAGTCACAGGAGACTGTAAAGAGAACATGATGAGGCACAGGGGTGCCTGGAGGCAGATTTCTCTGAATTCACATGACACTGAATGTCTGGGATTATTCAGTTTTCAAGCACGGGTAGCGAAAGAGTCAAGACAATTCAATAGCCTGGCAATATTCCTTCAGTCTTGTGTGCTGTCTTCTCTAATGAAGTGCCTCCTCAAAGTCACTCTATGCTTCATTTTGGAGTATGAGTAAGCATCCTCACACCACTTCAGACAATGTCATTGGTAATTTGTGACTTGCACAAGCACCTACATCAAGAAGGCACACCCCCTCAGGGAGACTAGTGAAGCTTGTGCTAAACTTTGTTCCTGTGCATAGTCACTGTTGTTGCATGAACTATTTAGATTAAAGCTGATGTAGGTCTCGCTGCTGATACCGGCATTGTCTTTACTGTAACAGCATAGATAGGCCTTCAGCTCATAGATATTATTGATATCAGTCAACAGGGGAGGGTAGGGATGGACAGGTTATATACAGTAAATTACCCCATGACTATGTCCCCATAGGGAATATATTTATACCAGTGTTCCATTTACTGCTTTTATTTGAGATACCTAAATTAAGTGCAAATTTTCACTACAATTTATGTGCTTAGCATTCTGTTACACACCCTTGAAGTCTTAAAGTCATTAGCATCATACATATTTTAACACACTCATCTCTCTCTTTCTCTTAACTGTGTGTGGGATCTAAGGTATTTTCCTCAGGGCTTGGAGAGGTGTTGCTCCACACTGTGCCATAGCACAGGGTCTTGGATATACCCTGTAGGAGTTTAATGAGTGTTTATCTTCTGATAGTGCCAAAAGGCTGTCTCACACTCTGTCCTTCCGGTGGATGAAGTTTCTCAATTTGGTACAGATCATATCTCTGTTGAGGTAGATTTAACTATCCCTCGTAGCAATGCCAATGTCCCAGTGTTGTAATAATGTCTCAGAGAAACCCAGGCTTGCCCATTGCTGTATTACGTCAACAAGAATTTACTTCTTCAATGCCCTGAGTTTCTTTCAAGATCACAGTTTGGCCTGGGGAGCTCTCTGGTTACAACAAGGTCTCCCAGTTAGAGGGCAGCTAAGCTTTTGGTGGTACTGAGTTCTCATCTTTTCATATGCACCGTTCTTTCTCATCCTCTTACCACCACTAGTGACAGTGATACTGGGGCTATGGGTACAGAAATAAACAGACAGTATTTTGTGTGCAGGCTCAGGATGCTGTTCAGGCTCTTGGAATCTGTACTTCTTTATTCAGGAATGGCTGACTGTATACTTCCTTTGTTTTTTGTGGAGATACAGCTTCACACTCTGTTCATGTGATTGTAACCACCCCAGTTAACACACTCCTGGGTTAAGTTACTGCTTCTCAGTTGGGAAACAGTCTCAAGTCACAATATGCAGCACAAAACCAAAGTAATATGGGCTAAGTTTATGCTCAGCTGTGACAGTGCTTTAACTCTGTGTTCGCATTTGCTAAAGCTGTATCAATACTTACTGTGTAAGTAACTTCTAGCTCAAAATTTTAACTTCATGTGGTGCATTTTCTCAAAAGGTCCATTCCTGCTATGCTTCAAGGCCTGCTAGGGATGCTGTGATTTTTCATCGTCTCTTTTGCAGTTTGGACCACATTTCCCCACATGTCTCACATCTGCTCACCAGGCTCCTGGATATCCTTGATATAGTTTGGCCAGTTTGTTGTGCCTCCGGCTCTCCAGATACAGACTTCTCTTCCAAAATGGCTCTGCTTTATTCTCGAGAGTTTCTATTTTCAGTTATCCAGCTGCCCTTACATATACTACCTTCCATGCCCAATTCATCTTGATAGCTCCAATACTTTTGAGAAGCAAGCAAAGTTTTTCCCTGATGTCTGGCTACCCTGTCAGACACTTGTAAATTTTTTCCCAACAAACATTGTTTTCAGATATTTTCCAAATATCTGACTTGAAACCTGTTGTATAAGGATAAAAAAAGATTTAAAAAAAAAAGGAAAACTGTCCCCTTCACACAAACATTGGGTGGAGGCTCACTTTTTTCATCCCTGGTTAAAAATGGTATATAGCTGGATTTTCTATCTCTCAGGGTACTTCTTGCTTGTTTTCCCCGTTTCTATGCTGCAGGACTGCTCTGGCTAAAAATTAATTCTGTATGTACAGAAGTAGTTTCATTTTGCAGAGTCAGAAGCTTTTGCTAACAGTTTTTTATGACTTTCTGCCCTTAAACATACACCTGCAGCTCTATCGCAAGACACTCTTCCCAGTGCATGGTTTTATGCTGTTGGTAACAGTGACCTTGACACAAAAGCAATGGGGCATTTCTGTTTTCAGTGCAATGCCTCAATCCTGTTTCAATAGCATTATATTCTGTGCTTTCCTGTTGGCTGTAGTCATTACATTTAAAGGTGTGAAGTTATGTTTCCCAACAAAGGTGATGGCAGCATCATGTTGAAGTTGTTTTCTTACTATAGCATCATTCTCCAGTAGCTGCACCAAGGTTTTCCCACACGTTCAAGAGTCTTGGAAGAAATATCAGTAGATATTTCTCATGATAGAATAAGAGAGAGCAGAGAAAATAGCACGGAAAAGAATAAACATAAATAATACAAATATATGTAAATAAGATGATGATAATATAAAATGAGAATGTAATGAAAAAAAGCAGACAGCAGATAGCTTTCCTTCCCTCTTCTGCATCTTTTTCTCCTGCCCACCAACACTCCCTGAGAGTCAGATACTTGTTAGCATTGCCTCCACCTTGAGCCCAGCAGTGATCCCTAGGCTTGTAGTGAGCCACGTCAGCAAGCTGGCATGGCACAGATCACTGCTGTGCAAATGAGCTAGACAGGGTCTGGCAGCAGGATGGCGTAAGGCAGAACTCGTTTGTTCAGGCACATTTCTACTGCTTATCAACCCACGCTGGCTCAGGAAGAAGTTTCTTCATCAGCAGTGTAGACATGTCCTAGGCTCCTGCACATTATTTAACACATAAGACTAAACAAACCTTCTGTGAGATCAGACTTTAAGCATATGGTGTGTACCAGCTTTTTCACACACATAATACAGGAGGAAGCAGCTACTATGCAGGTTTTAGAATCTACAGTAACCAAAGCAGTATCAAGCCCTCAACGAAACCCACAGACCGAGAGTCTGTTCTGTGGCATAACTGGCATACAGGTGAACCAGCCTGGAAACTGCTTACCATAAGAGAAATTAGGTGACTGTAAAAAAGATGTGACATCATTTTATGTAAATGTTTAGAAGGTGGCTGGTATTTCATTCTGAAATGAAACAAACATGTAATTGACGGTTTAGTCCAATTGCTACCAAAGACTGGCCATAACTGGCTGTAAGACAAGCACCGGGTCTTGCAGTTGCCATTCAAGTCCATTCTACTTCCTACTCCTACATTATCTCAAGACAGAAAACTCTCTGAGGTTTCTGAGGCACAAGTAAGATTCAAGTCTTTCAACATTGCTGGCTGATGGGCATTGACATCTTCTCTGGCTGGCATGATGAGCTAAAGTTACCTGTAAACTGGTGGCCCTGGAAACATTTTGGAGCTTCTGAAATTAAGCAAGCAACATATCTGCATAGGAACCCCATATTAAAGTGTCCTCCCACTACACATCACTTTCCTCCTCAGCTCCGTTGTACCTCCTTTTCCATCAGAAAGAAACTTAGACACCCTGTGCAGAAGAGAGCTACCTTGTGTTTTAACCAAAACCCCATTTTTGGTCTGAGGAACCAAGCCCTAGGTACACCAAACACCCATGTCTAAATACAGTCTGAAGAGCTAAATAGTTCTTTTCTTGTAAAAGTTTCCCAGTGAAGCTGAGGAGCAAGCTAGATCAGTATCAGGTTGAGTGAAGAGCGTCAGAAGAGCTTGAGGGCTGATTGGATTGGATCAAATGGTTTTGTTGTGTGGTGGAGGCACTGAACGGAGAAAGCACAGGGCAGCAGACAGGTTCGATAAACTGCAGTCAAGTTCTTGCTTTTAAGTGCATGTGGGATCATCAATGGAAAGTCTCACGGGAGCTGAGCAAGGGGAACATTGTAGAGGCCAAGAGTCACAATTTTGAAGGACTTAGCAAAGTACACTTTGAAACACTCTGTATCTCACTGAGTAGCTGGTGTGCGCTCTGTGCTGAGGGTCTGGCTCACTGTTCATGTAAACTACGGGCCCAGCCAGACTGAGAACCATGACCTCTGCAAGTGGTTGCCTTGACTTCTCACCCCCTTCCCCCTAATATAGGTTGGAGATGTGGCTGTGATGCCATGTGCCATGTGCCATGGCAGACTGCAAAACCTGTTCCAGTGCAAAGACTGGAAGTCCTGTCTCCGTATTGTCCTTAGCTGTGTGGGCAAGAGGAGGTGAGATTACCTGGGGAAAAGTTGTAAAATACTTTTTCCCAAGTCCTGATAAAATCAGACTCTTTGTGTGAGCCTTTCTGTGCCACTTTGCCAGCCCTGAGAGGGTTTAGTAACTTTGTACTATATACACCCCAGTCATTAGCCACATAAGAATTGATAGCTATGGTTATCCTTCCTTGCATTGCTTTGGGGAACCTTGCCTCTGTCACGAAACTGCTCATATCTTAGTTTTTAGTTTTTTCTGACATGTCTGAGGGAAAGCACAAAAGCCTAAAGACACATGTGACAAAACCATGCTATAAATAATGTCCTCTGAAAAGTCAAATAAGCTTTTTCCTAAGACCAAGAAAGGATACTGGTCCAGGCCAGTTGCTGAGCAAGCTGCTACCAACTTTTCAAAACAAAGATGTCCCATGTTCCTTTCAGGGACAAAAACTTAAAAACCTCTCTCCTGAGAAAACCAGGAGAGTTCTTACAACCTGGAGGAGCAGATCTTCTTCCCCACAACTCTCACCGAATTACTTGCTGTCTAGCTGATTCCTTATCACTCAAAACCTGAACCTCTTTATTTTGATGTCATCTGAGGATGGATGAATTAGGAAAGGAGAAAACATGTGAGAAGAAGGCTCTGTGCATATGTGGAAAAGCGATCTAGAAGAAAGTGGGGTACATGTGCTGAAGAGAGGTTGAACATGTGTTTCAGTAGGAGGTTGTATTACAATTCCCACATATATTGGGTCTGGCATAGAGCCTGTAAGCAGGCTTTGAATAGATTTGTGGAGCCTGCATGTACAAACACATATTGGGTAAATCTTCATGTATCTACATATTTGTTTTATTTTTGAAGTGCTGGTGCAATGTGTGTGCACAGGAGAGAATGAGAGCGCATGCGAGCAGAGAGCAAGCCAGTTTCTGTAGCTACGCCAGCAGAGCATAAATATATAATTTGTAGCGTGGGAAGAAGCTAGCACAGAAGACCTCTACGGTGATGAAAGTATGATGAAACATCTGGGTTAAAAGATGAATACAAAGAGAGTGCACGAAGAGTCAGCCTGAGGAACACAGGAAGGAGAAAGAGCGATAGAAGGAATCCAGGGAGACAGGGAGCAACAGCACACAAAAGGCAGAGGAGAAAAGCAGGGGAACTGACTGTTGCACACTGTAAGAGGAAACTCAAAAAACATAAGAAAGTTAAAAGGGAAGAAATACTGTGAAGACACTGAAGAAATACAAAGAATGTAGAGCCAATTTTTAAAATTGCTTTTGGTAAGCTGGATTTTTCTTGGGTGAGGACTTTCTCGTTAGGAGTTATTGCTCTTTCGGTGTAAAATGCACTGCACAGCCGGAAAAGTGTTGCAGCCAGTCCCAGTTTCTTACTACCTCTCTCATGATTTTGTCTTTGTTTCTTTAATTTGGACAAAATTTTTCTTCACTGCCTTCACAAGCTCCCTCAAAAAGCAGCTTTTTCTACCTGTACCTGTGCATCACAGTTGCTGGATGATGTTCAAACTCTCTCACTTACTTACCAAAAAAGATTCCTGTCTCTTAAGTTTCACAAATTTTGCCATGTTCAAGGAAATTCTCTGCCATTCCTCACACAGTTACATCTTGTCACACACATTACAGGAAAGCATGATAAGAGAAGCTTCTGTCCTTGGCTTGCCTGAGGTCTTTCCATGCAGTACAGGGGGGATATAACCAAGTACAGGTGGGATATAAACTTAATGGGTTAAGCCAGGGGGAAGAAGAGAGCAGAGGTTTACAAAATAAAGCAACGGCAGTTAGCACAGAGGCTACAAAAAGTGGAACAAAAGAAAAGCAGGATATAGAATAAGAACAACTTGCTAGGTGGAGGAAATGAAGTAACATGTAAATTGAAAATAGAGTGAAACCTGGAATTTAAAAGGAGAAAATTAGTAGGGAAACAGAAATACAGCAAAATCTGTACAAGAAATCTAGAAAAATTGAAGAAACTAAAGTGTAGGGCAAGGTAGAGAAAAGTAGAAATAATTAAATAATTATAAGAAAAGCAGAATTATAAGACAGTAAGCAATTTTTAAAAGAGTAAAAATTGTCTGAAGACTGTGACCAGTTATTTATACGTATTGTTAGGGAAGAGATGCACTGTATTTTTATGTAAAACCTGGGAGGTTGGAAACAAATGTTTAGACAGGCACTCCTGCTGGAAGACACTTGTTTTGTTTTCCTTAGGCCTTCGATTAACACAGTTAGGTCTCTGTAGCTAATTACACTGCTGCATTACTGATCTTGTTAGGTAGAGTATATTGACATTGAGAGAGGGTGGGCAGGAGGCACAATAGGTTCAGTGATGTGTGTATAAACATTTCTAGCTGCACCCTCACAGGAAAAAGTTCCAACTCTCTCCACGCAGAAAATGAGTCAAGACCTTTGAGAAAGTAAGCAACAGAGATAGGTCTAAGCTGCAAAATTTTTAATTCTGCAACAAGATAGAAAAGGATGCTATGGAAATTAGAAACTGGGCTCAGTTTCTTGAACCCAAATTCTATGTATACACCCCTCCCTCCCCCCATTTATTTTACTGCAGCAGTTCAGATCTTCGGGCTTTTCTAGGGTTAATTTATAGCCAGAACCATGTCTAGTTATTCTATATACTTTTGACCCTAATTTTGCCATATTATCTGCATTGGTAAGCGCTTAATCGTGTGCATACAGCCACTGACTTTGCTTGTGGGTGTAAGTGCTCACCATTATCACTAAGGTCTTCTAAATGTTTTAATTCACAGAATAAATTGTTCTTTTGGTGTGAAATCTTACTTTGCATTGCTTAAACACAAGCAGCTGGATGGAATTTTTATGCATTGTAATAAGGACACCAAAACTGCCCTTTTGCTTTACATTTTCTTGTGCTTAGATTGTGCCCTCATTCCTTGTATTTCCTATTTACAGCATTTAATGCAGATAGTTTAAAATGCTTATAAGAATGAGGCAGGGAACAGTTTAACCTCTGACAAGGGCAGCATTTTTAAATTCAACTGTAAGCAGTTAGTTAAGAAAAATCTGTTTCCACTTTCCTGATGGGATGCCTTTAAACAAAATGCAGGTTAACTACATACAGCAAAGCCATGATTTTGGCCTTGACAGAAGAGGCCAGATCCTGCAGATCCCTATTCACATGAGCCGTCCTTCAAATCGTGAGTTTTTTCAAGTAGAAAGAAATACTCATGTGATTTTAGGATTTGCAGAATTTGGCCTCCAGCTAACCACTTGGCAAAACTGCCTCCACAATATTTGTAGTCCCAAGTAAAACCTCCTAAGTGGTTTTTGATTCCTTTTCAGTATTAGACTCCTCCAGAAGAGAAGACTGCCAGGTACTGAACTTTCCTGGGATTCAAAATGTTTGCGAAAATGATAACAAAACAAGTACCTAAAAGCTGAGTCATGGAATTCAGAAAAACAAAATTTTACAGTGGTATAACCTAGGGACTATTGACTTCATCTTACTTCCTCTATGGATTTATATGAATGTAAACAAGAAAAAGAAGTTGGCGTGGAAAAGCTGATTGAAAATTAAAGGATAGTCTAGTCATTTTTAACGGCCAAATCTGTAGCCTTACTAGAGCAAAATTCGCAATGTTGTCATCTGATACCAAAGGAGTGTTGCTTGACTCAGGGCTGTAGCTCTGTACCAGGAAAGGCACATCCACTAGAGTTAGTCTTTTTATTCCTTTCCTTAAATATTTTCAGAAGTGAAGCAAAGGTTTTCTTTTCCTCTGTTGAAAGCAGAGAGGAGTTCCTCTTTTTCATCCTGTTTGATAAAGAAGTGCTGCACCGCACCACTGTCTCTTCTTGCATGCTGTAAGGAGGATGCCTCCTCCTGCTACAGCCCACATTGCTCAGCAGATATCTGAGGGCCATACATGTGCTAATCTCTCCAGCCATCCTCCTGTGGCCAGTCATGTCACTTCTCATGGCTTCATTGCATGGCAAGCCAGCAAGGAGTCGAACCATATTCAGTGATTACTGGGAAGGAGAAGATAAAACCCACCAAGCAGGCATTCCCCAAGCAAGGTTCACAGTGGAAAAAAAAATAAAACAGAGCTACTGGAGGTTCACAGCAGAATTACCACTGTTCACAACTCCAAAGCATCTCTATCCGATTATCCAAAAGGATTTGGCAAATGTCCAAGAGGAATGATATGGTTGTCGACTTTTGTGGGAAGAAACAAACTGGATAAAGTTAATTTCTTTCAATGACAGACATCTGTGATTTTTTTTACTAGGTTTACCAATGAAACGATTTCCAAAATGCTAGGGGTAAAAATATAGTCCTGAAGAATTGGCATCTGAATATTAAATATTATTTGATGCTGAATATATTTCCACTGTCTTCTAAAATCAGGCTGTATGAGTGAAATTATACAACCTACTAGAGATCATTTTATCATCTAAGAGTTGTCTAAAATGACATCAAAATAGCTGCTCCGTGTTTCATAATGCCATAATTTGCATTCTGCTATCTCTAGAGCTCGCTCTCTTATCCACTGTTCTCTCCATTGAACCTATCCCAGATGCAACACTAAGTACCACTTTATCCGAGCCCTATGCTTCTTCAACCTCTGAAGAGGAAAGGAAACCTTTACCTGACAATTTATATTTCTGGTTATTTGGTTCTAAATGTATTTCAGGCTGCTTCACATCAGAGGCCTGGATGGCATACAGAGCAGAAGGCAGGTGAGACAGTTCGTGATAAATGACATTTATCTCATGAATATCAGCACCTCATTTGTGTACGTGTGTGTTTTCCCCATTGCTGAGTTAATTATTCTTCATAATAATACTGAGTCAGACACCTGAATGTATCATTGCAGACAAACCCATGTTATTTATGCATTTTCACTAAACTAATCCTTGCCACAGGCAAGATTTTAACCTTGTAAGGGGTTGCAAGCTGCTCATGCATGGAGTTGCTCTTCCCCAGGAACAGACTGTGAGCAAACTTAAACTCGTAGTCCCAGTTCGCACCTAGTTCTCCCTCTCTTATGGGGAGGAGTAAAAGACAGAGCCACAACCGTCTCCAAAATCTCTGAAGATTCTTTGATAAAGACGAAGTTTTATGTGAAGATCATTTAAGAAAAGCACACCTGGGTGAGGAACACATCTTTCTTAAAGTGGCCGTAACTTCTTTATTGGGGACAGGAAGAAAGCAAAATACCAGCTCTTGTTCATCACGGAGATAATCTCAGCCGTCACGCAGCTGCTGCCCAGGAGACCTGAGCTCTGCTTGCTCCAACGGAGCAGCGCACACCTTGTCTCCGCTGGCTTTTCCCTTCGAAGGACCTCACCACCCACAATCTGGTAGCTCTCTCTGTTTTTCCTTTCCCTCCAGCAGCGAGGAGCCCAGCCTGGTGATGCCGGGGGCCGGGGGTGCACCTCTGCGGGCCGGCAGAGCCAGCCGCCTGCCGCTGGAACGCAGCCCTGCCTCGGCGCTGAGCGCTGGCGGCTTAAAGCAGAGTTAAGGGCAGCAAAGTTACTCTGTGAAGGCACACACTCTTCCTCAACAGAGCCGTTCCCTCCGTACCCTGGGATTAGAGCTGCTCACTTTTCTGACCAAAACCCTGCTTTTACTATTGCTAGCACTCCAGAGCCAGGGAGCTCGGGGAGGGTGAGCTGGCTTCTATTCTGTTTTGCACATCATCAACAAAATTGTCAGCTAATTTCCTAATGCAGAATCTTTATTACCAGCAACGATCTCTGAGGCAGAACGAATATTTTTTACTTTCACATCTCAGGTGGAAGCTGCAGGTTGGCAGCTGGAAAAAAACAGATTTTTGACCTGTAAACTCAGCAAATACAATATGGAAGTAACTGAAAATGAAAAATAAGGATCTTAATTTTGTCCCATTTAAAGAATATTTGAATTACAAACACATTTTAAAAAAAAAAAGTCTGTTTGGGGTTTTTTTGATTGGTTTTTTTTTTTTTTTGTCAGCGGTTCTTTTAAGGTTCTGTTGTTCTGTTAAGTCCCTTGGTTTCAAACTCGTCTTGAAACATATAGCTTTGCTAACCCTAAAAACAGTCATCAAAAATAATGAGACTGGCTTAAAAATCTTAAGTTCCAGGAAAAATAAGAAGGAATTTTTAAACTTCTAACCTTTTATCAAATTTGTTTGTACGTTCAGATGTTACAAATGTGAGTAGTAGAAAAAACTCTTAAAGAAAAAGAAGCTTAAAGCGGTCATGGGTTCATTCACATCCAAGAATGGCAGTTATAAAGGAAGAAGCAAATATTGAAACTCAAGATAAAATCTTCTTCAGACTTTTCAAAATTGAACACCACCATCCCCCCCCAAGACCAAAAGCAGCTCTTCTGATGCTTTCTGGAATTCAGACTGTATATCTCCAATAAGAAGACAGAGCAAATATACAGCAGAAGAGCATAATTTCTTAAAAAATAAATTAACTTAAAGTCCACTGGAAGTACAGCCACCTAAAGGTCGGCAGCCAGAATGAAAAAAAGCCCTGAAGCACTGGAAGACTTGCAAGTGCAAATTAAGGTATACTTCTCCTAGCCATTCTTAAAGTGAAGCGATTTTGTCTTCATTCCTCTTTGCCCAGTGAATACTCCTTTTGAGGTGAAGACTGTTAAAACCAACTGTCTCCTTATGGTTCGTTGAGGTCAACAGGAGTTTTAAATGTGAAAGGACTGCAGCACTTAGTCCTTGTCTAGTTAGTCATTATAGCAAGACCTGTTGACCCTGACGCTCCTTAGGCTACGCTGATATTTTAGGAAGTCCACAAACCAGTTTAAATTATTCCGAGACTAAGAAAATCATAAAGAAGAAAACCATGTAACTGGAAAGCATCAGTCCTAGTGGAGAGTGGCGAGAAATCAAACTTATGCAGGGAAAGTTTTCAACTTAAATAAAAATAATAATAAAAATAAAAATAAAAATAGAATAAAAATAAAAATAATAGGGGAGACATTTGCAGAGTTTGTACCCTGCAGTTCCAAAACCTGTCTCAGGCAAGGGTCCAGTGGCAGGAAATGTAGTGTAATTAGAATTTGGAAGTATGAATAAACAGGTGTTGAATTCAATTTCTGTTAGAAAGCTCATTGTAACTCTAATTCTACAGCCACTTGACATAATAAACAGCCTACAGGTGGAGAACCTAGTACAATTTCAAAAAGAACAAGTAAAGTGGAGATTGTATGAATGACTCCTCTACCGCTACAAAAAGAAGCACTGAAAATAAGTCATTGGTGTAATATGGAGTAGGTGTTCACTCAAAGAAATGATTAAAAATTTATAGATCTACAGGGTATAAGGTTTTCCTTACTAGACCACTTTGCCAAGGTGTAAAATATGTTTTAAAGAGCTACTTATCCTATTGTTCAAAAAATGATCTACTTTTGCTGATACAGAAGCCCATGACACACAATTTTATCAAAGGTTTGGCTGAAATCCAAATAAATTGTTCTGTGTGAACTTCTGTGTTTTTATCAGCTTTGCAAAACTCTAAAAAGATAAAGTCAAGACAGAAGACTAATCAAACAGAGAGAGCTTTTTTTTTTTTTTTTTTTTTGCCATCCCTAAAGGCAGTGAGTTAACACAAAGTTAGTAAAACTAACATGGGTGGAAGCAGTTTGCACGAAATTATTGTCAGCAACTTTGCTCAAAACAAAGTAATACTTTTCTGACGTGTCTGTTACACTTCTGAGAATTATTTTATCCCTTTACTATCCCATTTGCTCCACTTATTTTTGGCTGGGGCCCGAATAGTACAGAATATCTTGTGTGCTGAGTGCAACCTTAAGCCAAACCAGCCATGACCTTTTTTTGACAGGTGTTCCCTTGAGTTTTCCAGCCCCAATCTTCATATTCATAACAACCTGAGAAGTTGGGAATTTTTTAGATTGCTGTGTGTTCTTCCTGAAACTCCTCACAATCATTGCAGGGAAACAAAAACTAACATACTGCATTCGTTTTATTTCAGAATACACAACTTTACTGAAAAAGGTAAACAGATAAAGCATCAAAATAGCCCATATTTGAAAAGCCTTGTGTACATGGTGCCTTTATTGCATACTGTATCTTTAACTTGATGAGAATTTTTCTGTCTCCTGAGACACTTGGCCATTTTGTTTGCAGCTGCTGTTAAGCAAGAGAGGTGCACTCTCTTTCCTCCAAGAACAGAATTACTTTTATTTCTTGGTTTTCATCTTGAAATTAAAAGAAAATAAACTTAAAGACTGAGAGAAAAGTAGCATGGTTTTGTGTACATACATACATAAATATAAACATACATATAAACTCAAAAATATATATATACACACATATATAAAGTCAATAAACGTAATCTATAACCACAGATGGTATTATTATTTGGTACTTTCATCCACTTTCATATACATTTTGTAGAAGAGAAAATAAGAAGCCCTGCACCAACAGATGTTGCAGAGCTGCATCGGGGTGTCCACAGCACGCTTCTTCAGAAGCAGTTGAATACACGAAATTCTGGGCTTGAGCCCTTGTAATCACATCCCGTGTTATCACTGGTTTGCAGATCATCAACGTACATAATCGTAGTTTTAATCAAACATCCAGTTATGGACTTCACTAACAAAACAACCCAAATTTTGAGTGAAAAATTGACACTTCAAGTGCCAGTGCAAACCTACGTTTTCTATGACAACTGCCGACTTCCATAAGTGCAATAAGGGAAACTCCAAAAGGCAGTAGAAGAGCCCCTTCCTCGGCATCCCTATTGAGCGAGCCCATTTTGTCCTTTGCAATAATGCATTGTATGGCATTTTCTACCTTGTTTGGTATTTAGAGTTGGAATTTATTGCCAGGCTTCCTGGCAGCAAGCTGTGCAGGTTGCAGGCGGAGGCTGATGGAGGCGAGTGAATTAATGTGGTGGTTGTTTGGAATGTCGTCCAGCTGCCAGGGAGAATTATGTTTGTTTGCTTTTGGCACAAGTGTGAAAGGAACAGCCGTAGATTTCAGAAGTGTGAGTCTACATTTTTATATCTCACACTAATGAATACATTTTTTTGTATCCTATACATTTGGGGAAATAGTAGAATTTGTTTGTAGATTTTATTTACCACTTGTGTGGCAGAGAGATAATGTTTCCTTAGAGACCGAATTTGTACTTTAGGAAAAAAAAAAAAATAAAAAAGAAAGAAAGAAAAGACCTGGCTAATCCAAAACAGTGTCAGCAAAAGTTACCCTAATTTCACTATTTTTGCAGCTATATCCATAGATCAAAGGACAGGGAATTTCAGAAAGGTTTGAAAAGTTCTTCATGTAACATTTTTTACTGGGGAGGTGGGGGGGTGGGGGGTGAAGGGGTAGGGATGGTGGCACCGAAAGACATAATTTTGTATTTGTTTTCTGCTGGAATTTTATTTCTTCCAGTTGTATCTTTCCTATACCTACAATCTGTCAGTTATCCCTACCCCAACCTCCTGTGCTATCAACAGAGGGATGATAATGCTATTTGTAATGTGCTCTGATGTGAAAAGCACTATAGAAGATTGAATTGTTGCTGCTGATAGGACTAGAAATTTCCCCAACTAGATCTGTCAATAGCTGACACTAAAACAACAAGGTACAAAGTGCATTTGAAGACTGTCAGACACCATTGCTTTTTTGTTTTCTCTAGCAAACTATTCCTCAGATAGCTGACTTGACCTAGAGTTGTTTAAAAAGATCAAGGGCTCAGTGGCTCAGAAAGAAAAAAAAAAAAGATGGAAAAGAATAATATTAGTTACTCTATACTATGTAAAGCCTAATGGTCTCTTGTCCCATTACAGTATGTAAATAAACTGTCACTTATATCTCTTCTGTTGTTCTTAATAATACAGAAAGAGAAAAAGCTTTCCTGTTTTGGTTCAGTAATGAACCAAAAATAATAATTTGCAATATTATTTTTTTAATAACTATGTGTATAAATTATTTGCAAAAAGTCATATTAAAGCACAGATTTTAAAACAGAAAATAATGAATACTTACACCTAGCTTCTTAGTTTGTATGTGCAGACATGTAACTTATGAGGAAAACTGCAAATGAAAATAAGCATTGCAATTTAATTTTAATGATTCTAAAGTTACTGTTTATATGTAATTACTGTTAGGACTGAAATATACTGTGACATAATTCAATGACTGTTTAAGGAGAAGCAAATACATTAAACATTAATGAGAAAATAATTTGTTGAGTTAATATTCCTCAAAACCTTGTTTCCTTGTAACCATTAAATAAAAGAGTTTGCAACAATGATCAGAGCCTTTTCCCTTCAAGGAAGGAAAGATGTATTAAGTGGCACGACTCAAAAGAAACAAGTCATCCTACCAGAATAGGATGAAGATGTGAGATCGCACTTTGGTTATGTGATATGGGATAAAGAGACAGGGGCAAGAACAAAGAAGAGGATAGCAAAAGAAGGAAAATGGGGTGCCAGTTAAAGGAAATGCATAAAAAGAACAATAGAAAATAAGGAGTGGAGGAGAAACATTGTGACAGAGCAGAAGAATGAAAAATAAGAGTTAGTGGGGACAGAGAAAGATCATAAGAGGCCAAGGTGGGGGAAAATAAGAGAGAACTACATCAAATAAGGGCAGGGTGATAAAGCTAAAAAGGGAGGAAAAGAAACCTCCCCAGATGAGTGCTAAACTGAAGGGAGACAAGTAAGTCCCTCTTGGAGCAATCAGTGCTCCCAAGTTACCCACATGCAATCCCTCTGAGGCACCCTACAGTCATGGCTGTGCAGCCTTGTTGCCAAGAGCTGTGGTCCAGTGACAGACGAAGCAGGAAAAAATGGCAGAAAGAGTCCTGTGGCAGCAAAACCTCACCTCTCCCTGGGCAGAGCATTCCTGCCAACAGACCCAGCTGCAGACAGCTGTGGCTGGAGTCACTTGGTACTTGCTCTGTGAGCAGGGTGAGCCCAAGGACAGCAGGGGTGTCGCAGACAGCCAGACCTCTGCAGCTTCCCATCTTCTCTGTGTGCCAGTGCCTAAGGAGGTGAGGGTAGAAGGACAGCTGGACAGAGCAGCAGAAGTAAAGAAAAGCAAAACCTACTGTAAAAGAGGGCAAAAGAGGGAAGAGAGTCCAAAAGAGAAGTAATTAATGGTCATGGCCTCTTTACGGGAAGAAATTACTTGCACTACACGCACAAGTGATCCCTCTGTGAGCTGTAAGTAGGAGAGGCACAGCAAGGAGCTTGAGCTGAGTGATGTGCATGAAAGAACAAGTGACACAGGTTTCTGTTGCAAATCCAGCCACTCTTAAATGTGGAAACGCTTCTGCTAGGGCGGTTCAATGGCATATGTAAGTATCAGTTCTTTTCTGATCAGCTTTGGCCTTTTCCAGAAGGCAAGCCTGGATTTATCTTCTTTATTTATTTTGCCAACATGGCTGCGTTCGTCAGCAGAATAATTAGTTGAGTCAATAGAGCTCTGGGAATAGATTTCCAGTTGACATGTGCTCCCTCTTCTGGTTGGCATTTGCCTCTACACATCAACACCGAAATAAATTTAGTTACTCTAGCTTTTTAAAAGAAGGAGTCTTAAAGCATTCTGCTGCTTCTATTTTTATGTGGCTGTGAGACCAGTGCTGCTCATGCCACCCTTGGTGGACCAATAGCACATGCAGATCGACATCTTCTGTCTTTCAAACAGGAGGTTTTACAGTCCATGAAGTCTTTTCATTTATTTTTTTTTGTTGTTTAAAATGCTATTTCTATCATGTTACTGATTTGAGTGTCACTGTTTCCTTCCCCACAAGGACAGGGGTCTCATGCTCACTGACACAACCACTCCCAGCTGAGCTCTGGCACACAGGGCAACCGAAGCTACTGGTCTGGATTTTGAGGAGATCTGATACATGATTAGCTTGGCATTATTGCAGGTAGTCTCGCAGGTTCACTTTATTTGAAGCCATAGATAGGGAGGAAATGCAATGCTAAACATACATCCTAGGTGAAACAGCTCAGTCTCAGCATTTCTGTGAATAGAATTCGTTCTTCACTTTGGCTGTGGCCTGTTACAGCGTAACCACGTGAGCAAGGACCCATACTTAGTAATGCAATGGATGAGTTCAGAGAGACAAATAATGCTGCAGAGTTACGGTTGTTAGGGCTGGTTGGCCTCTGTTGTGACCACCAGCCAGCTTGATACCCAGTAGCATGCCTTGCAGTTTGAGTTAATGAACTAAACTTGATAGCAATCAACTCCTGAATTCTAATCCTGTCTCTAACATCGAGTCCTGGTCTAAATCTAGTTATGATCTTCCTGATTTGCTTCCACATCTACAAAGTGGGAATAATCCATACTTGTAATACTTACCAGACACGCCAAAACAGATCTTCAGCATTTACACTTCATATCATCTGTTAAGCTGCCTCTGCTTGACTAGGTCAGGCCTCTTTGGTGCTACCACATAAATGTTAAAACTTACCATCATCTGATCTTTGAAACAGGCAGCTCCAATTCCCTGCCTTTTTTTCTTTTTTTTTTTTTCTTTTTTGGAAAATTACCATTTGAAATACTGTTTTAATAAAAAAGAACAGAAGAATAGTCTACTTGGCCAATTCTTATGTTAAGATCTAGGACAGATTGCTGGATGGTATTTTACATTCAGACTGAAATTATTACTTTGGCCCTTAGGCAAAATGTACCAGAAACTTGTCTTGGGTCATGCTAGCAGTGAATGATGAAGAAAGCAAACATTTTTTATTTTAAATACAGTCTGTGAGTTTTTTCAAATGTAGAGATTAAATTTAGACAATTGTCTTGGAAACAATCTCAGAGAAAATTTGGATTTTGTTTCCGTTCATCAATTTTCTAACTGTTAAAATTTTAAATAAGCAGTATCAGTCAATTGCCATTTCCTGTTCTAGAAAGTTTTCTTACTGGTTTTAACTGTTTCCTATCATTATCACAGTTCAGTGCTTGCAGACAGTCAAACAGCTGAAGAAAACAGGCACCCACTACTATTTCCAAGTCTTTTGCAACCCACAGGCAAACCTATGTTCCATAAGAATGTCACTCTAGGTTGCTGAGGTTTCTTTGGAGTTTTTATTGCACAAAATAAATACTCAAATAAGTTAAGCTAAATTATCATCTAATGTTTGCTAGAGGTTATATCTAGCCTGAAGAAGTTAGTTTTTATAGTGTAATCCATGGAAATGTAACTTGTGTGAGAATTGCTATACTACCATTATCTACAACATCACTACAGAACAAGTCAGCACAATGACATGGCATTATTTTTAGGATACAAAAAATTGTTGATATTGCTATTGCAGTGATACAGGTATGGCTCAAATGCATATGTATCTCAAAGTACTTTTATCAACACTGTATTCTTTTGAAGGAACAAATCAAATAATGTTAACTTTCATTTGAGAGGAAACAAAGCAGAGCTGATGGTGTTCATAATAATTCAGCATTTCTTTTCTAACCAACGCCATTCATCAAACAGAAAATTTGCTCCCTTGGATACCTGATTCCTTGTAAACCCAGAGAAAAGCTGACACTTTAGAGATGTACGTCTTGGACAAACATTTTGCAGCTATAACACACACAAAATTCCAGTGACAGGAATTCCTGCAGCACATAATAAAAAATTAAGATTTAAAAACATCACACCCAGCCCTTTTGCTTACACCACTGGTCCTCAGGCACTGCTTCATGGGTGCCCACTGAGTAGATCGTGGCTGTTCAGGGCATACCACTGGGCACGGGTTTAGAGAGTCCCATGAGGTAGCAGAGTACTGCACCATGGCCTTGTGACAAAATACACTAGCTGGGTCCCCTGGCACATACTCTATCTCATGGTCAGGAGATGCTCCACAATCAAAAAGCTTAGCAAACAGTGCTGTGTGTCCTGCTGAGGGAGGACAGGAGCTGCCCACCTCAAAATCAGAATGGAATGTCGGCCAGAATGAGGAGGAAAGGCTTCACTTACTTATAGACACCAAATAGTGTGGTAGTGAGGAAATTTATCTTGCCCGGGGCACATTTAAGTTTAAATCGCTGCTGTCAGATTTGAAGCAGTGTCTGAACTGGGGATTCACCACGACAGGTAGCTACTTAGCTCCAGCGCTGTGTCTGTCTTCTTCTTGGACTGTCTTGATTGCAAAACATGCTGAAAAGTCTTCATTTCACTCTGCATCAGAATGAAACCAAATGCCAAAACCTCAGAATTTTTCACGATACAGAATCCTTGTTTCCTGGCCAGCCCTATTATTGAACCTTAATATGATACAACATGTGTCCATATTTGCACACATGGTCCGCAGCCCTTACACATGTGTAAATCCTACTGAAGTCATGTATAAAGGATCAGGCTCTAAGGCTGTTATAGAAAAAGTTCATGTTTCACTGACTTTTTGGTATTCTTTGAAGATATTACATTAAGAGTAAATATAGAGAAGTACATGTTATATGCAAGATTTTCAGAGAACATTTAACTTCCACACCAGAAGGTCACATCTAAGGCAATATGGTCTTGGAACAAGTTCAAAGTTGTCACACTTGATAAAAATAGCTTAAAGGGCACATAACTGTGCTGGAATACGGGAAAACAGTGGAACATGAGAGGGAGAATGATTGAAGGCCCCATTACTAATTATGTACATACTTTGCTGCTATTGAAAGCTAGGTTTCCAAGCATGTACATGGTACTAAAGTTAAATAAAAGTGCAAGCAATTAAAAGAATATAAATGCTTTGTATTGTTATATCTAAGGAAATAACATTTTATAAATATTATTTTCTAAAATAATCAAAAATCCTTTGCCAATAAAAAAATACAGGATAAATTATCTTTGTTCTTAGTTTCAAGATTATGTTTAAACACATGTATATTTGTAGTAGTTATTAAATTTTTGTAATATTTTATGGAAAAAACAAACTCCATTATTTATTTCACTAGTATAAGAAACTACATTCACTTTTCTATGTTTCATTTGAAACTGTTGCAATAACTTGATGAGGAAAAATAATTGATAGTTTCTTGTAACATCCTGAAAGAGAGATAGATGTACACAATAGGGAGCTGAACTTTAGGAAAACTCAAATTACACGAGAAGACCTGATGGGCTGTTACAGGACGATATGTGGCACATTATAAGTGAAAGTTTACATTAAACTGCCTCTTCAGGTACACATCCTAGAAGTTACTAGCCCCTATGACTGCGTTTTATGTATTGGATACCTGTTAAGGCACAGTCAAACCTCCTGATGATACTTCATCCATACATTTAAGTGAGCATAAAATAAGATCCTGTAGCCCTTTTTCAAACTGATTCACCCACACAAAGTCCTGCTTGAGGGAGGTTGTTTCATAAATACCAGGACTTGGTAAGTCATGGGTCATACGTGTCCTACACAGAAAGCAACACCATACATCTTCCAGCTTAATGCTTTGATTTATTGTATTGTTATCTTAATTTTGCCTCTGTAAAGAGCATGTCATATGGAGGAATATTTTGCTTTACTTTTACTTGAGATATTTGCTGTATTTTGCACATACCTTTTAATGATTGATGGTATGGTGCAATCTTTGTGCCAAAACTTAAAAAAAAATAATGTTTGATGATTTTGTAATGTAATACTTTTGACTCAGTTCTGCCCAGAATACTACATGCAGTGCTCAGTCATGTCCCGATCCTATTTATCTCAATGAGGCTCGTAACGATGAGAAAAAGAAATTGCTATCTTCTGTGCTTGAAAACAAATCATTTATTCATCCACATACTTCCCTGTAGAGAACTGCCTCAGATGCAGGTTTGGGGTCTTTTTCCATGTTTCCTCTCATAGGAAGCTTACCTAAGTTGCCAGGTAGAGGAATTTATTTTATGGCACCAGTCTCCAAAAAGTATGTTTTGTGACAGCAATACTTTTTCGGCCATAGCAATGAGGTATTTAAGAATTGAAGGTATCCCTTCAACTAGAGGAAGACCAAAAAAAAAGCAGAGGTACCTCATGCCTCCCATGATACAAATCACTAACAGGAAGATTTTATATCTTTGACGATTAGGAAGTAAATGATAGCAAAAGTGCCTGAAAGCCACTCTAATTGGTGACAGAGAATAACCAAACTCCAGGAGGTGCACTGGATACACAGAACCCTCTATACAATACCTTTAAAATATATAACCAGGGGAAATGATTACATTATATTACAGCAGAGAAGCAACAATGTAATTTATGCTGCTCAGTTTAAAAGCATCACATTTTCATACAATAACAAAAAAGCAGAGAGTCTGAGTCATTAGAAAAATACTTGCACAGCTGGTAAATTGTATTTTCTATGGACCTTATACATGTGATTCTAAGCGCTAAGTATACACATTATTAGGGTCAATCCAAATCCAGGCTGTTGAAAAATCCAAAGTGTTGGAGGATTTAGGATCTTCCTGTGGATTTTGTTGTAGCCTCCACAATCTATGCTTTCATTAAAATAATATATGTTCTAACTTTCCGGGTTCTGAAAGGAGCCTTTACCAGTGCACTGTCTCACAGACCCTACAGCTGACAGATTGAAACAATACTACCAGGACATGTAGAATAATAACAATATTTATTCTGTATTTTTGTCTTCTTAGAATGGATTGACCACTGATTCAGAAGCAAAGAACTACTGTGATATGGCCCTGGCTTCTCACTCAATTGGAGATGGTAATGTTTTAGTGGTTTTAGTGCTAACCATCTATGAAAGAGCACAAAAGGTAGCACACCCCTGGAAAGCAAGACAATCAGGGTCTTATGCGTCTGTTGCAATCCATTAAAGAGGGATCGTAGTACTCTGCTCTTTCCTCTTTGTAAAGTGAGAGTGAAACAGTCCATCAGAAGTTTGCTTAGCTGGGAAAAAATGACACATCTGCTGTCCATTCTTTTTTTTGTCTTGGTGTCTGGAAAGAAGTGCTTCATTTCTTGTTGCATCTGGACAAAGACAGGCCTACTGGAGGCGCTCCCAGCTCCCTGAAGTTTCTAGTATGTTTTGGTTCAAACTTCTTCTCCACTTAGACTTGGGTTTACCTACTTTCCCAGTCATATTTACACACCACATTTCTTTTGGCTGTATTTCTACGTGGTCACTATATCCCTCTCTTTATCTAGCGTACAGTTCTGAGAACTGCAGTGTACAGGAAGGCTCTTATTCCTCTTGCCAGTTCATGGGTCTACTGCTGGGAAACCCTTGAGCTGGAAGACATTAGAAGCCATATAATTCTTCATGAGCCAACGCCCATTGCTTTTAACTCCAACAGGTTTAAAGGCCATCCAAGTAACGCAAACTGGATTTGCATGACTCCAATCCAATGGATTGGATCTCATTGAAAGGATTTTGTTACCAAAACTATTTGCATTGCAGCAGAGCTAAAAGCTGCAGTCAGAAATCAAAGTCATATTTTACAAGACACTGTACAAAATCAGAACAAAAAAGGTGGCCCACACCTGAAAAATATACAACATAAAAGTGTCGTCTGATTTCATGCTTTCCCCAGATGTAACAGTTGGCATGTGTTTTGTACATAAGCTTTGCCACAGGAAAAAATGTTGCACCTAATTACATCCTAAGGTAACAGATAACATGGAGATATGACTGATGGTTGGGGAGCCCAAGGACATAATTGTATGACAGCGATCCACCAGACAGGGAGAGTATCAGTTCCCTTGCTCCTAGCTGTTGTCATTTTGGTAGACATCCTGGTGACAGGGAGTTGTAAGGAAGGAGAAGACAAAGGATAGCGACAGTCTTGTAGATGTTTAAAACTTGTCTCCATGTACAAAAGGCTGCTCAGGCGATAACACGCACAGGGTGAAAAATTTTGTGTCAGGATGGTGATTTGCATCCCTGACAGAGCAGAAGTGAGCAGGGATCTGCTGCAAGAGTAAATGAGGGAGAGGAAGGGTAATATGCTTGAATGAAATGCAAAGCACTGCAAATGAAAACTTTTGTATCTAGTGAAAAACTCAGACAATTTAATGGAGGGATGCAAATGGGAAGTCGGTACTTTGTAGAGAAGAGAAATGGTGTAGATTTGCAATTGTCAAGTGCTTTAGGAAAGGATGGTGTGGTGCCTCAGACATGAGATGATGAGAATGTGAAATTTATCTTTGCTAATTAATAGCAACTGCCCTGCTTTTGGAAGTGTTCCATTAGTAAAGTTTAGGTTACCTTGATAATTATTTTATCCAGCTTCCCTAAAACAAGTATTCATCCTTTCTCAGTATCAAATTAGTGTGTCTGAAAGAAACAAATACACTCTCCTATGAAATACAACCATTTCTCCCTTTTCACACAGACTTGTTTCTTGTTGAAAAAGAACGTGTGAAACATGAGATAAAGCAGAGGTATGAAGATAAAATAGTCTGAAATAGCTGTTTTTCCAGGCAATTTGTGAGCAGAATTAAAAGCAGCAGTTTTGTTCTGTTGGAAAGAGAACACCTTTTCAGTACATTAAATTTTTAGGCATAATTTGCATTTCTAGAAATGTCATGTGTTTGTTTGAAAGGAAAATAATTGTGATGACAAAATATCTGGATGTAAGGTTATGAGATCCGTTACCACAAATCAGGTGTCAACTTTGAAATAGAAACTAAAAATTAGTTTTTGAGAATTCTTTCCATCTCACAGACTGATAAATACTTGTTCTTAGGCATGAGATATCTACTTAAAGATTGAACAAGTGATCAGAAACCCAGTGTCCTGTTGTCAGCAAGCTTTATTTTTGCAGTCTCTGCCACAGGTGTAAGTTACTAATAGATTGGGTTAGACATATTTCCTTTATTTCTCACATAGACCTTAAGACTTTCCAACATGGAGCAAGATTCAGAAAAGAGTGAGAGCCATCACCAATAAAATTCTTTGCAGTATCATCTCATACAATATTCTAATAACCTCTCACTTAATTCATGCTATACATGCTTGGGTACTTCATGAAACCGTCTCTCAAATTCTGGCTACCATCAATAATCTGGGGTAAGTCAACACTCATACCATCCTTCCATGTTTTAGATTGTATGGAGAAAATAATAGGTGCGTATCTTATAATTGAAATAGCACCAAGAACACTGATTTGAATTAAAACTCAAAAAAAGTGTAAATTGGGTGGTATAATTATTCATCTTTGGAGTAATGAATGATACTTATCTGCACGTAAAGAACCGTTCACTATACTGTGGCCGGATGATATAAAAAGCCTAACAAGAAGTTTAACAAGCAGTTCTGGTGCATGGTGTCAGTGCACGTTGGGTACGGCTACATGGGTATATGCTAGGACGAAGAACTAAAAAATTAGCCACAGTTGTAGAAATGACAAAAAGCCTCCCTCACATATAAGATCCAAGTATCACAATTTTATATGCTTTACGTGCTCTCTCTTTAGTCCTTTGTCTCTTTCACGGTCTGATTTCAATTTATACAGACTGATTCAGTGTTAGGACCCATGTTTACTTATCTATAACGTCCAAGAAAGCCAGGAGATCATTGCTGAAATAATAAAGATTTTACTTGCACAGAGCTGTGGCTGCCAATCAGGTTCCAAGGGAGGCTTTTTGGAACTGACACGTGTTTTCTTGAGTTTGCAGTTCTTCTAGCTGTTCAACATATCTGATATTCATTAATATCAGCTCTACAATACGAAACCTAAGGCCATTTTCATTTACAGTAAGAAGAGACTAGAACAGACTTCATCTCCTGCAGAAATGCTCCGGGCTCCAGCTGAAGGACAAGCCAAGCAAAGGGCATCACAGAGTGTTAACAGTGTCATCGAGAAACCCATTTTGCAATAAATAATGAAGGCAACTGCATTTTAGCATAATTCAAGGAAAAAACCCCAACATTACTGAGCTTTGCCATTTGTATCTTAATCCTCTAAAGAACCAAATGATGGCACAGAAAGAAGCTCTCAGTTAATTTTTATCTTTCGATAACATAAAAAACTTTTATAAATCAGGAAAAAATATAATAGCAGGGTGGTATTTCTGTACATTTGTTTAAAACATATTTATAGTACATGTATGTATATTTATTGAAAAATATTTATCAAGACGAATATATATACAAATGCATGTAGTTGTCACTTTTTGGTGAATATAAATGGATAAATACCAGAAAGCAGTGATAATTTAACCCTTGAAAAGCAGGACTATTTTATAGAATGCACGCTAGAAGTTGTCATTAGAAGTACATATGTTCTGCATGAGCAGTACAGCAATCGTCAAGCAAAAACCTGTGTGAAAGTTTTAGTGCATAAATCTCCTCATGCCTGAAGGCAGTAATAAATTACATGTTTCTTTACAAATACATTTTAAAATTGTCAAACACGCATTTCATGTACTGGAACCAGAAATAATGTCTTCTTGGCTGACTTTTTTCTGATGTATTCCATAATGAGATGTAGAAATCAAAGGTATCTCTTATACCCAAAGGATCCATAAACCCTTTAAACATATTGCAACAGGTCAAATATCTTTCTATACTCTAAAATTTCACTCCTGCAAGACAGGTAATTGTTCTCCTTTGTTACCAATTCAACAAAAATTTGGAAAACACTTTTAACTATCCTGGTTTATAGGGTTTACCTGGAAATTATACTCCTAGAAGACCAAAAGGGCATTGTTTGTACGTTCCCATTCTGTTCCATTCAGGTCTCCTATCTCGCCTTTCATTCATTTTGGTGTGTGAATGAAAAGTTCAGTACTGCAGGTGTTCTGGAGAGGCAATACAGCCTCTGTAACGGAAGTCTAATCGTTCCCAAACCAATCTGAGTGTATGTAAAAAGAATTTATGCCTGCAGTCTACATTTTAAAACACCACTTACTGTAGTTAAATCCTTACATTGGAGTGCACCTTGGGTGTGTGGAGCAGACCCTTTCCAACCCAGCCCTGCTCGCTCTGGTCAAGATGGTTGTTAGTCTATGTGCATCCTTCTGAAGAGGGGGTTCGTCAGACGCTTGCTCCATTCACCCAGAGCCCACACTCTCTGACAGAGGAGATGCTGGGGGAAGCTGGCAAAGCCTCCGAGCCAGGTTAGCACCCAAATCTGCATAAATGTGCCTTGCTCCCCGGTGCTGTGAGCATTTTGTCCCCAACCCGCTACAGGGATTTACATTTACCAGAGATTTAGGAAGTGTTGGGAAAAACATTTTCCTAAAAAGCCAGAGGAGGCAGCAATAAGATTGGATTATATATTAAAAGCTACTTGCTTCCAGAACTTTGTGACCTTCATTCACTAAATTAATACTGTTCAGTTTTACTTAGTGTGGACTTAACCAATTCAACTGACTCTTGTTCATACTCATTGTTACAAATTCTAAATTTTTTTAATTTTTTTTTTGAACTCTCATTTTCCATTTTGAAGGTGCCACAATTCAGTCTATTTTCTTTAGCTCTTGAAAAAAATTACTACCTCTATCCTATGGCCAAAAGTTTTTTCAGTATGATTTTCAAGCAAAATTTAGGGAATAGAAAAGCAAACAAAGCTTACAACAGACACTTGTTTACACCTTCCTATCTTGAATCTACCACCCACATTACAATGAAAGCCTACAGGTATTTTTTTTTAAATATTTGGTTTTGGTTTTTTTCAAATTTCAATTTTGTGTGCATTTTGGTGAACTTGAAAATAACCCTTAGTTATAAAAATGGGATGGTAATATTTTGTTTCTCACTTTTTGATGGCTGCATATAATTTAATAATTAGATTCATGGCATCACTAATAAGCTACGCAATTCTAATAGCAAAAGAGATTTTTAAATGTCTGAAAAATACTAAAAGATACATAATTTTAGTCAGTCTAGTCATGATCTGAGGAAATTCCCAGTAAAATAGAGGGTAAAACTTAATATCTTTAAAATATATTTTGTATATATTATA
>VXBJ01001528.1:1070353-1089833 GCA_013400055.1 Nycticryphes semicollaris | reverse complement strand
ACATTTTTGTATATTTGATTTGTTGTTTTTTTTTTTTTTTTTTTTTTTTTCCAGTTGAGTCTTGAAATCTCCTGTCCTGGCTGTGAAAACCTCCTTTTTGGGTAAACTGTTCCAGTATTAAAACTGTGTAGAAAGAAAGTTTGTCCTAGTAGCAATGGGTGACTTGGGATGGGTACGTTAAACTTGCTTGTATTGCCTGGCACTTTAGGATTTTGCTGCTGTCATCTACATGGTTTGCTTTCAAATAGTTGCACTTTGCTGGTAGGTGATCTCTGACTTCATCTTTGTCTGTCTATGTGTCAGCTGGATACCTAAACATCCAGTGCAATCTGTTAATGTCATGGCTCTCGTATAGGCAGATGTTATGTTATGTTATATACCTGTGCTTATGTCACATCGCCTTGAATAGTGATGTATGTGATGAACACAAAATTTAGCTCAGATGTTTTTTTTAACATTATTTGACTGTGTTTGTGAAATGTAGTGGTCTTAATTTGGCTTTTATTATTCTTTGGAACTTGTCTTGACCCACAGACTGTATTTAGGATGTCTTTCTCTCTTTATTTTTGTGGAGGGCATGCTGTTTTATGCCCGCTCAGCAAAACTCTTTGCATATGTACTGTGTAGTACTATATCCCCAAGCATTTGCAGCTGGCAGACAGCTCCCTTGAAAAGCTAAAGTCTCTAAAAATTACCAGTATATTTTATTTTATTTGGGTTGTCTGCCTGGATTAATTCATAATATACAAAGCTAGTCACCTTAACTGCTCTGATCCTCTAACATCCTTTCTGTCCTGGGCTGTTATCCCCAGCCTGGGTCCCTGCTCCTTATCTGGCATAAATGCAACCTTAATTTCATGCTTTAGGCTTTGGATACAAATGCACATACCTTGGCTATCTTTGTCTGGAGCCTAAACATTTTCAGAGAATACCAGCTTTTGTGGAACTATATACATGGTTACTTGGGAACATTAGCGTAGCTGTCAAACTACCTGGACAAAGCACCTTACAACAGGTTTGGGAACAAGTCTGTGTTTTCTCCCTTCATTCCTTGCACTTCAACTGATGTTAGAGTTCCCATGTCATGTTGCGCTACAGGCTGCCAAACAGAATCTCAAAGGAGAGATGGTAAACTGCTGTCTGTCTTCTGGAAGATCTTTATTATTGGGACCAAGTTGGAACCAATATCTCTTAAAATCAGTTGTAATATAGCTGCTGACATAGAAATTTATCAAGCCCAAAGAGGAGGTTTCAGTACCTGAGAATACTTTGCATGTTTTTACTTACGTTTTTGTATGCTTTATGTGCTTGCATTAAACTAGGCTGAATGCTGCTGCAATAATTCTTGGGGTCTCTCCTTCCCCTGCACCTTCCCCCCTGTCTTGTGTGTGTGTGAATACTAGTTATGTAGTGAAAGCTGAGTACTAGTTTGTACTCAGGTTCAACCTCCTAGGCACAATGTGGCTTTTGTACATAGCTGTCTATTCAAAGAGTAACATAATTAATTTTATAATTATTTTTAGTTGAAGATTAAATCTAAAAATTGTGACGGGATCACTATGATAGCAGAGCTAACAGAATTGCCTAGGAATTTGGTAACTGTTTTGTGTGTAACATTTCTGTTGTCACAGTACCAAAAAGATAAAATATTTGGTGAGCTTTCTTTTTTTTAACTGTTTGTGTATTTTTATAACACTAACTTATTATGTTAGCTGTTTTACAAGCTCAGAAGGCAAAGACTGAGCCATCTTTGGGAGACAAATGGGGACTCAATCTAAAGAGTAGTGAGTTTTCTTCTAGTGTGGACTCAATATCTGAAAGAATTTAGAAAGAAAGAATATGAAAAAATGCTAATGTACTTACTGTAAGTGTCTGTGTTATGGGTTACTTGTAAAATACAACCTTGAATGTGAAGAAAGGGTGTTAAAGTTAATACTGGCACAGAGGAAATGATACTTGCCTATCACCCTGAAGTTGGAGAGAGCCTTGGATTTTAGAGCAAGGGGAATTATGATCTAGTTTGCAGTCTTACATGATGTTGGTCACTTATTTGAGTCAATACCAGGAGTTTGTTTTCAGCCACTTTTGAAGGATTTATGTGACAAATATAAAATTTAAAGTGTGAAGTCTAATTAGTCCATAAGCACAAAAGATATATTACAAATTTTATGCACTACTTAATGAAAGGGGAAGGATTGCACAGGAAAGGAGAAGGAATAAAAATGATCTTTGTTATGTGTTATGAACAAGTTACTAAATTTGGTACACATTTGTTTTGTATTGTCTACTGACATAGCACCACAAAGATTTCTCTGCATTGCTTTAAGGAAACTTGCTTTTGTAATTAGTGTAATGTCACACTGGGGTATTGGTAACATAAAAAACTATGTATCTGCAAGTCTGGAAAAAGAATTTATTTCTATTACTGTTAATAGTAATAGTTTTCTGTCTTAATTAATGAAAGCATTGTCTCTTAAGTTGTACTGTATTTTTAGCTTGCGTATTTTTGATCATTTACCTCTCTATCCTGTGGCTGTATTTCCTCCCTCTCCCAAGCTGTGGGACATAAAGTAGCAAAATCTGTAGCTAAACTGTCAAATAGTTACTTCTCAGTGGTTTAACTGAAACTGTCTGGACTACAGTTTTGTTATTTGTGTTGATTGTAAGCCTAAGGCTGAATTTTTAGGAGTGAGGCTTTTAACTGAATTCCTTCAGTGCATTTAGTGAATGAGATGAAGAAAACACTTTGTGAAAAACAAATTAACGGTTTTCTTCAAATTGTTTTTATGAGAAGGTCTGGAACTCTGATCTTTCAGAATGGGGACTTGAAATTAGCTGTGACCTTGTGTCAGCATGGCTGAGGTAGGAGTCAAGAGTTTCCCTGATATGAGATGGGTGTGGCTTTTTAAAACTTCGTTAATGAAAGCAGTGAATACATTTAATGTGTTCTTAGCTGTTGGAGGCAAGATGAACTTTTTCACAGTACCAGTATAAAGGTGGAGGAGTTACCAGCTTCAGAATGGAGCTTAATAATACTTTGAGCTGTGATTGAGCTATGTTGCTGTGATGATGCCAGGTATTTGTGTGTAAGAAAAGTTGGCTTCTCTTTTGGGTGACTAATTAGAGGCTATCTCAGGATGCTAACCTATCACAGTGATGATTGTGTCATAAGTTCAGAATTGAAATAACTTCCGTAACTACTTAGAAAACACGAGCCAGCAGTGTGCCCTATCAGCCAAGAGCGCGAATGTCATCCTGGGTGCATCAAACAGTGTAACCAGAGGGTCAAAGAGGAATTCATTGTTGGTGTGGCCTCACCTTAGGCACTGTGTGTAGTTTTGGGCCCCACAATCAAAGAAGGATGTGAAGGCCCTTGAATGCTTCCAGAGGAGGGCAACAAAGCTGGAGAAAGGGCTGGAAGGAATGTCCTGTGAAGAGTGTCTAAGGACCTTGCTGCTCTTCCCAGCTTCCTGAGGAGGGGAAGTGGAGGGAGAGGTTCTGATCGCTTTNGTCAGCCAAGAGCGCGAATGTCATCCTGGGTGCATCAAACAGTGTAACCAGAGGGTCAAAGAGGAATTCATTGTTGGTGTGGCCTCACCTTAGGCACTGTGTGTAGTTTTGGGCCCCACAATCAAAGAAGGATGTGAAGGCCCTTGAATGCTTCCAGAGGAGGGCAACAAAGCTGGAGAAAGGGCTGGAAGGAATGTCCTGTGAAGAGTGTCTAAGGACCTTGCTGCTCTTCCCAGCTTCCTGAGGAGGGGAAGTGGAGGGAGAGGTTCTGATCGCTTTTCCTTGGGATCCAGTGACAGGACACGTGGGAATGGTTCAAAGCTAAGCTGCACCAGGGGAGGTTTAGACTGGACATTAGGAAGCTTAGCTTTACTGAGAATGTGGTTAATCACTGGAACAGGCTTCCTAGAGAGGTGGTTGATGCCCCAAGTTTAAGCAACTCCAACTGAAGACATCTGTTGGTTTTGTGCATTTTTTTTTTTCTCTGTTAAAACTGTAGACCTTGATAGCCAAAAATGTCAGGATAGGAGATGAAAAAGGTGAGAAGATACATTGTCATTGAAGCCTCATCATTAGAATAGTTAATGTGGAGAATGCTGACTTAAAAATCTGGCACATCAACTATTGTTTCTTTATTTTGCACTAGGCACTTATTTTCATTATCCTGAATCTTGATTTCAAGTCCTGGGACCAGGTCTCTAGCCTGACCTTCTGTCAGATAAGGGTTAACACGTGCTTCCCAGGAGAACCTCTGAAGCTACTGGGGAAATCTCAGTGCTTTATATCTGAATAATTTGTCTAAACCTTGGCATCTGGTTTCCTAGTGACTTGCTGCATGTAGCAGCTGGCTCACTGTGGCTGTCCTATAGAGGTGTGATCTGTGCATTGGCAGGGTGGAATGCCAGGCATTTGTTAGGTGTTCTGGATTGACTTGCACCAGTTTTTAAAACAGTGTGACATCTGTGTTAGGCCTTGGAGAGAAGGCGCCTGGTTTTGTCAATGAAGATGTTAATAACTTTGGCCCATTGTTGCCCCATTCACAATCTTAGAGCACCAAACTTCTACAACTTTAAAATATACTAAAATGTAAGTACTGAAATATTTTGGGGAAAAATTGTCTTTCTGTGCATTTGTCAATGTCTGTTTAATTCCAAATTTGTGTTCTTCAGAATAATGCAGGTTGCATATCAGTTTAAGTATTCACTTTCACTTGGTTCAATTCGGTTTGTCCCTTGAATAATGACACATTTTGCAGCAGCTTCATGCAAGGGATGTGATTTTAAACTGTCTTTTGTTTTCAAGACTGTGCCAATCCAAGTGTCTTCTTTGACCAGACTAATTGTAATGTAAGTGTGCAAGTGATTATAAAGCCAGTTGCTAAGCCCCGTTGCACACTGATTTGAGGAGGAAGAACAAATTTTGACATGTTTTGTGCTAGAGCCACACTATTTTCAGTTACAAAAGTGTCTTGAATTTTGGTATCTTTCAGTTGCTAATTCACTGCTCTTTTTACTGTTGTTAGGAGCTGAAACTACCATTTACTTTTTTAAGTGGACATATTCATGAACTTCGAATTCACGTGCCATGGACAAAATTGGGATCAGAACCAGTTGTCATCACTATCAATACAATGGAATGTATCTTGAAGTTAAAGGATGGAGCTCAGGTAAGAAATGTGATGAATGCTGTGCTAACATTAAGAGGCTGATGAGAATAATAGCTTATATAGGTCACTTTAAAGCCATACAAAGCATAAGGCATGTGAAGTTGTGGTCCCTGTTATTTTCTGAGAGGATAATATTGTTATCATGGCTAGAATCTTCCTGTGTGCTTATCTTTAACTCTTATTATTCTATCTGTGTTCTTGCAGATGTAAAAGCATGTTAATAGTGATTTGCCAGAATTTTCCCATCACTAGACAAGAAATGGATCTTGAGCGATATCCTGCATGTTCCCAGCTTCTGCCTCCCAAGAAGCAGTGCTGGTTGCTTGACACAGCTCTGTGCAGTACCACTGTGCATTGGGCATTTTTCTGAAGATGTGTTCTTACTGTTGAAAGAGTGCTTTAAAGCTCCTGGAGTGTAAATGTAGTTTTCCTTTTAGATGTTACAGTACTTGCTTGAATGTACTTGAAAGACTTCTTATCCCTAAGAGTCTCGGAGGGCTTTTTGTTTAGTTGCTTGCGCTAGTTTGTCCACTACACCATTTCACAGGCTAAGGAAAGATTTTCTTCTGACACAATGAAGCTGAAATATGTTGTGGCTTAATTTTTATTATGTTTAATTCATATAACTAAAGGTACTTGCATATCTTAATGTTGAGCTTCGTATTTTTAGTCAGTGTAGTTCTTTAACTGTAGAGAGGTTTTTGTGGTGGGGTTTGTTTGCTTACTTTTGGGGTTTTTTAGAAGCCTTGGTCACACTTCAGTTTCAACATAGAGTCCTCCAGTTACATTAAGGATCGTGCAAAAGAAAACTCCAATTTGTGCAAAGTTCTCAAGTACTTTGTAGGGTGCTTGATGAGCTGTTAACACGTAACATCAAAAATTCAATACAAGCCAGCAAGAACACTGGAAAACGCTTTTGCCATTACACTTGATATTTCTTGTAATATTCTTTTACAGTTCCAGAGCTAAAAGGCTTTTGTTGCTGGAGTAGAAATTAATATTTCTAGGTATGCCACCCACAAAGTAGATGCTAGTGTTGTGCAGTTACACTTAATCTATGCACGTATACACACATGTGCGCACACAAACAACCAAATGCTAAGTACTTTGCCAATGTTAAGGTAAGATTTCAAGGCCAGATGTTCCATGAGAAATGTGTTTTAGAAGCAGCAAATTGCGACTAATTATAGAAGCTGCAGAAGTTTTGTAGCCCATGACTCTGTGCAACCCAGAACTAATATTTGATATTGGACCATGCAGATGGCTACTGCCAGAATGATCAGATTTCCTGCTCGCATGGTATTTGAAACTTAAATTTTGTGGTGCATATAGCAAAAGGTCAAGTGTCATGAGGGTAAAGCACTCTCAAAACAAGTATTTGTTACAGATGTTTAAGATTCAGGGGCAAGAAAGGATTTTTGAAAATTGCAACTGACATTTGAACAAATTATTCAGTGGTATGTACACTCAGGAGAGTAAAATTTGGGTCTGTGCCATAGAAGGATTACCTTTGACTAACAAGAATGTAAATGAAAACACTCTTACGCTGTTTTCTGAGGATAAGGTTTAAAAAGTTGACAGCTTGAATTTTATTTCTTAAATTACTATTTGGAAGTGTTTTATAAAAATAAAATGTTTTGACAAATTCTTGTGTTGAAAATTCCAGTGTAACAATTGGCTAAAACCAATTGTCATAAAATTCTTTGTAACTGGTGAACAAAAAAACTTGAAATGTTTCTCTGGAAAATGGTACTAAAATGAACTTTCAGTGAATTTAACTCCAACTGGAACTGCTCCATCAAGAACTTCATTATCAGCAAAGAGCATAATTAGCAAGAATGCTTAGTTCTCAAAAACTTACTGGCTCGATCCTGCATTTTCTTCCTCGGGTGAAACCTCTGATGAGCACATGCATAATTTCACCTGAGCAAAAAAGAAAATTTCTGACCTCAACTTCATATGATGTGTATTCTGTATTACTGCTTTGTTTTTGAGTCCTTGCCTTTAATCGTGCCACAGTACATCAGGAATATGCTGATGTATATAAACATGAAAACTTTCCCTACCTCAAGGATAACTATAGAATCGGGGAAGACTGTTAGATACAAGCACTTACAGGGGCACAGGGAAACCAAGTCATTGTTTGGATGAGCATACAGACAATTAAGCACTGTTCCTTTTGTGAGGCGTTACAAAGAAGTTTTTGAAGGAATAGAATAACTCTGTGGAAGCAGCAGAGAACAGCCCACAAGCAAGACTGTCAGAATAGCAGACCCATTCTTATCTGACAATCAGTAGAGACTGCCATCAAACAATTCTGAAAGCAGAAATTGACCTTGACTAGGAAATGATTGAGATTGTAGATAGGGTGTGCAGATAGGTTCTGAAGGACTTTGAAGTGAAGACAGAAGGCTTGTGTTTGAGGGTACAGCTATAAAGTTTTTGCGTAGGTGGTAAAGCTAGCTCCAGGTCTGAAGCAGCGCTTTGCTGTTTTCTTTACTCCTCAGCTGGGTTGTAATAGTTGAAATGAATGTGGCTGTATGGATAAGCAGTGCTGGTTTTTCTGAATGTATACGTACACTGCTGAATGACAGCAAAATTATGGTAAGACTTCAAATCAGAGGATTAACAAGCAGTCTTTAGTGGCCCAGCTTTCTGCTTCTCCTTTTTTCATGTGGAAGCTCAAGGTCTTAATTTTTGAAATACTTTCATTTTGGTACTTACTTATTTCCGTAGTGGTACCTTTAGTTCAGTAAATCCAATACTGAGTTTTGGCATTTGTATATAAAATTTAAGATAAAGATCATATCGAGAGCTGCACTACAGGAGGCAAGTTATTATTAGGTAGTGTTGAATCATAAACTCAGGTTAATGACAAATATAAAACTCATCACTAAGCCACCAGTTCATGCTGCTTCAATTTACTTTCGTTAGCTTAATATAACAAAGGGGATTTTCTCTGTTTCTATGTGTGTGTACATACAGATAAGTATATGTAAGTAACATGAACAATTTCTGTATTAATTTTAATTAAAACAAAGTTCTTTGTGTAAATTGGACTTAAGTAGTTTAATCTTTTCCAAAGGTTCAGGAAGGTGTGGCAGAACCTTTGATTGGGTTCTGTGCCATTTCTTGTCAAGATCTTCAGTCTGAAGAGTTCTATATTCTCTGTGGATTGTTGGATATGAAAAGAAGTGTTTTAAGTAGGAGATTCTCTTACAAGGTTATTATCTTTCTGAGGAAGAAATATAATGCCCTGCAAATCTCTTTCAAAAACACTAAGTAAACTTACTCTTTCAATAGAGGAAGCAGTGAAGGCAGATTGTAACAGCTGCTAGAAAAGGCCTTGCAGCATTTGGTTGCACTTGTCTTTATTTCCAGTGTTTTCAAACAAGTGGTTGAAGAGGAGATACTGAACATCTTTGCTTAAAGCTGGATTAATATTCATATGTTCTGGCTGGGCAAGCAAGAGTGATCATGTAACTTATCCATTTTTTTCTTTTTTTTTTTCTTTTTTTTTCCGCTAAGGGCTTTCTTATGAAAAGCCTTTAAGGCATCTGACACTTTAGATTGCGGTAATTCTGCTTGCTAAAAAAGAAATTGCTTTTGTGAATTTGTTCAAAGTCACAAATAGGCACATTTCTTAATACTGCAGCTGTAGAAATCCTTCCACTGCCATTGTGTTGTCTCAACCTGAATAACTTGTTTACCAAAGTGCCTGTTATCATGTTAGTAACTTTGGACAGTTTTCATGTGAATTTGTCAGCCCTTTTCAGGGCTCAGTAATGGTGATTTCAAATGTGTGAAACTGATTACTATGAAAGGTATGAGTGTTCCCACTGGATTCCTTCTCTGCTTGTGCCTGGCTCCTAGGCTGGTGCTGGTGTGCTGCCTACAGGTAAAGAGAGAGAGGCAATCCTGGCCTAATCGTAGTGCTTAGTCTGGTGAGTGAGCCTTGCTTTTTGGTGTTTCTGCTGAAGAACAAGACTTTGGATAATAAGCACTCTTGCTTTCTGTTCCATGCAGTACAGGGTGACATCAGGCTGGGGAGAATCTGTTTACAAAGGCCTGCAGTGACAGGATGAGGGACAAAGTCTTCAAGCTGGAGAAGAGCAGATTTAGACTGGATATTAGGAATAGGCTCTTTACTATGAGGGTGGTGGGCCACTGGAACAGGTTGCCCAGAGAGGTGGTTGAGGCCCCTTTCCTGGAGATATTCAAGGGGAGGCTGGATGAGGCCCTGGGCAGCCTGGTCTAGTTGGGGGTGTCCCTGCTGGCTGTGGGGATGTCAGACTAGATGGCCTTTGGAGGTCCCTTTTGGCCTGGACCATTCCATGGTCTTCACCAGCAGTGCTGTACCCAGCCCTTGAGAAAGCTTCAGGGACAAGGTATGATAAACTGTCCCAGTATCTTGAGAGTATATGTGGCTATGTTTACGTTAGAAGGATCTGACTAGGAGGACACTTTTCTTAGCAGCCAAACATTGGATGATCGAGTGAGACAAGGAATGTATGAGTGCCCAATGCAACCAAACTTTCTAGTTGTAACATTATCATGTTGGGGTTTTTTTTTTGTGTGCAAGTGGACATATACATGAAAGATGTAAACAAGATAAGTTTTTGTTTCTTTCGGCCAGCTTGCTTTCTAAAAGCATTCTTCAGCTGGCTGAATATTAAATGCTTATTAGAAAGATTTAAAACTATCAAGTTCCACTCCTTAATATTTGGACATGCAAATGTTGGCACTATACGTGTGTTAAAAGGAAGCCAAGTACACTGTGTCAGGTATGTTTAATGTTGTAGCAGACTCAGCAGAAGCATTCAAAAATGTAGTTTGGTCTGTACTCTTCCTAAGGAGCTCAGATATTGAGTGCAGCTCATTTGAAGAGGGATGCTGTCAAAACAGTGGACGTTTGGACTTGATCTTTGTTGTGATCTGGGCTGGACTGGCTGCTGAATGAAAGTTCCTATTGTCTTGTTCCTTCTGTCCCCTGAACTACCTCTTTCTAAACTGATGGTTTGATTCAGTCTTCAAAAAATGTTTGGAAGACAGTCTTCATAATGCAGTGCTGGTAGCTGTAAAGCTAATTTGACATAGACATGTTACCTTATAGCTGCTATATTTGTGGAGGATTGCTGTTTAAAAACAAATTTCTTCTGGAAGTAATAATGCTTGTCAACTGTTGGGGTTTTGTTGAGACTCATGACCTCAAGTTCCTTAGTTGCCTTGTCATTATTTGTGGTACTTTGTCTTTTAGTACATTCTTGCAATCAGTTTGTCTTGGGCATATGGGCTAGGTTTCTTGTGATCCATTGTAAGTTGCTTTTCTGCTTTTCTAAAATGTAAGTATTTAGAATTAAAAATTACTTGATTGTTTTGACTACTTGGCTTTATTGGTTTGGACTGGCTCATTGGCTTTTAAAGATCTGTTGTGTCTTGGGAAATATGGCCTTGCCAAAGAGGAAATAACAATTTTAAGTTCTAAATAACCCATTGCCCTCCAAAAAAACCCCACTTTAACTGTCCTTTAAGTTCAAGAAGAACAGAAATGTATTTACTTAAGTATAAATGTAGATTATAATGTTTTAATTCTTATATGTAGGTGCACGTGAACTTCATTTTAACTCTCCAATCGATGTTGTAGGTTTAGAGGCTGAGCTCCTCTTCAAATACCTGTGTGGTGCTAGCTCTGTACCTCACTGAGCTATCTATAGCCTGTTAAACAACCCTGCAGCTGCAGAGACTGCAACTCCAGTTTTCTTTCTTCATCAGGTAAAGTTTAACTGGATTGTTGCAGGATATGCATGTTTCCAAGAGACCTCTTCTGGAGTCAGCGCTCTCTTGCTGTAGAGTCCCAACCATATTTACAAAAGTAGGCACTTGACAATTCGTATCAGATTTATGGTGGTGTTAGCTTAGCACAAGGAACAGGTTTGCAGAACATCAGTTGGAGATCTGCCTCCTGCAAGTAGCAAGAGGAAGAGATGATGCAGATAAGGGTAGTTCATGGAGGAAGGCTGGGGCAGCCAAATGTACAAATGGGTGAGAAGGAATTGAAGCCACCTGATGCACGTGAAGGGGAGAGGTAGTTATTTGGGGTAGTGGTCCTTCAAGCTTTTGTAGCTTTACAGGTAATTATAAATACATTGTTTAGTCAAATGAGGGTATCATGCTTATAGGATGAATTCAGGTTGTTTGCCTTGGAACACCTGGCTAGCAGAGAAATCTCTCACATTTATTTTGGTGGTACCTTGTCAGGATGCTGCATTTTGAAATGGTAATTCTAACTCTGGGCACATTGGAGTAGTTTTCTGTATGTATGAATCTTTTGGGGAATGCTGAACTTCTTGAATCTGTCATAATATTTCAGTGTTAGTCATTTAATATATTACTATCCTCTATGCTTTGAAAACTGTTTGGGTTTTTTTCTTTCTTGAGAGCAAATTACAAGAACACAGTTATTTTGTGGGTTTGTTCTAAACTAGATGTGGATACGGGGCTTAGTGTTTTCTGGATCAACTCATATTTCACCAGAAATCAGTGCTTTGTGACACGTGTTTCTGATTTGTACTTTTTTAAAGCCTTTGGCTTTGGGGCAGACGTTTTTAAATTAATCTTTTTTGATTTTTTCCCCTCTTATTTTTGTTTATTCCCTTTTTTCTTACTCTGTTTTGTTTTTTTTTTCTTTAAATTTTTTTCTAAGTGGGTTTTTTTATCCTTTTAAACAATGCGGGCATTGACTTCCTAATTATCTTTCTCCTACTTCGAACTCCAGTTTAGCTATAATTGTGCTTTGATATTTGGCTGTACAAGTTGACTCCCCCTCTTTTTGTAACCTCTTCACTCCTCTGTGTTAGGTCTCTTCCTCTGTCAGCATTCCCAAGTTCTGTAAAATTATATTTTGACAAAGACTCATGAAGTAATACCTCAACAGCTCAGCTCAAACTTGTGTGTATTTTGCCTTGACTTCTGTCATCTTTCCTTCAGTTCACTTGGCTGATGTGGCTGATTCAGTGCCTTCCATCTTGCTTCCAGTGTTAGCCCACTTCTTCCCATGTGCTGGTATATTTTACTGTGAGGTGAATTGGACAATTTGCTTATCTTGCAAGAAAAACCAGAACCAGCCCTCAAAAGGTGATGAATTTGCTTGATTTCTTTGTTTTTTCTGGGTAGTGTTGAATTAGCTTGCTGGGTGATCTGGTGACAGCCAAAGATGGTGTGCAGAGAAGACACCAAGTATAGGAAAGGCTCAGCTCTGCTTAGGTGTGTTGTCTAAATGCATCCCTGTCTGATTAGTCTCATTTCACTAAATTAGATACTGAGTGGTTATCAGCTGACTTTCTGAACGACAGCCAATGCTTTTGTTTTCAAAGAGTCGTCTTCTGGGACTAGGGAATTTTCAAGACTTGGTGCCTCTGTATTGCAATGCCTTGTAAAAGCACTTTGCAATTCTAGCTCAGCACAGAGAGTGAAGCAGCAAACCGGGACAATTTTCAAAAATTAGTTGGTTGAGGAAAACATGATGAGAACGCAAAATCTCAGAATGTAATGTTAAATCGACACATGTTCATAATATGGTCCTGTAATTTTTTCCCTCAATAATATCAATGATGAAAATTAATTATTTCCATTTGTTGAAAATTGAAGTGTTATGCACACGTTGCATGTGGGCTACCATTTCTGAAAACAAGAGCTATATATCAGTCTGTGAGACTTTTCTTGGAACTGGAGTGTATTAAGAGCGGAGATTTGTTTGTATATAAGCTGTAAACCATGCTGGGAGTATGTCCTGGCTGAAGTGTTTCACCATGTCTTAGTCGTGGAAATTCGCATATTGCTGCAAATATTTTAGTACTATCAAACAGGGCACAAGTAATGGTCACTTTAACTCATTTCTCCCTCTGTGTCTTCTTCCATCCCCCCTCCCCCCCATTCTTGCGTCCGTAACATTCTCCAGAATTATTTCTAGTTTTTGACTGTAACTTGTCACTGGCAAGTTATGTTCTATTAATAATAAAAATTGGAAATCAAATTATGTATGCCAACAGTCATAAGACTGCTTGACCTCCAAATATGCACATTTCTCTTTGGTCATGCACATGAAAACTTATAAACCTATAGCCGTGTTAGCAAAATCTGTATTATTTATTTTAATCAGAAGCAGGTGCTTCTCTTTTCTGCATGGGTAATCATGTTTCTGTGCTCATCTCTCTGTGACTTCTGTATTGAAGTACAATTTCATTTTAGTGAGTCGCCTCTTACACATTTCTTTGACACTGAACATCCATGCATATCCCACTTCTGTTGTTATTTCTGCTTTGCCCGTGAAGTAATTCAAAAGCTGATAGTTCAGTAGTGTTGCCCACATGGAGAGGAAGAGTTTTTGTCTTGGAGGAAGCTGAAGTTGCTTCTTTTATTAATTTAAAACTAGTTCCTTGTTTCATTCTTCAGATTCCCTTGCTTGGGGGATGTGATATTGGTTAACAAGTGAAAAGCAGCAAACTTAATTACCTGTTGTGCCACATTGGTACAGGAAGCTGACGTTTATGTGCGTATGTATCTCTGCATATTAAAGGCAGCTTTCCATCTGACTCTTTAATGTCATTATTGGTTGATAGTATAAGGAGGAACAGGTGGGACAGGAAATATGGATAGTGTGTAGAAACCAGGTAAACAGTTGCTTTATATAGTTGTAATTTCACTGTTTTACTTTTTAGTAAGGTAGTGATAGCAGTGAAGAGCTGTTTTCTGACTGTTTTGTGGGTAAGCACTGTCACGTATGCTCAGCTGAATGGTAGGCAATGTATATTTCTTTTTTTCTTTTTCCTCAAACCAAAATGATTTTTGTCTTTTGGAGTTCTTTCATGGTCCATTCTTCACACTTTCTGTAATCACTAGAAAAGTGCAGACCCCAGACTGAGTATTTACACTATCACGGAATCACGGAATTGTCGGAGTTGGAAGGGACCTCTAGAGATCATGTAGTCCAACTCCCCTGCTAAAGGAGGGGAGGGGACTCCACATCCTCCCTGGGCAGCCTGTTCCAGTACTCTGCCACCCTCACTGGAAAGAAGGTTCCAACTGTCTGTTACCTTTCATCCTGTCACTGGGAACCACTGAAAAGAGCCCAGCTCCATCCTCCTTCATCCCACCCTTTAGATACTTGTAGGCGTTAATAAGGGGTCCCCCAGCCTTCTCTTCTCCAGGCTAGAGTCCCAGCTCTTTCAGCCTTTCCACAATGTAGTACAGCTATATTCTAGAGAGTCTACACAAAGATTAAATGTAATGGTTGTTTATAGATCAGATTACCTGAATTTGCAGTATGGAGAGAGAAGATGACATGCAAGGGAATTCTAGGCTCAAAATGAACTTGGAAACTGAATGTCAGGTTGAGCTCTTGGCAAAGCACCAGTTTGAAAGTGAACCGCTGAAATGTAAATAATAGTTTTATTTTGTACCAGCTAGGATAGTAGCCAGTAATTACTTTTTTTGTTTTGTTTTCCTTTGAAGTGGCTGTGCTGCTAAGGAATTGAAGGGATTACGTATTGCAAACCACTATTATAGTAGGGAAACTTGGCCAAACTAGACATCCATAAGTCCATGGACCCTGATGGGATACACCCACGAGTGCTGAGGGAACTGGCAGATGTTATTGCTGGGCCACTCTCCATCATCCTTGAATGGTCATGGAGAACAGAAGTGCCTGAAGACTGGAGGAAGGCAAATGTCACTCTAGCCTACCAAAAAGGGCAAGAAGGAGGACCCAGGGAACTACAGGCTGATTAGTCTCAGCTATGTCCCTGAGAAAGTAATGGAATGACTTGTTTTCGATGTCATCTCCAAACATCTTAAAGAACAGGAAATCATTGGAAGTGATCAACATGGATTTACCAAAGGTAAATCATGCTTGACCAATTTGATAGTCTATGTGCCTATAGCCTATGATGTTATAACTGGATGGCTCGATAAAGGGAGAGCAGTAGACGTCATCGACCTTGACTTCAACAAGGCTTTTGACACTGTCTCTCACAACATCCTTATTAGGAAACTGAGGAAATGTGGGCTAGATAAGGAGGCAGTGAGGTGTATTGAGAGCTTGCTGTGTGTCAGGACTCAGAGGGTTGTAATTAATGGACTGGAGTCAAGTTGGAGGCCTGTATTGACCCCTCCAAGGGTCAAGACTCGGTCTAGTCTTGTTCAATGTAGTCATCAGTGACCTGGATGAGGAAACCAAGTATATCCTCAGCAAGGTTGCTGATGGTACCAAACTGGGAGGGCTTGCTGACACTTCAGAAGGCAGTGCTGCCACCCAGTATGACCTGGAAAGGCAAGAGAGCTGGGCAGAGAAGAACCTAATGAGGTTCAACAAGAGCAAGTGTAGGGTCCTGCACCTGGGGAGGAAGAATTCCAGGCACCAATATAGGTTAGGGGCAGATCTGCTGGAAAGCAATTCTGGGGAGAAGGATCTGGGGGGTCCTGGTAGATAGTAAGCTATCCATGAGCCAGCAATTTGTGCCAAGAGGGCCAATGGAATCCTGGGCCACACAGGGTAGAGTGTGGGCACTAGGTCGAAGGAGGTCATTCTTCCCCTCTATTCGTCACTGGTGAGGCCACAACCAGAATACTGCATTCAGTGCTGGGCTCCCCAGTTCAAGAGAGACAGGGAACTACTGGAAAGAGTACAGCATAGGGCAACAGGGATCATTAAGGGATTGGAGCGTCTCCCTTATGAGGAAAGGCTGAGAGAGCTGGGACTCTTTAGCCTGGAGAAGAAAAGGCTGGGGGGGGAGACCTTATTGATACTTAGTATCTGAAGGATGGGTTGAAGGAGGATGGAGCTGGGCTTTTTTCAGTGGTTCCCAGTGACAGGATGAAAGGCAACAGACAAGCTGGAACATAGGAAGTTCCATTCAAATATGAGAAAAACTTCTTTCTGGTGAGGGTGACAGAGCACTAGAGAGGCTGCCTAGGGAGGTTGTGGAGTTTCCTTCTCTGGAGATCTTAAGAACCTGCCTGGATGTAGTCCTGAGTAATGTGCTCTAGGCAATCCTGCTTTGGTGGGGGAGTTGGACTAGATGATCTCTAGAGGTCCCTTCCAACTCTGATAATTCCGTGATTCTGTGAAATGGATGCCATAAGTTAAATATTAGAATTAATGAAGCCATAACCATTGTAAGAGGCATTTTAGAACTTTGGAGTATGCTGTAGGTCTCAAAGTTGTGGTGCGTTTGAATATGAATATACTTCTGGAAGTTCACTTCTGATACTGGTCCCCTTGAAGATAGTTCTTCTCATGCTTTTAGTATCTTGCACTCCAAAGACTTAACTTCCAAAACACAGCTGCTTTGGCAGGTCATGCATGGAGGTACACTGGAGTTCAACAAGCTATTGCATTTTGAATAAACATTAGAGAACTATTAATTGCACAGCTTAGTTGCTTCAGAGTGACTGCTTTGAATACAATGACACATACTTCTGAGCTTATTAATCTTTCTGTGATGTACATATGGATATGTGCAAGTATATCACATCAAAATTAGCAGGGAAAACAGCACAAAATCTTGTCAGACTTGTGCATTAATACATACTTTTTCCAAAAGGATTATCTTGAGTGCCAACATTTAAAAACATAATACAGAAACTTACGGATAGAACGTACGCAAAGACAGGGAAGAGGATAGTACAGAAGCTCATCTATTTGAGGAGCTGCACTGAGGGTAGTCTTGGGCAGGTAGCTAACTGGATCAGACAGTGTTAGCCAGCCAGCAGACCCATTCCTCCTGGCTGGAGTCCCTTTCCTCCCTTGTGGTACGGACTAAGGCATTTGGAGAGCAGAAGGTGGCTTGTACATCACTGAAGAAACTGAATTTTAAATTTAAGGCTAAGTTGCATTTGCTGTTACGCAGCTCAGGGTTCAAACCTGCACCAGCTGCTTTCAGAAGGGGGCTGTTGCAGCATAAGCCTGCACTGTTCATGGCCATGCACCACCTAGAAAAGGTTGTTTGGTGTCTTTTTTTTTGCTGTGATTAATTTGTTGAATTGGTAGTTGGGGATGACGGCATGGTATGTGTTCCTGAATTTTGGAAAGGAACCCATTTGCACAGGAACAGAGACAAACAGTGATCACCGCAATCCTATTGCTACAGAATCACATTTCAGAACAGATCTTTGCTTTGTTCAAACTGTAGGAAAAACCCTCAAATAAGTCTTTGTGATACACTTGATTACTGAAAGTAGAAACCAACAGAAATATTTATCTACTTTAGAAAGGTGGGCAAATAGATATGAGTTGAAACTCAGATACCGCAATCTTGCTGATTTATATTCCAGAAAATAGGTTTACTAAGGCAAATGCAAGTATTAACATGTAGGTGCTGTATTTATCTTTACAAAAGTACAGAGAAACTTTTCTGCTATGTAGATACAGGTGTATAAAGTAGAAAGATTAAGAGTAATCCTTGTACCTTTACTATTTTTACTTGTTTTTTTTTTTTTTTTTTTTGACCTACTTACAGCAAGTACATGCAATGCCGATAGTCAGTGTCTTTGTTCCAAGGTATAGGGTGAAAGGATTTATATATCATCTTTGGCATAATTCCTAGAAGTCTAGGGTCAGATTCTGATTCGGCTTTCCCTGGCGTAGGTCTGGAATACCTCAATTGATTTACTTTGGAGCAATTCCAGGTTTGTCCCAATCCAGCTGACATCAAATCAGGACCCTACAATCCAGCTTTGTTTCATGTAGTCGGGTGAAGAGTTTGGATTGGTATGGTTTAACAGGGAATGAGGTGAGGTAATGCATTTAAAAATATTTCCTTGGAGAGGAAGTAGTTTTTCCTCGTTTGTTGATAGATTAAAGCATAGTTAAATTTGTTGGAATGTATTTTAGCTCCTCATTATAGCAAAACCTACTATTTCAGAGTGGGCATGATTACAGGTTTTTTCCACTACAAAATCTGTAATTTATCCACCTTTGGTAAAAACATCTTAAAATTCCAAAAGACAAAATACTCTTAATTCTTTCAAGTACAAAGCGTACTCTGAAATTATAGCTTGTTCCTTTTGGAAAGAGTAGTATTTTCTCTGAAAGGGTGCGATTCAATTATAACTTATTAGATACAGTTATTGAACTCAAGCAGAAAAATTCCCTTTATTCACCTATTGCTTGTGACTTACCCTGCAATACCTGCACTGAAAGAGTGGTTCCTGCTACATAATTTTGAGGCGCAACTGATGTAGATTATCTTTTATTTTGAACGCTTACAGGCAGTAATAAACTCTGCCCCAGTGAGGTGCACTTGTCCCAAAAGAATGGGGAAAAACTCAGGTTTAAGTGTGTAATTTCGTTTCTAAGGGAAAAAAAAAAAATCACTGCTTTATCTTTTTACAGGCCATAGTACAAATTCCCTGGGATTCTGTGCTGCTGGCAATATCCTGGACCATCCAGTGGTCTCAGCCATCTTCTTAGTTAAACTCCAACTATTAAATATTTACAGTTGAAGTTTATGTTTATTTTGTTGCCTCTGGAGAAGATGGAACAAACTTGATCGTTCTGTTAAGAAATGTGATTTTTTTTTTTTCTTTTTTCCTCCTCTCCTATTTCTTTGACATGTTCTGCCTCTGATTTGCAAAGAGACTGTTCTTGAGGCCATCAGGTTGGTTTTCTGAGGTTCCTCACTTGGTCTCCTTTATCCAGGCACCCATGGGCTTTGGACTAGTTGGTGTCTAGCAGGGCGATCTGTCAAAACGCAGAGGTCTAAGAGCGCAGAATGCTGTAAGGTGGTGTCCTTCGCTTTCAGTCTTTAGGCATTGCACCTAATTGGAGGATGATTAACACAAAGCTGCTTTACCTTTATTTTGTATGCATGAATCATTCTTCTGGAAGATGTTATCATGTAAAGGGCTCTATTGATTTGAGATATTTTGCAAGTATTTGTGGTTAAAGCTGAAGATGTATTTTGGTTTCATTAGTGAAGCACTTTTTTCCCCCTTATTTTTCCTGTTAGCCCGTCAGCATTATTCAGCATTTCAGGTTAGTGTAGGATTCCCTGATATAAGCTAACAGCTGCTGCAGCAGCAGGAATATGTAATTACTTGGTATTAGGCCCAAAGCTTGTTATTGTGTTGGTGTTTTAGAATTGTGTTGATAATTAGGGACTACTTCTCAAAGAACCACAGGGTTTTTTCCATGCAGCTTGGTGAGCTGAGTGGTCTCCTGATAAATGCAATCAGTGCTGCTCTATCTACTCTAGGGAGCAGTTGTGTTCTGGGTCTTTGGGTGGGTGGGCTATTCTTAGCTTATTT
>VXBJ01001528.1:962053-1070323 GCA_013400055.1 Nycticryphes semicollaris | reverse complement strand
TTTTTTTTTTTTTAATTCCCAGTGGCAGCAGCAAGTCCTATTTCATGGCTTCTGGGATGCTTTCTGTAGGTGAATATCATCTGGACTGTGTTGTATTATTTGTGTAGTTCTGCTGCCTTCTGGAAGGAAGCCGCTGTCTTCCTGCATCCATACTACATTCCAGGTGTTCAAGCTTTCTGCCCTGCAGTTTTTCCCCAGCAGGACCTGATGACAAGCTGAGAAAGAGAGTGGACAAGAGTGTGCTGCTGACTCCATGCAGTTCATTCAGCCTGTTCCTGACCGTCCTCTTTCCCATATGTTTCTCAGATGTGGACAGTGACTGGGTTGTGGGGTGAATACATTGTTTTGGCAGTGGGAAGTGGCCATCTTTCCTGGAAGCTCTTCAACCCTTTTCCCAGTGTATATTTAAATATGGACTCATTATATGTGGGGGGAGAGGCTACAAGGTTTCTAGATAAAATGGTCATGGGGAGCAGGCTGCCTTCTGCAGTGCAGTCATCTGGTGTGCAGCTGAGGATCTTAGGAGAGGAGGCCAAAGGGAACAAGCTAGATGAGATGAATTGTCCTGCCATACTGCATATGGCCTGTGGGCTATAAGTTGTTCATCCTAGATAGTTGCTTACAATTATGAAGAACATTAAGATTTTGCAGTAAAACTTTAGAAAAATACTTAACAGCATGAGAAAAATCTGCTTAAGCCACAATGAACTCAAATTCTTTTTACCAGCCTTCCAAAAGGAGGGAGCATCTGGTGGACGGAACAGATCAGAGTCCTGGGTTCATATGCTAGTGGTTTCATTGTCATCAACAGACATTACATTTTTGTTGATTTATTTTGTACAATGAATAAAACTTCATTTCCAGCTCTGTTGAGGATGTTCTACTTTGCTTGACTTATACAAAAATTAACTATCATTGTATCCATATAAAAGTTGAAAGCAATTGGGTGGCATGGAGTTAATGGTGGACTTCTCTTTTTTTTTTTTTTTTTTAATCTACTGATGCATATATGACAGCTCTTTTCATCTGAAATCTTCCAGTTGTTGATGATGCTAAATCTTCTGCGGTTAACTTGCCCTCCTCAGGACTGTTATCTAAAGGTCAAGATATTCTCATCTTTTCTTTGTTTATTACATGTCTAAGTGTATTCCACTCATAAATGTGGCTTATAAAACTGTAGTTTATTACCCATACACTGATTGTTCAACCACTGCTGTCCTCAGTAAAATAAAACCAACTGAGTCGTGCCTATAGCTGAGATTCACTTAATTTGGGTTGTACAAACACCAACAGAACTTGAAAAAAGAACATATATGCTATGCCTCTTGAAAAAGAGCTATAGCAGCTCAGTCATTTTACTTTTGGCATTTTTGATGAAAACTTAACTTCTGCAAAATTATATTTTCTTTCTAGTGAAAGCCAAATGTTGTTTTTAGCCTTTCTTTCTCTTTTGTCTTGGGGGAAAAAAAATTGCAATGATAATGAGTTTGGAAGAACACATAACAGTATTTTTTCTACTTTACAAAGCAGGACCCTCACATTTTTGAGTCTATTCAGTACTGAGTTGTATCTAATTAAACTGCTGTTCTGTTGCGTGTCACTTGTTACTTGGATGTCTGGTTTGTGTTTCTGGCTGTGTTCCCTTGGAAGCAATACTGTTGTCTTTTTCACTGAAGTGCCTAATAAGATGCATGAGTCCTGTGGCTGCAGGGCACCACCTGGAAGATGTTCTTTTGGAGGAAAGAACTGGGTGCTCTCAGAGGCTAGTGTGTCTCAAGGCCACATTTCAGTTCAGGTGGATGTTTTTATGTGTGTGAAAACTCAGGCAAAATAAAGTTGTGTTGCTTTCAGGGATGTTGGAAAACTTCATTTGAAACAGAAGTACCAAAAAAGTTTTTCAGGAATCTGAAAGTAAACTTTGGTCCTTTGAATTAATGATTTTTTTTTCCCCCAGTTTTCATCTTGATCTAGTGCTAAAAATATCCAGGTGATGAGACCACAGGAGCCTGACTGCAGTGAATTGGCCAGTGTTTTTTCATCTGGTGAGGAACAGATTTGCTTCAGAACTGATGGCTGGTGAGCATTCATCTTGCCTGTAGCTGTCCACGCTGGACCTGGTTAGAGGTTGATGATTCTGGCCCTCAGATTATTGGTTTGAGATGCAATTATATAGGTCTGACTCTATTTGAGGGTAAACTGCAGGGAATTTGAAACTAATGCTTCATGTTGTTATCCATTGTTAAATCAATCTGATTATAGTAATACCAAGGCCCTATCCAGTGGGACTGGTACAAGTCCTGTGTGTGTTGCTTGCTCATGGATGATGGAACCCAGCTCTTGAGGTAATTTTTTTATGACCTGCTGACAGTGATATTTCATGATTTCTGGTTTATTAGGCTTCTGAGCACTCCTGTGTAGAAAGCTGTGCTCCTTTCCCATCTTTTGTGGAAAAGAACTAGGAGACAGTTTGCAGTTCCAGAATAAGTGATGGTTAGTGCTGCAAGGAAAAAGCCTGAACTCCTGACCTTATGCTTTGCCCTTTCTGAACTTCCCTTCCTTGCTCCAACCACCTCTCTCCCTTAATAAACTGATAGTGCTTCAACTGCTACTTCACTTTGAATATTAATATGGATTTATTGTTGCTATTGCATAATTTATTTGGCCTTAAAGGAGCGCAAGACCTCAGTTTTGGAAAGTGGTCATGTTGTATTTTGAAGACAAGAAGCGTATAAGCTCCCCATCAGAAAGCCAGGCCTTAAAAGCTTGTCCTGCTGTGCTGTACCAGTTTCCATAAATATTCATTTTACTCACAGTCCTGATCTAAACTAGGCCGAAAATTTAGAAAACCAACTAATTAGAGGACAAAGGTATTTTTTTACCAGTGTTTACAGTATTTATAAACACTTATATCCTAAGTATTAATGAGTCTTAAAGATTAACAAGTGTTTGTCTGACAAAACAAGTTACATAGTACTGTATTTTTGAGTTTAAATTTACACAAATAAAAAAAGACATTTGGATTCCCTTAAAATAGCTCATTCCCTTTAATAGATTATTTGATGAATCTCATAATTTAAAAAATTGGACACTTGCACAATTTCAGAGTCTCAAAGTATTTTCATTTGGCTTGGTAAGCAGAGGTAGTGTGCTTAGAATTTTCTGATGTAGGGTTTTTTTCTGACAGTAAAAATGCAAATAATAGTAGTCTTTACCACACTTCTGTTTATAAATTGAGCTTTTTGTAAGCGCTTGCTTGATACTTTTTTTTTTTTTAATGAAAACCAGTTTATTTTAGGAAAAATTGCCTTTATCCTCTTGGGAATGCTGCCTTCATCCTGTTTTCTATTTGTTCTTTTGTGAACTTTCATTTCTAAAAAAATGTTATTCCTTGAACTATTTAAATATTTGATGTTTTGTCCAAAGCTTCTCATACATAATTCTGACTCTATAAACCTACTTATTTAACATTCTAGTGAAAATACATATTTCAGACTGAAGTCAGTTCATCACTGGAATGTTATACCTCTTCTTATGATGCATTTTCTTAAGTGAGCCATTACGTTTCCAATCTCGTAATTAAAATCACCCTTTTCATGGGAACTATACTTCATTTAACCTGTTAGAGAACAGCGATATATGTAAGATGCATTTAAATATAAACATAAATTATAATAATGACATAACGGTGTAGAAAAGTATTTGCATTTTATCTCTTTTTGCTATAGTCTAAGACTTGCAGAAAAAAATTAGCAGTAATGTACCTTGTGATTTGGTAGAAAGAGGGTTCACAGTGTGTTTTTTGGGTGTGTGCCTTTTATTTTGTGTGTGTGTGTGTGTATGGCTACAATACAGCATACCCATGTGTCGTGGTTGGTTACACGACCTGTTCAGCATGTCAGCAGCTATGACAAACTTCTAGCAAAGTGTAACTTGTTTGGAAAAAGTCCATAATAAAGCTGTTAAGTTTGAACTGCAAAACTAGTCTCCAGTACGTGTATGTATTCAGAGACAATACTCACTGGAGCATAGTCTCTATTACATTGAAACCAGCCGCCTCTTGATGTTTGCTGGGTAGACAGCTAATTCTCATTTTTGCTTGGGGCAAGCATTGACTATGTAGGTCTTGCAGAAGCCTCCTTGTTGCTCAGGGTGTAGCATTGAAGGTGCTGCAAGAGAAGAGCTTGGGGACAGCAATGTTGCTGCTTCATTGCCCTTGGGATACCTGCTGAGAGGTCTACAAAGTCCTTGAGTACCAAGGACAGCCATCTCCTCCATTACTGTCCATAGCCCTTCCCTTACCTGTGTGTGGCCCAGTAGGTTCCCTAGTTGGCAAAACTCATGTGTGGTTCAGTAGCTGTACCCAGTCTGTTTCATTGCTGCGATGTGTGGTGTTCTCAATGCAGGTCTGAAACCGATAGTTCAGTTGCCCAAAAATTAATTTGAAAATATTTAGCCATTTTAATTTCCTGCTTAGCAGTGGCATCGTCATAGAATGCTGTGTGAATAGCAGGTAGTTTCATGATTCTCTGGGGGACATGGTTTGCTACAGCTGGTTTTGCTGTACTCTTATTCAATAAAATGTTTTACTGAATATCTCATAACAAGCTGCTGTTGTGCAGTCATGGTGGTATTTTTGTAATAAACCTACAATAATCCACCTGCATGGATTTCAGCAACAGGTTTAATGAATTGAATCTTTCCCCACTTCTGGCCACATTCTCCCTTCCCGCCCTGAGGTGCAGAATGTCCCAGACTCTGCTTGAAAGGTAATACCGGGGCAAAGCAACTTAGAAACTCAAGCTCCTTCTACCTGAGAAACAGTTCCTTCCTCCAGAGGGTGGGGGAAGGAAAAAACCCAACTTTGCTAGCTATCTAGAGTTAAGAAACATGCCTTTTATTGCTTATCAGAAGTGCTTTAATGCAGTCTCTTTATGCTAACTATATTGTCTTGTATGGTCCTGTTTTACACCAGGAACAACTGGATGTATCTGAGGTGCATTCTGGCACCTAGTTTCTGAATGTTGTCCCATGAAATGTTTAGATGACTACCTTTTGAACCATCTGAATAACTTTGCATCAGTATGGGGAAAAACCTGTTTCAAATAACTTTTATATATCTTGCAGTACTTAATATACGGCTAGTAATAGCTGTGTATATAATTGTCTCTATATGATCAAAATCAATTATTGGATACACTTTTACATTCAGATGCCAAATTAAAATTTACTGTCAAATGTGAGTGAGGTTTCTTTTTCCATTTAATAATGCTGGAACTAAGATTTACCTCTCTGTGTCTAATTCAACTTAGTATGCTGTAGTTGATTGAAGTGTTACTGTGAGATGCTTATGGGAATTTTCTCATGCTTGTTGGTTTGGCTGCTGTTCAGAGAGCCATTTTCATAACTTCTTCCAAACTGTTTTGGTGAGCTTACAGATATTACATATAATAAGCCATTTAGTAAGTTTTATTTCTCTACAAGACTTTAAAGGAACTAGTCACATGTTTGAATTTTACATAGCAAAAGAGATACCGGTGACAGAGAGGCAATGTTTACTCTCTTCCCCCAGTGGATTAAGGCAGGGAGGTGACTGGCCATGCTATGGCTCACACTGTTTGGTGAAGGTGGTATTTCTTGGGTATTAAAGATGCTGAATTTAAGAAGCACTTTGGTTTTGGTTTCTATGACTCTCCTTTCTTTTTTCCTTTGTCTTCTGTTATCTTTAGTCTGCTATCCCCATCCATTTCTTATCTACTAGTCTGTCCTTCTTGGTGCAGTCAATATTGGAGTAAGTAATTGTTGAAGAAGCTTCCTGCAGTCCTGAATGAATAGGCTTTTAAGACCAACAGGAACTTTTTAAGCATCTATTCTAATTTTATTATAAGGTGTTTAAAAATTGAATTATTTTTCCCTGAGCTTTATGGTTATGGTAAACAAAGTTTCTTCCTTGGGATAACATATGGCACCCAAAACAATCACTTGTGTGCCTGGAAGTTCCTTAGGAAGGATTGTTTTAAAATTGACCAGGATGTATGCAGGGCTAGTCGCCCTAGGAAACTGGATATCTCTGTCCTTGTTTCTACACACTTGGAAGTACAAGAGCAAACTTCAACTTGGTGATTTAATGATTCTCTCTGATGTATATACTGCCACGGGGCTAGTGGTGTCCCAGATGCATGATGTGAACTAATGGAACTTGCAGCAGGGGAACAACATGAGGCTGTAAGGAGGAAGACAGAAATAAAGAGAAGAATACTTTCTCCCTTTTCCCTTTTGACATTAGGAAATGAATCAGGATTTCATGTACAGAACTCTTAACAGAGATTGGGATGCTGTAATTTGAAAATTTTAACAGTAGGAAACATAGGAAAGGACTCAGCTGGACCAGTGGTCTGTGGCTTATGTATACTTTCTTTGAGATACTTGGCAAAATGAGCTCTGTCACCTTTTGGTAGCATGAGTATGGGTGGCTGGATGGACTTAGGCATAATGGAGTCTATTGAGTCAAATGAAACATTTACATAGGAGAGAATAAAGGGAGTGGGGATCAGAAAAGCACTGAGTATGTTAGTGGTTCTTGAGTTCTCTGGGATGTGATGTGCAGCATGTATTTCTGCACATTTGTTTCCTCAGCACTGTGTGGAATGTGCCCAATTTTTTGATTGGATAAGCAGCTCTTATTTGGCTTTTTTTTATTATTTAATTAAACTGAGAAGCCCCACTACTTCTCAGTGCTTGCTCTTCCATTGCTACAGATTTCTGTCTGTCATGCTGCTGATGCAGTAGTCAGCAAAAATTCTTTTTGGAGGCCCTCAGTTTGTAGTGCTTTTGAAGTTGAGGTTAGAGTTGTTTAAAATATATTTGTGAGGATTTAGTCTTGTTCAAAAAACTTACAATGTACAGGTGTTTTGTATAAAATAAATGTTCCTGTTGTCTTTTGGTCATTTGCCCTTTGAGCTAGAATTCAAAGCTACTGCGAGGAGTTAATCTGTATTGTTGATTTCTGCAGCTGCAAATCAGAGTTGGTAAGGGAAGAGTAAAGGTGCAGTACTTGCTAATTTCCAGTCTCTTTAAGACGTGATTCTTCAGCAGCCTTGAAGTGCTTTCCTGCTTTTAGGAAGGTGTAATTAATGTGTTACTATCCATAAAGGTCTTGATGCAACCCCTTGAAAATGAGAGGTAACAAATATGATTTCATCAGTGATTTACATTAATCAAACACTCTGAAAGTGAAAAGCTACTGTGTCTATATTGACTCATCTTTAGCACCTAATTACAGTGTTAAAGCTTTTATTCTAGAACAAATCCCAGTTGGAGCCTATCACGTAATAACACAAGAAAGGTCTTTAGTGTCTTCTGCTATCTCACATTATGCCTATTAGGTTTTCAGACATTTGATTTCTGTTATGTTTAGAGCTTAAAGTCTTCAGTCTAGTATCAGAAAAATGTAATATTCCAAATATATGTAAGCATTTTTTTGTTGTAATTGACCTAAAATAATTCAGTGGTGAGGATGGTTTGCATTCTGAAAGAAAAATCGAAGCCTCTGCTTGGTTTTCAAAACCAAAGATATTTTTGTGTAATAAATAAGTGTGGTTTTCATTGCATATTTTTAGCACTGTTACTTTATAGATTGAATGACTATAAACTCTGTATGTTTTTAAAACCTGATCAGAGGGGAAATATTTCACATTGAAGTGTAAACCTAAGGAGAGGGGAGACACAAACCGGCAAAGATCTCTAACTTACAGGGATAGTTACAAATATTTATGTATGTTTGTTTCAAAAGTAACAAACAAAGTACACTCCCTGACCTACAACATATAACATATGCAGAATTTTTGATTAAATACGAGGATGCTTGCATAGTGAAATAGAACACTGTGAATACCACTTCACAGATTCACAAAATGGTAGGGGTTGGAAGGGGCCTTCGGAGATGATCTGGTCCAAGCCCCCTGCCAAAGCAACTCAGAGTGGGTTGGACAGGACCACATCCAGGTGGGTTTCGAGTATCTCCAGAAAAGGAGACCCCACAACTTCTCTGGGCAGCCTGGGCCAGTGCTCTGTCACTCTCAAAGTAAAGATGTTTTTCCTTGTGTTCTTACTTGATACTTTTCACCAAAACCACTTTCATATGTGGTTTTGGGAAGCTGAGTACAGGAACACAGAATACTCATGGAAGATGTGCTGCATTCAGGCCATCTGTGTTTTTTCTCTTTAGCTGTAAGTATATTGTGTGTGTATATGAATCTATTTCTATATGCTACAAAGATAAGCACTGACAGAATACCTTCACAAAGTATTCTTTCATGGGAAGTAATTAAAGACTTTTAGTCTTTGCTCCTGTGTACAAATAATACCCTTTACTCCTACGTGCAAAATGTATGTGATAGGCAAGTGTGCTTATAATGTGCATGTAATCTAGGCACAAAAGAAGAGCAGACGTGGAAGCATCATTGTTTTTTGAGATCTTAGGTGACATGTTTTTAGCGGGATCTCTCTGTAGATCTCGAAGTATTCATAACTTAATTTTGTAGATAAACTTTGCACTGACACTTGTGATGTAAAAATTGGAGGAGTTTAGATGATAGCACTGTGACTACTGCTATTTTTATCATCTGGAGTGTTTATGAAAAATCACAAAAGTATATATACAATTGATGACTTTCCAATATGCTGTATCATGATTTGGCATGAAGTTTTACTTTGATGGTATAGGTGCTCTTTGTTCTTAATCTTGTTGTTACTACTTTTATTTTACAAAGAGTTTTTCTATTTAATTATATATATTTTTTTCATCCTAATGCTTGTAGAGTATAGGATAGTTTAAAAAAAAGACTGCATGTGGATAGGAAAAGGCTGGTTTTGATTTGGTATAAATGCTTATCTAGGTATAAGTGTGCCTGTGGGTTTCATAAAGGGAGCAGGATTAGGATGAAATTCTAATTGCTACATTATGTTTCTAAAAACACATAGGAAGTGACAATAGGAATAGGAAGGATAGGAAACACAGTTTGGTATATTTAAGAAGATGGATAATTAGATACCTCTGTGTGACTACATTAAGAGACTCATATCAGTATGATGCACTGCCATAATGATGTCTATGGTAATGTTCTTGATAGGCAGTGTATTGTCTATTTGAACCTTGTACTACAGCTTAGAAATTAATTTTGAAGCTCACTTAGATGTAAAAGGACTATTTAAGCACCGAACACCTCATTATTTCTAAATTTCCTGAAAGTCCTGATGTGTCAGCCAATTAGCTATATGGAAGCTAGAACACTTTTTTTCTTACCCAAGTATAAAACAAATACTTAACCTCGTTGTGTAGTGAATCACAAACTTGTGTTCATACCCAACAGAAAATCTTGAGTGAGCAATGTGTTTTTTCTGAAATTTTGAATAAGCATGGTCAACTGATTCTGAGAGCTGTTCTAACTGACATGTTCTAGAGCTTTATATTTTCGGACACCTTTAATAATATATATGTATCAATGCTTCGTGTTGAATAAACATAATTTTAAAAACTTTACTGCTTCTAACAGTATATGAGACTCAGTAGTCATAGTTGCAGTATCCAACATTGTAGGCACAAGTACAGTATAGCTTAACCTTCTCTGAGATGTGGGGTAAATATTTGATCTGAGGGGGGAAGGATGAAAAGACATGGGTAGGGAGTCCTGCCTGGAAAGAGTAAGTGGAGAGAGTGTGTGTATGATGGGTTCAGGAGTAGATGGACTATGGTCTGTGCCACAGGAGGGTGCTAAGTCATGAACCTGATTCCTGGGTGATTGCCGTGGGTGGACACTCTTGGGTTGTCTTAATACCAATCACTTCAAGACTACCTAAAATTCCCCTCAAAACTTGCTTGTAAAGCAAGGGATTTACCTTCTGAAATAATGGAATTACCTGTTGCAACTTCTCTTCAGGGCTGCAGATAAAAAGCATCGCTCAAAGAAAGCGCTTTTCATTTGGTATGAATGCAGTTGCTTTTAAATGAATTTATAGTACTGTGGATAGTATACTTTTAAGTTAGTTTTTGAAGAAGCTGAAACTCTGCATCGTCCCAACAAATATATACTATGTAAAATGATAAACATTAGAGAAACCTGAATGAGTTGGTGACTTGGTGGCGATTGCTTGTGTCAAACTTACCTGTGATTACTCATGTCAAACTTAAATTTGTAGGACAGATTTCTTAATGTAAGTGTATAGATAAAAGCCTGATGAATTGTATATGTAAGAGACTGTTTTTGTGAGCTTAGCTTTAAATATATTTCTTAGCCTATGTTTTTCAGTAGTTTTGTTACAGATGGTGTTCCGATGTTTTGATTTGAAACAAGAGACATTATTATTTTCTTCCACACTAAACGCTTCCTGAGCTTTCCTGCTTGTCATTGTATGAGATTAGAGGATGTTTCCAGGTTTTTAAACTTTCCCACATACATATTTTTTTTTTTTTCCAGAGTTCTCTTGAATCTTATTTCTCCATCCTGTTGTCCAGTTTTTAATCTCTTTCTTTTGCCTGTGGCTGGAGTGCGCAGTGGAGCAACAAAAAGTACCAGTCCTGTCCCTGTCTCCCCAGCTCCTGTCAGAATGTTTGCATGTTTAATTCCCTTGGGCACTTAACTCCATTTCTTACTGGCACTCACTTTCCTCCCTAATTTTAAAGCTATACTCATTCTTTCATTGCAAATTACACCAGGAATAATAGAAAAAAAAAATTTCTATTCAAAGTAAGTGCCACAGATTTTGGACAAGGGGGTTTTGCTCTTAATTTTTTATTAAAAAAGAAAAAAATAATCCCTTCTGATTAGCTTGTACCAAGGAAGAAGAATAATCTTCATTTGAAGAATTTTGTCAAAACTTGTGCAAGGAAGGAAGTGGCGTTTACATTGTGGTCAGTAGACACAATAATGAAAGTTGGATCCTCATAAAAAGTCCCTACTGCCTGCAAAGAGGCACTTTGTATTTTAAATTAACCAATGTGATAAAAACTTACACATTATGTTACAATTACAGAGGTCTTTTGTAAAACTTTGCAACAGTTATAAGGTAGTGTTGACAGCTATACTTCTCAATATGTAGCATTCTGGTGGTTTTGTGTGATAGATTGCTATTTTAGAAGATAGATTGTTGTTTGTTTAGGTTTAAGGTAATGTTTTAAAAGCTTTCTTATTTAAAAAGCAGTGCATTATAAATAGCAATAAATTCCTTGAAATGATGTACATATCACAGACTGACAATTGCGAAAGGAATGACTGATTATAAGAAAAACTCCTTAATGTACGTGCTTTGAATAAGTTGCAGCTATGTGTACTTCTTTTACATTGATTAACCAGGAAGTTTTTGCTGCCATTCAGCCAGCCCTGTAATTTAGTCCATTACTTTTAACTAATGTTATTTAGATGAGAAGTAATAGATAAATTATGTTTGGTGAAAGTCTATTCTTCCCTGTGTCAGTGTCTGAAGTTAACTTAAAAAGAGTGAAAATAAAGAATAAAATTTAAAGCGAGTTGTTACAAATACAGTAGGGCTATTAATGTGTAATTAGAAGTTTAAATACAACATTTTGTTAAAACCATCATCTTATTTTTATAGAAGCTTTGCTTGAGACAGCTAAATAGCTGGAGGTAACTGGGACCTTCCACTACTTGGTTTCCGTGTTTAGAATTTGATCAGCTGAAAAGTTAGAAAGCTATCTAAATTGGGACAAATGATATTCCACCTGGGTGTATGGAAGTCTCCAAAATTTGACATACAAGTACACTCACCCAGTAGGTTTTAATTGGTTAAAGATATTCAAATGTCATTCATGCATAGTATTAAAAATACAATTGTGTAGTATTAACATAGAATGTGTGTAGAATGCACAAAAAGTATACTGCATCAGAATATCAGTATATGCATCAGAATAAAGGAAATGAAGTTTTGTCTTAATATAGCACTAAAAAGCAATTAGTATTTTTTTGTGAAGATTGTGGTTAGTTCTTAAAAGGGGATTTTTTTTTTTTAAAGTAGTGTCATGTCCATGTTCCAGTCTTCTGCTGTAGATGGTATGGTATGCTGAGGCTGTATTTCTTCTTTAATGAAACTCCTCATGCTTTTGAATTTGCAGAATGCAGTGAGAACTATAGAGTTCCAGTATTTCTGTGCCTGCGGCTGAAAATTCTTTTTCCTACTTGAACCTCCCTGTACTGGGAAAAATATCCCGAGAAGTACCATTCCCAGCTTGGAAAGAATTCCCCTGGTGTGTGTTCTGTGGAAATGGCCACAAGCTAAAATTTGGCTTGGCCCCATCTCAAAGGGTAACCAAGGAAGAAAGGACTGCTCGGCTAAAATCTATGATCCAGCAGTTTTTAGCTGTTGGGTTTTAAGCTTGGTATCTTAAGGAAACCAGACATGTGATTTTTGTCTGTTCAGACTTTGTTCACATTGCTCCATTAGCTTTTGAACCTGACTAGTTTCAAACAATTTTTATGTAGAATTAGTCTCTTTAAGGATAATAATCTATAAATTTTTGAAAATCAGTAGCAGTGGCGGAGACCCTATTAGGTATACTCCTCCTAACCTTGGCATGTATAATCCATTGTCATTTCATTACCTGCTTTCCTCTCTTTCCAACTCCAGCAGCTGCCACAAGCCTGGCAACACTGCTCAAATGATGCTGAGCAATGAGAAGAGCTTTTTTGCATTGCAAGTTCTCTGGGTAAAGCTTTATGCCTCAGGCCTTTTTCTGTCATGTATCAGAAGTTTGTTGTGATATTAGAAATTTGAGAGCTCAGGATTACTCAATTTGCTGGGGCCCTGCTGGAGGTATGCTGCTCAATAGTGATTGAGATTAGAAGAAAATTTGGTCTGGACAGTATTCTACCTTCCTCTGAAGGAAGTGGGTGGCAAGTTTGTTGTAATAAAAATTTATTATTACATCCTTGGCAGGTGCTTGGTGGAGGGAATTCTTGCAAATTTGGTCTGGTTTTCTAATGAACTGCTGTAGGAAATGTGTTAGGGGAAAGTATCCCCTAAAGAAAGTGTGAAGTGGACCTGCAACTACAACCCATTAGGACAGTGGGAGGAAACAAGTATGCTTAAGAATCTGCCACCATGCCACCACAAAGGAAAGTGATGTCCTGGTGAAGAATCTGGTGCCAATTGAAATAGTGCTGGGGACTAGTGCTAGCCATCTAGCACTCTCTAAAAATACAGTAGGAGTGGTGACCTGAATGGGACAGGCTTTTCCTAATTGTTCCCAGGTGAGTTTTACTGAACCAATGATGTGATTGAGCCATGCTCCCAGTAGTATTTTGATCTTCCTGCAGTGTTCAGACCAACAGTCTTGAATAGCTATGCACTATTTCTCTAGCATTTATCTTCATTAATATTTTGGAGACCTGTAACAAGGGTGAGAGTATGTTTAGTCTTTGGTACAGCGTCTTCCAAAATAGCACTCAAAGAAGTAAACTGGCCTAAATATCACTACTGTACACAGAAGAAATACAGTGGTGTAAGGAAAAAAAATTGTTGTGGTGCTGACCAGTTCAGTGGCTGGACCTGTCTGTAAATGAGAAAGTCCTGTAACAGCTCCTGAATTGTTAGACAGGTAGGTCAGATGACAGCAGAACAGTCAATCTGTTCTGGAGTTTCCATGTACTGGAGATAAACTGTTTCAACATGAAATATACATCCTGTTTTGTTCAGACTTAATTTAAAGAGAAAGGTGTGGATTTTCTTTAATAAATACCATTTTTTTTAACACTCTTAATTTTATTAGTTTTTTATTGTTCCTGCACATAAGTCAGAAAAGAATAAAAATGTTGTAGGTCGCTTCTCGTCTCTTTTCTTATATTTTGCAGTCTGTTCTGAGTGTGTTTCTTGTCTCTTTTTCTTACCAGCCCTTCAGGGTAAACTGTTTCAGCCAATCCTCCCTCTCGTTTCCAGGCACAGAGAGCATATGGGGCAGAAGAAATTTTTTTTTTTAGCCCACAACCATCCCATATCAATGATGCTCCACACCATTGGTTTTTGTTGAAGGAGCTCACCTAGCACTAGTCTTTCTGCTACATCTCTCCTCCAGACTTCTTTCCTTACTGAGTTTAGAGCTCTGTACACTGAGTTTTGTGGAAAAAAACATTTAAGAATTGCCTTTTTTTTTNNNTTTTAGAATTGCCTTTTTTTTTTTTTTTTTTTTTCATCCCTTACATCCTTCTTTATATAGTAATGCCAAATCTTGAGTATAGCAACCAGTTACTACTGTAATATTTCTTAGTGTTTGTTGTTGTCTTCATAGTTTTGAGAGGCCAGGTCATGGATGAGGACTCTACTGTGCTAGGTTTTCAACAAACATATTACAGAATTAAGCTACCCTGACTTGTATGTCGTGCCCCCCAGACCAAAGCACTGGGCAAACTTCCTGTAACGTGAGGAAGAGTGAAATCTTTAAGAAGTTTATCTCAGGAGAAATTGTAGAAAAAACATTTTGAGATGTTTGTTTCTATTAAAAAGCACTTGCATCATGGTAGGTGGCCTCATAATTTTTTAAAACACAATAAATATATCAGAAACTTTACAGGATGATCAGTTAACAGTTTATATTAACAGTTTATAATGTAACTTTCTTTCCAAAATAGAAAGACGATGTTTTTACAACTCGCTTCCCTCAAAGATTTGTGCAGCCCTTTTATTTGTTGCTCTGTCTTAGATGTTGAAAAATTGGGGTGTATTTCTGAGGATCACTTAGTGAGAATAGCCCATTTTATTTATCTTTGGCCTTATCACTGTAGGCTTTCAGACTCTTGACAGCTCCCTTTCCTGTAAACAAAGGAACGTTCCTTCCAAATGCCTGGGGTGGTCACCTACTCCAAACAGTAGCAACATCACAGAGAAATGCTATTGCCCAGAAATCAGTAGGCAGACAGCACACATTCTGAAGTGTCAGTGCAACGGACTTCCTACCAGCTTCTTGGCTTTCACTTAGTGCTGCTGTGGTAGTATTTTATCCTGTCCACAGCTTTCACATGGATTTTTAATTTATACCCCTATTTCAGAGCACACTGTGCTATGCTAGTATAGAATTAACAAAACATGGTTTATGATAACAGATTGAGAGATGGATGTAACCTCTAGGACAGTGTGCCTTGCTGATCACTGCTACTACTTGTCTTTGTGAATCTAACATCAGCTAGATTTGCTGTCTTTGAGTTTAAAACTGTTACCTCTTGGCCTCTTGCTGCACTCGCTCGCGAAGAGTCCTTCCCCATCCCTCTTATAGGCCCCCTTTAGGTACTGGGATTCTGAGATATATATATTTGTATCTGTCTGGGTCTCTCTGGATGGCATCCCTTTCCTCCAGTGTGTCGACCATGCCATGCAGATTAGTGTCATTAGGTGCACTCTATCCCACTGTCCATGTCATCAACAACGATGTGCAACAACACTGGTCCCAGAACTGACACTTGAGGAATGCCACTTGTCACTGGTTTCCACTTGGACATCGAGCTATTGACTACAGCCCTTTGAGTGTGGCTATCTAGCCGGTTTCTTATCCACTGAGTGGTCCATCCATCAAATGTGTGTCTCTCCAGTTTAGAGACCAGGATGTCATGCAGGACAGTGTCAAACACTTTGCGTAAGTCCAGACAGATAACATCTGTTGCTCTCCCCTTACCTACCAATACTGTAGGAACATCCTAGAAGGCCACCAAATTTGTCAGGCATTACTTGCCCTTCGTGAAGCCATTTTGGCTGTCACTATTCATATTCTTATTTTCTGTGTGCCTTAACAGACATTCCAGGAGGATCTGCCCCATGATCTTGCTGGGCACAGAGGTGAGACTGACAGGCCTGTACTTTCCCAGGTCTTCCTTTTTTTTCCTTTTTTGAAAATGAGGGTTTTGTTTCCTCCTTTCCAGGCAGCAGGAACTTCACCAGGTTGCCAAGACTTTTCAAATATATTGGAAAGTGGCTTAGCAACTTCATCCTCCAGCTCCCTCAGGACAAGTGGATGGATTTCATCAGGTCCCGTGGACTTATTTGCCTTCAGGTTTCTTAGATAGTCTTGAACCTGATCTTCTACAGCGGGTGGTTCTTCATTCTTACAGCCCGTGTTTTTGTGTTCTGCAACATAATTTTTTAAAATCTTGTTTTACTTTTTGTTTCATTTTTGCATGGGGAGGAATCATATAGAGCAATTTGGGAAGATCCCTGGAGGTGATCTAGTCCAACCTCATGCGCAAAGCAAGTCCAGTTAGAGCAGCTTGCTCCAGGGATTGGCTATGTGCTGAAAAGCTCCAAGGATTGAGACTTCACCACCTGTCTGGGCAGCTTGTTCCAATATTTGATCACCCTCCTGGTAAAAAAGCCTTTGCCCTGCTTGGAATTGCCTGTGTTTGTGCCTCAGATTTGTCAAAGGTGTACTGTGAGAGGATGAGTAGCAATGGTCGCGCGGCCTGGCTCCCTCTGCTGTGAACCCTCCCTGTAGGTAGCTGTAGGCAGTAGCAGAATCTCCCTTCTCCAGGCTGAACAACCTTAGTTTTCTTAGTCTCCCCTGAGGAAAAATGTATGTGCTCCAGCCTTGAAACCACCATGCTGATGTCCTTCATGTATTGGAGAGCCGTAGACAAGGTGCAATATTCTACATGACATCTCACCAAGGCCAAAGAGAGGGAAAGAATCATGCCCCTTGCTTCACCTTTACTAACAGAGTCAAGCACATAGTTGGCTTTCTTTGTGGCGAGGGCACAATGCTGACTCATGTTCAACTTGGTGTCCCACTGGGACCCTTGGATTCTCTTTTGCAAAGCTGCTTCTTAGCAATTTGACTCTTTGTCTGTAATTACACAGAGTACCTCCATCTCGGGTGCAGAACTTAGTGTTTGGACTTCAGGGACTTCCTGACAGCTCATTTCTTTAGTCTCTCTAGGACCCTATCAATAGCAGCCCTGCTGGTACATTGGCTCCTCCCCCTAGGTTGGTACCTCCATAGCCTTGCTGGGGATGCATGCTATCCCATCTTCCAGGCCTTTAATGAGGCTGTTAAACACCCCAGGCTTGGTACTGATGAAAGATGCCACAAGTATCCAGCCACTAGTTTGGCTTAGTATCCCTGATCACAAATCTTTGAGCCCAAGTGGTCCAGCTGCTTTTTTGCCCAACTTATCTCCCACTATCCGGTTGATATCTCACTAGTTTGGGAACAAAGTCTGTGCAGGACACTGTGTCAGAGGCCTTGCTAGAATGCCTGTATGCTGACTATCACCTTCAGTCACGCCACAGGCAGCTTCACTACTCGGCCCTATAAGTAAAGTCGGCTAGTGCGAAATTAATCCCTCTCTTGCTTTTTTGCATCTAGCACTTTCAGATGTGCTTTAGAGCAATAGAAATATGTACCTCTTACTGGCTTGTAAAGGATATTAAGCTTGATGTTGTAGAAATTATAAAGGATCAGAAAAGGCAGAATTTTGTAGAGGAAGAGAGAAAATGGCAATGAAGAAGTCTCTGGAAGTTTGTACAGTAGGTTCAGGTTTTAAATTTGTAATAATGGTTCTTTTTACATATTTTCTTGGTTGGGGGTGTGTTAACTCTATTTTCTTCATTTTTAACTTGATTTGATGAAAGCAGAGAGACAATATTTGCATAAATAGCCAAGTGATTCCCAAGAGAGAACATTGTCCCGTAAAGCATGCTTATGAGGAGTTTTATTTTGGAGGTCTTGCACATTAAACAGGATTTATGTATTATAAAAGAGAAAAGTGTCTTTTTAAAAAGAAAAAAATACTATGTCTTTTAAATTTAGAAAACAGAACATTGAATTAAGGTAATAAACTCTGCTTATTAGGAAAGATCATAATAAGCGTCATCTAGTATGTGTCCAGGTATTGTCAATTGTAATTTGATTGAAACCTCATGATATCTGTTTTATATTGTAGAATAAAACTGACCAAGGAACTTGCATGTAAATTTAGTAGCCTCGGTATCTTTAACCTGTTACTTATGACTTGCATAATTTTAGGTGTAACCATAGCACTCTGTAGAAGCATTTCAGCCATGTACCTAGTCTGACACATTTGCCAAAAGGGAAAAAGGAGCCTGGTTGTACAAATTTCTATTTGTCCTGCTGCAAAGTGTATTTGAAAAACAACTTCCACAAGCAAGACCTCATGTTAAATTTAAGTTTCCTAGGCATTACTTATGACACAAGCTAGTGGGAAAAGATATTTTTGCAAATGAGTGTTATTTTCTTTAAAAATCATCCCTCTAGGCACATTATGAGTATTTGTAGTTTTCTGTTGTTGTGACTGTTGTTTGGAATCACTCTTGTTAATGCTAAAATGAATGGGCATTTATCAACTCTCATACTGTAACTGTAGTTATTAGCACTTTTGGAATGTAACTCCCTTCCCAGCTCCAGTATAATTTTGACTTTAACTTTAAAATGTTTGCCATCTGGTGTGAGGTGGATTTATGGGAGTGCAGTAGTTTTAGTGCCTTTTGGCCGTGTGTTTCTGATGACATCACTGTGATCTAGGCGCAGTGTGTGACTCTAGTTGGTTCCAGTGTTAAATAGTTTCATAATTATGCTAGTTTTGGCAGTTTGCTTGGAACTTTTTCCCATCTCTTTAATGAACGTGTTTTACTTCTGGGCTTATGAGACAGCCACATGTTTGAGAAATTAATAGTGTGCTCTTAAAGTTAACATTGAGCAGAAGTGTGTAGATACAAAAAGCTTTGGGTTATGTGTCTGCGTAGGAATGTAGTTCCGATAAGGTCATGACCACTGTTATCATCTTCCAGTAATTAAAGAATACAACGTTTGCTTAATAAAGTATTAGTAGCTGTTGTGAAAAATTATGTGTGTTCATGCTCTAAAAAACTCCATACGGCTCTTGAAAACCTTTTTGTTAATTATAATGTAAGGGAATGAGTGGATGTTATTCCAGATTAAAAAAAACCAACCCTTTTTAGAATGTTTAGTCAGGTTGAATTCTTCTTAAATTTAGGAGGTTTAGTCTATTACTTCATGTGATCTGAATCACAAAGGTATGTTTCTGAGATAAATTTTTGTGTTATATTTTGGCACTGTCTTGGAACATGTACATTTTTGTTTTGATTACTTTTAGGTCCAACTTGCTGTAAATGTGTGCAACCATTTTCTGTCACAACAGACTTGTAGCTCAGGGAAATAGAAAAAGCTTATTATATTGAGTTTATTTATAGGTTAAGATTTGAGACTTTCTTTCAAAATTAACACAATCTAAGGGTTCTCTGCCCCTTTCCTTTAAACTAAACAAAACCGCCCAAACACCAGTGTGCTAGTTTGTGTTCCTTACTCTCTGAAAGTGGCAAAAGCTTAAACCATTTTTATGTCATCTTTAAGTGTTATTAACACTCTATGCGATTAAAACATTGCACAGATTTTGCATGAAGTTTATTAGAAGATGCATCGAACATGGTTGCGTCAGTACACAGATAGAAGAGTTAGACTTGAATGTAGTCAGGCTTGATACAGTTAACACTTCAAAAGTAGAATGCCTTCCCCATGTCCTCAGCCCCCCTTTCTTCTTCTTGTAGCCAACATAAATATTAAAAGGCAAGCGTAATGTGATCCTATCAGATCAAATCGTTAAATACTTTTACCATAGCATTCGGTACAATACATAAGTGAGCTCAGGAAAAAAGGAAATGTGCTAATTGAGCTGTTTGGTCACTCTGACATCTTGGGGTTTTTTGTAAGTTCAATACAAAAATAGCGGTGTGGTGACTCATCTGAAAAAATTTTTTCATGCCACATATGAACTAGTTTCCAAGAGAGAGAGTATGGTTAAAGTTACTTCAAAAATTTTAGCTTATAGTTCTGTTATCTATTTTTTCTCAGTACGCTGGAGCTGTGAAGGAGAGGTCAGCTTTTCTGATTACAAAATCTACATGCTGATGAAAAGGCTTCTGTCTCCCCAGGTTTAAAGATAAAGCAAGAGCTTCAAGCTGGCATCGTTGCTCAGGTGTGCCATGAAAAGAGCAGTGGCTTTCTAATGAAATGGCACCATAGTTAGATGTTCTGAGAGTCTTAAGGAGACTCACATTCCGGGATGAAAAGCCTCAGAAAGTTGTCAAAGATAGAAAGCAAACAAATGCCTTCAAACTGAGTTGATGCTAAATACCCATTTGATTTTTTTGCATGTACTGGGAAAGTCCTGAATAACTGAAATGGCCAAAAAAACATAAATTAAAAAGCAACAAACAGCTTATTTCAGTTCCATATTATTGACAGGAGAATCTCAAAAAATCTTAAATACTTTATGGTAACTTGTCCTTTTTTTTTTTTTTTTTAAGCTGTGTTCTACCCCTCTAATGTATGAATGGGTCTGTCTTCTGCAATTTCTCCAAATAAATTCAGTCTTATCGTCTCCCTTGTCCACCCCCACGCCCCGCTTCACCAGTTAAGATTATAATGCTTGTTGGTTTTTTTCTTTGTGAAATGGTATGTCCACTTTATCAGAGAATTTCCTTCTGTGTTCTGTTTTTCTAACTATGGAGTGGAAGGAAAGAAACTTTCAATTATTTTTGAAGTTTTAGACTTCTACTTAAAATGTATCGTTACATGTTACTTCAGGGAAACACATGATCTATCCTGCACAAAAACCCAGAACAGTTTTAGCTGTTTGCTTTTTGGTGCTTAGAGGACGTAAGAATCCTGTAGCCTCATACTGAAGCACTTGACATTTGTTCCCTGAAACCTTTTTGTGAACATGTTGTGTGATCCCAGCAGTGCCATGACCCAGAGAACACTTCACTATTTTTTCTGCAGTAAACTACATCTACCAAAGACAGTGTTTCTTGGGTTAAAAGCTGTAAGAATTCGCTTCCTCTCTAACCTGCTCCTCTAATACACTGACAAGAATATTTGCATTACTTTTCTTGGCTTTCTTGCTCTTGAGTCTTGTAGTTAAACTGTCATTCTGGAATGTAATGGGAATACTAGTGGGGTATTTAAAGCCCTAAATTCAGCTAATTGAAATTTTCTTGTGTCTGTGAATTTCATCTTGTAAGGCTTATATCATATTTTCTAATTAAGAGCCATCTTTCCTGCTTCTGAATTCCTTAACATGAATAAACTATCTAGAAGCTCAAGGTGAGCAGGTGCCCTCAGTTCATTAATCTTTTCTGGGGCCATGTTTTACTATTTTGGAAGTCTGTGAAAATATTTTTTTGTGAATCAGCTTCAATTAGCTGTATTAGGAAGGACACGACTTTGACTCTCGGAACCATCTGAGGTTGGTTCATGAGTAGGTATGTAGGCTCATAAAATTCAGTAGTTTCTTAGATTTGTTTTGGTAGTCTGCAGGGCTGTGTCTCTGTTTGAAGGAATGTTTCAGCGGAAATACAGTTAGATGAAATGTGTTCAAATGAAATGAATAATTAAATTACAGAGATATTTTTTAAAATAAAAGTTAGTGGAACTATTAATTGCAAATAATTTTTTTTTGTTCTCCCGGTAGTGTTGTATTAATTTCTGTAGTTATAAATGTGTATAGGATTGAACTGATGGAAAAACAGTAACAGAAGTTTAATTTGCCAAATCTCTACTAAGTTGTTCTCCCCACACGTGTTTTTTTTTTGTTTGTTTGGTTGACTCAGTTGCTTTCTTTTCCTCTTGCAGGAAGATCACGAAAGTTGTGGTTCCAGTTCAACCAACCGCAGTACCACAGAAAGCATGAAATCAGCAGTAAAACCAAGACGAGTTCAGCAGTCTGCTTCTCCTGACCCTGATTTACCTCCAGGTAATCCATAATTGGATCTCTCCTTGGAGAGAGAGGTGGGAGAGAGCATCTGTCGTTCTCAGTGGCCAGTCTGGCCCAAAACATGGCATTTCAGAACCTGGATTGTATTTGAATGATAGAAAATACCTAAATTTCATTTAGGTAGCCACAGTGTCTAAGTCAGACTTTTATATCTTTGTCCACCTACAAATCATGTAAAGGTGATGAAATACTTGAATATTATAAAGTCAAGCCAAACTGCAACAAAATATCCTTATATCTTTTCCTTCTATTTTGTTAAATCCTTAAATCTACAGGACTCATAGCACAAGATAGGTTAGTGTGAGAAGCTTATTGCAGGGGTAGTGGGTTAGATTTTTACCCTCTGCTGCTCTGGTTCTTCTGTTTCAGATCACTTTTTTTTCTACTGCTCATTAACTGCTCTGTGATTGACATAAAGTTCTTGTCTTACATGTTTTCAGACTTTTTTCCCCATTTTTTTTTTAATAATAGTTCTAAAGGTAAGATTTTCTGAGAGTAATAATTCTGAGAGATATTTCTTATCGCGTCCTGTATCTACTGGTGGAGATGTTCACTTCTTTTCTGATGTGGAGTTTAGCTCAGTTGAACTTGGAGATACTTAGATGATATAAAAGTGCCTAAGGAACTGTGTGTCCAATTACTGTTGCCTCTGAGTTTGCACAAGTATTTGAAATATGAGTTGTTATGTGCAGAAAAATGAAATTGGAGAGAACAGAAATCAATTGCAGTTTTCCTTCTTAGGGCATGTAATTTTAGATGGATTAAAGAAATGACAGTTTTATAGGCTTTTTTTTCTGTCTTTACTTAACAGAAAGCTTATATTTGCCTTGACTCAAAAGGCAGCATTGAAATTTAGTGTGTGGAATATTATGTACTACAGAGTATAATCTTGCTTTGGAATGGGTACTGGAGGAGCCGGGTCTGGAGGCTCTCTTAAAGTTTTGAGATCGTGTGAACTCCAGTGGCTTGGAATTGTAGGACTCTTGGCATCCACCGTTTCCTACCATGGACAGCGCTTCACCTCTGGCGCTTTCTTGGCTTTTGGTTCTTTGGGCCTCATCCGTGAACAACAGGAGTCAAGGGGATGTCAAAGAATCAGATGATTGTGTTACCTTCAGTGACACTTTCAGGTCTTAGTGAAACGCTGAAGGTCTGCTTGTTGTAATGTTGACATCTGATGAAGTTAAAACCTTCCAAACGATGTCTCACGTGCAGCATGCACATTGATAATTGGTTTGTGTGTCGTCATCTATGAATATATTAAGGTCCTTAATGATTAGAGTTCTCATACAAATTGCACGTATTATATTTGCAGTAGCATAGCAAATTATCAGATCTCCTGCTTTCTCATGTTCCTATTTGATAGATTCTGTAGATGTACTTTGTGCTTCTCTGAAACTGTAGGGCACTATCACCTCCTTTGTTGTGATTACATTCCTTCTTCAGCTGCACAGAGTATGTTGGTAGTGAAGTCTAATGATTCAGAGAGAGCGAGTGAAATCTTACCTCATCGAACGGACAGTAAATTACTTTCCATGTGGCAAAGTTCTCTAAATGGTTTTGGTCTTGGTTTTTTTGATGCACAAATAAAACTGTTTAACTGAGAGGTTCTGTGTGGTAAACAGCCTCCATAAGGAGTAGATTTTATCTTCTGTGGTATGGGATATGGTTTGCTAAGCTTTAATTTGCATATCCTGGATTTTAGTAAGATGTTGAGTCATCTACTTAGATGTGGTTTAGTCTTTGGAGGATATAGGTATCATACTACTCTTGTCACTTGTTGGAAGATTTATTTGCCCTTTAGCTCTGTTGTGTTCTCAGAGATGGCACTAGGAAGAGCTTAGTAGAAAAAGTAGCTTTGGTAACAACAAAGCACTGCTAAACTTAAGATGTTTAGATGTGATCAGTCTGATCATATAAATTCTGTTGAGTCAATAGACCGCTCTGTGGACTATAATGCTACACTATTTTGGAGAGTTGGATCTGAAACCACGTTTGTAGCTCTTACTGCACAGTGCAGCCTGACGGGTTCTGGAGAATTTGGAAAAAGTTTACATGTGGATTTAATGGTGCACCTCAGGAGAGAATTTACCCCTACAGATTTTCTAGTATTTTTAGTCACTTCATCATAGATTACCTGAATTTTAATGGCAAAATGGTCATAGTGCCCCACCTGTTTTCTCCCACTTGTATTTAAAAGACACCCCCCCCTTTTTTTTAAACTGTATTATACATGAACTTGCTGATGTTTTTGTTAGTTTGCTTTGAATAGTAAGAATTACCGGTTTAATTAATTTTTTTTAAAGGCTGATCCTCACTCAAGAGAATCTGATTCTAATATATTTGAAACTAAACTGAATTAGAAAGCTGGTACCTGTATGATACTTTTAACAATATACTGCACTACTAGTTTGGAAATGGGTTTGCAGAAATTTGAAACAGCTTTTATGAAATCTGTGACCCCTGTTTCATTTGACATGATTCTTATGTGTTCAGGCAAAAAGACACACAGATGAAAGTGATGCTGCTCTTTTCCTGAATACTGCTGGAAGCTATCAATAGAACTTGCTTTTTTATTTTTCTGCTGTGATGCTGGCTATGTAATGTTTTTGTTGTTCACCACAGGCAAATGTAAATTAGATTGGCTTTGAAAGACCCTTGAAAGCAGAATATTGCAAAGCTTTGGACCTGTGGAGTGACAGCGTCACTTTCTTCAATGAAATTAATAACTTGCTTTAAAGCCGTAACTGAATTACTGGTTATGATTTTTGTAGTTGTTAATTATATAGTCTGCAAAATGTTTTTTGTGATGAACTTAATAAAAGCAACTAAATGCTTTTTGCTGGCTTCTAGTTACATACAGGCCATTTTATACCACTGTGATAATGTATATGAGTCTCTTATGCCCCTTAATTATTGCAATAGTACATATGGTTTCCTGAATTCATCTAACTTAAAAATATGATACCATTTTCAGGAGTCAGTGAGAAATTTCTTAAAAACAAGTTATTCCACATATTTTTCAGTAGGTTTTTAGGTTGATAAGCTAAACTGCATATTATGTTAGAAATCTGACAGTACTAAGCAGTCAAAGTTTTGACTTCTGTGGCATTTCTGGATTTTCTGTTTCTGTTGACTGTGTTCTAAAACATTTTCAAGAATTTGTTTTACTACAATTACAATCCTATTAAAGTGGCAGGAGGTGTTGAAATCCTGTTTCTGTCCTGCTGGACTAGCTTTGCTCAAAGGGTGACGTATACTCAAGACTAGTATAAAATGAAGCAAGCTGAGTTATGATAAGGATTGTGATATGTATTTTACAATTAAGAATTTAATACTGAAATGCCTTTAAAACATAGAAATCAGAATAGATCAGAATCAAAATATTTTGCTAATGGTAGCTGAAAGTACATTTTGCATTTATTAAAAGAGGTGATTGGAGGCTTTGAATGCTGCAAAAAAAAAAAAAGTCATATGTCAACTGTGTAGATTTGCAGTCACTTATGTACTGGTAAAACATTCCATATACTGTAAGGTGAAAAGTAATATTTGAGTGTGAAAGTGATGAATGGCTAGAAAAGGCAGAGTAGAATGGAAGTAGCAATCTGAATTGGCTCCTACTGATCTCCCAATGTTTTGATGTTGTTTTTCAATTTTATTTGATTTAAAATAGTAGATATAAATTAGTCTTAATTTGGCAACTTTTGGAAAACTCTTCTTCAAGCCTGTGGACTTAAACCTGTATTATTAACTGTTTTTTTTTTTTTCAGTGTAATTACCAAACTAGAGCTCTATAGCATGCATTAAATGTAGAATGTGAGTAATGTTATAAATTTTAAAACATAGAAATTTTAAGGCTTGGTTTTTTTCCAGCACAAATGAGTTAGCTCCATAGTTACATTCAGTATACATAAAAGGCATGAGTATGAGTACGATTTGATTTCTTTACCATATTGGTAAAATAAGAGTGTTTACTGCATATTGGGAATTCACAGACGAGTTCATTTTTCCAATCACATTATGTTTGAAAAAATGTAAATGGATTTCTTCCCAACAGGCTTCAGTGCAGGTGCTTACTATTTGGGTTGTTGACAGAAATTGATTTTGTTATATCTCACAGGGGTCTTACTGAGCATGCTGTGGGTATATTAGCTTTTAGAATGAAAATAAGTACTGGGCATATTAATGTTTGGTTAACTTAAACAAAAACCAAACTAGGTGAGGGGGCAGATGGGCGTAATACATGCATACTTGAAAAGTAACCTAGCAACAAGTGGTCACTTTTCCAAACCTATTTCTAAATAGCTTTCAAGTAAAAAAGTCACTGTCATTAAAATTCTTCGTCTACAATAATCCAGTCTTCTGTTTACTTAATTATTTTGAAAGTTGATTCTTGCTACCAAAAATTGATTTTTTGCTATATATTACATTTCTAGTGTTCACAGGGTTTTTTTCCTACATTTTGTTGCATTTCCAGGGTGCTGATTGACTTAACTGCTCTGAATGTTAGAGTTGAAAGTCCTGTGACTTTTCTGATAAATAAAAGACAATGATACTTGATTTGTTTCAGTTTGATTTTAAAAACAATATGTGTTGGGAATAATAACTTTAGTTATAAATTAATTTGGCATCATGTTTTCCCTTTAATTCATATGGATTTGTTTTATTTTATAGGTTATGTTCAGAGTTTGATTAGACGTGTTGTGAACAACGTCAACATTGTGATCAACAATCTCATATTAAAGTATGTGGAGGATGATATTGTTCTCTCAGTCAATATCACTTCTGCAGAATGCTATACAGTGGATGAATTTTGGGATCGAGCTTTTATGGACATCTCTGGTGAGTAGATATCTTTTGGTTTTAGGTATCATGGTGGAGGCACTCTTAAATTCACGAGTCTAATAAAAATGGCTCTTTATGTCAGAATTGGGATACTTCCTGCCTGTTTTAATTTCCTGTCAGTTTTTTCTCTTCTCTTCTCTTTCATTTTGAAGAGACGATTATAACAATATAGATTGATTCTTAACCCATAGTTGTATGATCTGTATGTTTTGAAGTCCAATCTTCTCATGCTTGACTTTATTCTGTGAATACATTTTATTTTGTGCTGGCTGCTGGCAGTGAGTGCTTAGGCAATCTGTTTCTATTTCTGTGAAGAGCCAAGGTGTGTATTCATTCATCTTGTGAATGAGCATCTTAAGGTGTTCTCTTGCAATAGTTTGTGATGATCTAAGCAAGCTGGCTAGAGAGTTAATAAAGCGTGCTGCACTGCAGTGAGCGTAGCACACCAATTGCATGACATGCTACATTTTGTTTCACGTTTTCATGAAAAAAACCACCCACATTTTGATTTTTATCTTGGTCCTCAGAATCTGAATGTCTCGGTCTTTGAATTACCAGTATTCACCTGTAAGTCTAGGTGTTCTTACTGACATCTGTTAGAGGTGGTATTTGGGGACAATATTTTAAGATCACACAGAAGATCTCTGGTAGAACAGGGAATTTACCTAATGGATTCCTGATCACCTGACCCTTTTTGTTTCTTCTGGCTAAAATGATTACAAAGTAATATGACCAAATTAAAAAATGTGTTTAATGTTAAGATCACTATAATAGCTTTTGTTTGCTTTGGAAGATTCAAAAACTGGGGGAAAATGTGTAATATTCTTTCTGGGAGAATAATGACAATAATATTCATTGCTCTATGCTTGCACATGAAGCAGTAGTTTTATTTTATAAATTTAGTACAGTACAGATGAAAATTTAAATTGGGTGTAACTTATTTGTACTACTTATAAAGTATTCAGCTAAAAAAGTCTGTAATGTTTAATTATTCTGTAGTCACAATAGCAATTACTTAGCTGATGATTTAAATAATACGTGTCTCATTGTTTTCTTCTAGTTAAGAACATGTATGCATAACTTGTTTTTCTTATGCAATATATATTTTTAACCTATATATTTCTTTTAAAAGCCACTGATCTGGTACTGAGAAAGATGATCAACTTTTCTGACTGCACAGTATGTCTTGATAAGAGAAATGCTAGTGGTAAAATTGAATTTTACCAGGAACCTCTGCTGTACAAATGTTCTTTCAGGACTCGTCTGCATTTTACTTATGATAACCTCAACTCCAAAATGCCATCTATTATTAAAGTAGGTATCCAAAATACTTTCTTTTTCTATTCACTTGTGAATTTTTTTTATGTTTTTCAAAATATGCTCTGAATTTTTTTTTTTTTCTGTCCTGAATAGTTATACACGTAAGCTTCATCTTCCCTCCTTCTCTCAGAAAATCCCAGTGTTGACTACTTAATTACTTGGGAACTGTTTTAAATTAACACATAGACTTTATAGTAGGCTTTTCCCAAGTTTTAATAAAAAGCAGTCTCCAGGTGCACATACTACAAAATGTTCAATTTTGAGATAAATTTTGATGGGCATTTCTCAAGGATATAATTTAGAAGTGTCACTCTTTCAGTTAGGAGTGCCACGAAGATGATCAGGAGCACCTCTCCTATGAAGACAGGTTGAGAGAGTTGGGGTTGTTCAGCCTGGAGAAGAGAAGGCTCCTGGGAGAACTCATAGCAGCCTTCTAGTACCTAAAGGAGGCCTACGGGAGACATGGGGTGGGACTCTTTGTCGGGGAGTGGAGTGATAGGACGAGGGGTAATGGTTTTAAACTGAAAGAGGGGAGATTTAGATTAGATTTTAGGAAGAAATTTTTTACTGTGAGGGCATTGAGATACTGGAACAGGTTGCCCAGAGAAGTTGTGGATGCCCCTTCCCTGGAGGTGTTCAAGATCAGGCTGGATGAGGCTTTGAGCAGCCTGGTCTAGTGGGAGGTGTCACTGCCCATGGCAGGGGGGGTGGAAATAGATAATCTTTAAGGTCCCTTCCAACCCAAACCATTTTATAATTCTATGATTTATTTGGCTCATGATATGATTCACGAAGTCCTAAGCTGTTGTGAACTTAAGGTTAGGAGCTATTAGTAATCATGTCCAATTTGTCCAATGCCTGTATTTCTTGTATGTGCTATACAGCTGTATAGCTTTAATTACTTTGCCAAATTTGGAGATTTGCAGGTAAGTTAATGGCCATGTGAGTATTTATCCAGATAAGACTTGTCACAAAATGCTGAGTACTTGCACACATATATCTGGTAGTACGTTGTTTGCCGAAATTTCAGAATTTTGGAAATTTACTTATTTTGAGTTTTATAAACAAGAATGTACCTATTCAGTGATATCATGACTTTTAATCATGTGCTTTATAACTTCAGGATCTATATGAAGTCCAGTGATAACAGGGAATCATCATGTGACTGTAGTTTACCATTTACCACAGTCTCCATGTTCTGTGGTGCCAATACGATTACTACATATTGACAGTAAATCTTAATGTTAAAAAGCCTGATTTTTAAATAAGTCAAATAAATTTTGGAGGAGTAATCTGTACCTAGCTGAAGTCCAACACGCCAAGTTTTAATGCAGAGCAGAAGTTTATGGCCAAATTACAAGTCTCCAACAGCACACTTGAAAGGAAATACTAACACAATCTTCTATATAGTTTAAAATGGTAGTGTTGTAAAAATAGTGATTATTATATTATTATTACTTACAATTTTTAGTGGATACTGGACTAAGATAAAACACATACTAGAATGCACTGAGGTGGTAGTAATTTAATTAAGTTTGTATTAAAGTTTTCTGGTTATCTTTGTTGGTGGCTACTCATTTCCCCTGCCCTTTTAAGGCATGTTTCAGTTTGTTCAAAGGCGTCTTTTATTTTTTTTTGTTTCTGTATACTCTGATTTTTTTTATGTTGCACATAGTTTACTTTTCTTTTTCCATTTTTTTGTTGTTTTTTTCTTTTCTTTTTAATTTGGTTCTTTTTAAACTTTTTTGGTGGTGCCTTTAAACATAAAATACTGTTTGTGAAGATGATCAGAAAAGTGCTCAAATAAAAACTTTTGGATATATGATGGTAGATTCATATTTGAATTAATAATGTATGATTCAAAGGTAATGATTTTTTTAGTCTTTTCTAGTATTTCACTACCATACTGTTACGCAATGATTAGATCTACAAATCTGCTGACCCTCACAAATTTTATATTTGCTATCTTTCTGATTTGTTTTATGCATGGAGATTATGTGCTGTGGATCATCCAGACACAGTTACTTAAATAGATTGTCTTTAAAATATTTAGCTATGGAATAAACTTACCTGTATTTTCTTTTAATTGAAGTAAAAGGAAGTGTTATCAATAAACATAACTACTTCCTTAGTGTTATTAATTCAAGGATAATTAAAGCTTTTTAGATGCCTCTGCTGCAAATGAAATTACTGTAGCTTCAGTGGGTCTGAAGGGTAGATAACTGAATGCCAGCAATTTTTCTTCTGGTGCTTTGTTTCCCAGCTAGAGAGAAAAGCCAGCAGCACTCAGTCTTTGCCCCAAGTCTGTGAAGGTCTTTATAATGAAAACTTTGATACTCCGTGTCGTTCACTTGTTGAATCACATACATTTTTTAGTCTTGAGTGAAGACTTCCCTATTTGCAATAGCATATGCTCTTTTGGTTTTTGTAACTTGTGTAATTTTGACTGCAATGTCTGTTGCAAAGTTTTGGCCAAGGTAATCTTAATGAGGTTAATTTGAAACTTAAAGGAAGACAGTACTTGGATATGTATTTGTATGCTTTTAAAGACTAAGCTTCTATTTTAAATTTTAGAATGAAAATAGTATACATGGGGGAAGGCAGTAAAATACCTGTAAAATGATTAGAGTTCAAAGCTTTTTGATGCTTTTCTTTTTGAAATTACCATGGGATGAGACAACAGTGAGACAGATGAGCTGATTTGTTCTGGGAATGTCAATCTTGCCTCCCCCTGTTTGCAGCAGCACTGGTATTTGTCTGACCTTCTAAGTCAACTCACTGTGTTGACGGAGAGCTAACTGCACAAGAAGAAATAGTTTTCCGCTGCTTTCAGTGGAGATGGGTCAGCTTAGCTGAGAGGCAGGTGAGTTCCACTGGCAGTGTAAGAGCAGGATCATGACAGGAGGGTGGTACCACACAAGAAGTCCAGGAGTATAACATAATTTCAGTTCAGCCACTGTATAATTATGTTCATTGCATACAGTGCTACCTGGTGTTCCTGTCTTCCACTATGACATATACACCCCGTGGGACTTTTGAAAATGCTTCTGGCAAAATAAGATTTTTTTTTCCAAATTTTAAGACAGTTATTTACTCCTTATGCTTCCTGGTGTTCATCTGCATGGAAAAGATTTGTTATTGACAAGCTTTAATCAACTGGCCCTGAAAAGTTGTTATTGAAGGATTAATTTTTAATTTAAAAAATGTTTCTTAGGATTTTACATGCTATTTTCTTTCTGAGAATTTTAAATAATAGCTGAATTCTGATACCTAAAATCTTTCCTCTAGGCTGTATAAATGGCTGGTACTTTGTTGTCACTCATTCTGTATGACTAGGCTGTGGCTTTATTAATAAATTTACTCATAAATTTATTGATGAACTATGATCAGTATTTGTGTATTTTTATACAAATATTTTACTACTGTATTTTTACCTGTCCATGTGCAGCACTGTTTGAAAAGTCATTTTTCATGTGTTTTGAGTGGATTGCATTAAGGCAAATGCTGATGTGTAGTTACTTTCCTTTTCCACTATTTTCACATTTAGAAATTGGACCTGAAGCTAGAAACATGTCTAATGTTACAGTCAGGAATTTTATTAAAATAACTTTGATTTTATGCAGTTCTTCAATGAAAGGTAGTTTTCTTATCAAGGCTGATTTTGTCTTTATAGTATGATCACATACTCATAAAAGTATTCTGACGCATTGAGTAAAATAGCTAAAATATTTAAAGAAGGTTATATTTTCATCTCAGTAATTACAGTCTTTGCAGAACTTGTTTTAATTTAGAGAAAAAAATGCTTAATTGCACGTTTGAACTGAAATATCCAGAGAAGCCGGTTTTCTGCACTTCAGATTGAATGAATCCTTTCCCTGCCCTGTTAACTTGTCCGCTTGCAGCCACGTTAGGAGTGGGAAAGAATCAAAATGAAGGACGCTGTATATTAAACCCAATATATCTAGATTTTCTTTAGCTTGCAGAGATTTTTATGAAACTTTATAATGAAAATACAGAAAAAGTTTAGTCAGATGTGCTTATGTGACTTACATTTTAGATATTTTTTAAAAAACAATTGTAAAAAGGGAAAGGTTTATATATATATATATATGTATGAAAATGTATTACATTTGACTTTTCAACCTGAAGGTCTCCAACCTTCTTCAACCCAAAGAGTGTTTGTTTTTCACAGTCATTGTTTGCACCCTTTTGCCTTGTGTTGTAGTGCAGCTTTGGTTTTTAGAAATTGAAAAGCATGTACAAAACTAATATGGAGTTGTATGGTTTAAATGTTGGCTTTAATGGTGACAGAGCTTTGTTATTATTCGCTGTTGTTCTCTTTCATGTTATAGGTTCACACATTAGTTGACAGTTTGAAACTTTCAATCTCTGATCAGCAGCTTCCTATGTTTATACGTATAATGCAACTTGGGATTGCTCTTTATTATGGAGAAATAGGCAACTTCAAAGATGGGGAAAGTGAAGATTTGATTTGCCACACTAAAGATATGTTGGGAAACATCGCAGGTAAATACAACTTTTGCTTTTAAAAAAATGTTAAAGTTATTAATTTCTTTGGTTTTTACATATACAAATGGCCAAGGCTAGTCATTGCAAAGTATCTCAGCAGCCTACAGTATATTAGAAATGCAGTTTGTTGTGCTGGGTAAGTATGCCGTGCTCTAACATCTTTATCATGTTATGTTTTGAAAAGTCCTGATTAAACTTAGGTTAAACTTTCTCTAAAAAGACCATTTGAAGAGTTGTGACGCAGTAGGGTACTTGGATTTATCCATCACTATATTGTGCAACATGGCACCTGCCCTTAGGCAACTTTGACTTTTTTATTTAGTTCAAATGTGGCTGCTGCCAGTTTCAAGTTGATGTGTTTTTCCATCTTTCTTTGAAACTTGTTACTGAGAATAGATCTATTGTCATTTGTTCTAAACAGCAAAGCATTACTTTGCACTATGTTTTCAGTATTTCTGCCCTTTTTCATTGTCTAGCCTCCTCTGCTTTTTGTTTTTGTATAACTTTTATTTCCTCTTCTACATGATCTTTCATGGGAACTTACTGTGACATGATCTTTTGAGAAGCACTGCACTGATTGACCTTTGTGTGCTGGCTTCCCATCTGCAGCTTCCCAATTATTGCTGTTACAACAGTGATGCATTTTGAGACGTGAAGCTTTTACTCCAGCCACAATTTTATGTGGCTTCGCTAGGAGATAACCAACTTTGCTGCTGTATCTATTTTTTGTTCTAGTTCTATCATATCATGTATTTGAGTGTTGAGGTTTTGTTTTAGGTGAACTTAGGAAGTGGCAGGAACATAAAAAAATGCGTATAAGTGCATAGTGTATATTAAAATCTAAGAGAAAAAAAATTCCTAAGTAGACATTAGAACTTCAATACTCTATACTTCTATTAACTTCTATGTAAAATATAAACATTTAAGAGTCAAGCAGTCATATTGACTTGTATCACACGATCTTGTTCAGTAATTTCATCAGGAGTGTCATGATCTTGAACATCTAAACTTGAATCTGAAGGTCTTGTAATGTATTGGGCACTAAATAAAAGAGAAAATGGAGTCACTCTCAATTCTGAATTTTCTTGGTTTTATGCATTTGTGGAGCAGAAGTTAATTTACTTGTCAAAACAGGGAACTTACTTGGAGATTAGTGTTCTAATTTTAATGCATGTACACACACAAATAAAGCTTCTAAATATCTAATGGGTTTTTTCCTCTTGTTCAGTGCAGTTAAGCAGGAGTGCTGTTAGATCCCAGTGCCAAATTGTCATTAACCAGGTTACTCATGCCATCAGTTTGTGAGTGTACTTTTTGTTTGTTTCTTCTGGCTTCATATTTTATCTGTGTCTGAGAAGGAAAAAAAACCCACTTTCTTAGCATTTCATGGTGCTAAATTCCCAACTGCAGGTTTGAACTTTTCTGAGGAAACTTTGGGCTACTACTTTCAGAAAAAAAAATGTAATCAAGTACAATAATAAATGACATGTATTGTCTGCTGAGCTATATTAGCTATATTATTTTTTCGGAGAGTAACACTTCACGAAATCTAAGAGTAATTCCACTGGAATTGTGCTTAATTTTTTTAATATTTAATAATGTACAGACCTCTTTTACAAATTATACTTTTATAACTCTTTGAAAGGATCCTGAGGATTTGTTACGCAGTTTAACCCAGTATTTATTAGTGAGCAGTCCCCACCCTTTCAGTTGAAGAATTTACTAGGTTTAGTTATTGCTAATTCTTAGTCTTTTGGATGGGCCTTATTTTTATTATGTCATTGTTAACATAATATAGTCACTCATCTGTCCACATCTGAGTATTCCAGCAGCAGTTTGTTCTTGTATACCCAAACATTAACATCAAGACTTTGAGATTTGGCAGCAGGGCAACCTGTTCCATGATCATATATTTTGCTGCTTGAGTAAAATCTGCTCCAATTCTGTTATGCTGAAAGCATTAAAATTACACAGATAAAATTACAGGTCAGAAATACAGGTACAAATTCACTTTAGTTTGGTATGTAAATTCACTTAGTACTGCATCATGCTTTGCTCAGGACTGGACAGGCCTTTTGCGTCTGAGGGTCTGAGGGCTGCCTGAATTGTGGGCTTAAATGTCTGTACTGGTAGTGCTTAGGAGGAAATGAATGTGTTTCAGTGCAAAGAGAAAGAAAAGTGAGAAGCATTTGGGCAAGAGTCTATGTCAGAACTGTAATTGTGGCAGGCTCTGAGTTGAGAATAAACTTTTGGTTTGTGGTGGAAAAAATTGGCTAGCATAACTAGAATGAAGACTATTTAGGCATGAAAGAGGACAAGAAACCAGGAGGCAAGAGAACTGGAATTTAATTGGATGAAGTTTAATTGGATGAAGTTGGTGAGGTTGATGATCTGAGGCTGAAATACTAGAACTGGTTAAGTAAAGAATGATCTGAGAGGTCTGAAGGACAGAAAAGGTGTTCAAGCAGAGCAAGTCTTACACTCGCTGGGCAAAGAAATACAAACAGTGGACTAGAAATGAAAAGTTGCATGGCTGAGGGAGGTTGCAGGGCAGGAGGGCGGACAGCTGAGATGGGTCTGCATGGTAATGTTAGGAGATGCTGAGCATGAAGTTTGGGAAGGATGTGAGAAGCTGGAATCATGAGCAGTATGAGCTACTGAGATTCTGAGAGTGGTCTTAACAGTTCCTAGTGCTACCTCCTCTGAATGATTGCCTTGAGATTCTGTATTATGAAAGTGTTTAGTTTTTTATTTTTTCATGAAGTGAAACCCATGGCAGATGTAATTCCAGCATAGGAAGCTTGTTTCCCAGGTGTAAAATGGCAATAATAACAGTAACATTCCATCCCAAAGGAACATTGTGAAATTTTCTAATATTTGTAAAGCATACTGACCCCGTCATGATCTTTACTCTCCAAAAAACTAAGTGAAAATAAAGAAAGCCTTTGTGAATGTGAGTCGTTAACACTTCTACAACACTAAAAAAAATGGGCTGAAGTGCTTCTTATTGAAAACTTGGTGGTAAGAACAGTAGTGTGGGGAATTTTTTGGGACACCAATGGAACAAAAAGCAAATCAAGAGAATGAGTTTAATATATTGCCAGCTTTGGGCTGAATATGAGATTCGAGTTGACTGAGAAAACCAGGTGCAAATAATTTGTGACAGCAAAAAATTCTATGTGAGCATTAGTTGTTGGAGAAAGAATTGCCTCTGCAAGATTCTATTAGGATAAAAATGGGAGAACTGAAATATTTATCCATACTTGACAGAGGAAGAGTGGTTGTGAGGAAGAGTTTGTGTAGAGGCGAGTTATTCCTGAACAGTGGAGAAAAATGATCCCCAGTTTGACTGGAATGATGTCAGGATAAAAGGTTGTATGTGCCAAATTACACTTTCCTGTGTATTTTCCTTGTTCCTACACTTTTTGTCTGTCTTCTTCTGAGGGTTAAAGAGATGGAGATACACATATGAGCTCTGTACTGGAGTACATCATACTGTCTCAGCTCCTCATGTTTTCATGTATTTTGTGGGGTAAATGACTGGTGCAGTGAACCCCACAGTCTTGTTTTTTCTCTCTCCAGTCATCTAGCTCCGTTACTGGGGTTTCTTCCTTGCATTTATACTTTGATATCCTCCCAAGAAAGAGTAGGTATAGCTGCAGTTCATATTTCAACAGGCTGTATAGATGCAGCATAGACAGACACCTGTGAAATGGGGCTTGTGGGGTCAGTGTGTTGTGCAGCCATCTAACAGCCAGCACGAGAGTGGCTGACCTTCTGGGCAGCTCTCATAGTGCAATGTAGCTGGTTGCTGAGATCCTGTATGCTGATCAAACTCATTGTATGGAGATGGTCAGATTTCATTAAATTGCAATAAATGTTTAGGCATGTGGAATTACTAATGTCTGTTAACATCAGTTAAATGAGCAGCAGTTACAATGAGTAGCAAATAAAAAAAAAAAAAAAGAAAGAATGAAAATAAAATCTCCCCAAATATCGAAGTTCCTAAATTGGGGAGATTAAATTTGTTTATATTAAATATTTTTTTATTGCTTTAGGAACTATGACCTTTTTGTGGAGAACTAGATTTTTATGACTGCCTTTTAAACATCTATTTTATGTTGTCTTGCCATTTTCTTTTTTTTCTTGAAAAACATTAGTACCCTTTGTGTAGTAGAGACCCAAAAAAACTCATTAAATCTTTGAAAGGCGTGAGTCATAGGTTGATTTTTTTTTTTAAATTGCACAAAAGCTTAAGTGTCAGCCCAGTTTTGTTGCTGATGATTTTAAAAGGAATATAAGGTAGATGGCAGAATGCAAGCAATTGTTTTTTAATGCTTCTAGTGAGCAAAGTATATTTCCAATCCATTTGATTAAGCTTTGCTGTGAGATATGAAACAAAAGTACTTTTTGGATTGGCGTTGTCAGACAACTAACACCTTCCTCTCCCTATTTGGGTATCTGCACTTACATATCACTTTGAGATTAATTGTCCTGTGATGTGTACCTCAACCCTGAGGCACTTGCCCTTTTGTTATGATATTTAATTTTATGTAGTCTCCTTTGCCATGACAATAGAAAATCGATCCCCTACCACTTGTCCTGGTTCTGGTGTTTTGCAATCACTGCTGCTTGTTTTGTAGCTCGCCCTTAACTAACTTGTGTATCTGCTTCTAATTTTAGTGAGATTGGGATATCATTTAAATAATTGGAATTTTAAAATAATTGATTAGCAACCCCAGGTAATGTCATGGGGAGCACTTTAGAATAATTATTTGTGTTATTTCAGCACTTTTGGCGTCATTGTTTATAAGGAGTTTTCTTAAGAAATTTGGAAGGTCATTTGTTCTCTCCTTCGTGATTCATTCTCTCCCTTAGTTTTCCATTTCCAAAGTTTCAATTTCTGGGATGACAAGATGAATAGACTAGGGGTAGAAGCTTGGGGAAGTTTAATAGGTGGAGATACACACCATGAAAAAGCAGATTCTCTAGAGCTGAACCTGAAGCTTTTGTATGTTCCAGTCACATTCCATATCTAGTGGACTGTGCAACTCAGCAGTGAAAGGGAGCTATGATTTCTTCCTTTGATTTACATTTGTCTGTAAGGTGAGAGCGTATCCTGGTCTAGTAGGATCCAGAGGTTTAAGGAAGATGCTGTTCTTGATGCAGACGTAAGAAAAAACCCTGAAGTGTTACTCTTTGCAGTACTGATTCCTGGCTATCTGAACCACTGTACTGGGTTGTCTTGTACGAAATACGCTTGATACCTCTTAAATATATAGAAGTACTGTCATTTGAGTGTGTGACTTTGTTGTAATATTGTATTCATGCTACAATTATGATGGCATCAGATTCAAAAGGAGATGCCGAATACCTTTCAGACTAGAGTTTGGTGCATAGGCTTTTAGTTTCTGCTGGTGTTGGTATCTTTTCCAGGTATGTGCAATTACCTTCATCAGTATTGCTGTGCTAGTATAAAGCGTACATAATAGATCATGGGGCACTATTTGATAATATGTACTGTGAAGTAAAACTAGTTAAACATCAAAAATTTAAGCTATTAGCATTGTAAATATGACAAGTTATCTTTTGGCAGTCAGTTTATTGTATTTGTATGGTATAGATGCAAAATTCAGTTTGGCAACACAGCCACTGAGAGGTATAAACATATAGGGGGGAACTTTTACAAACATTGAACTTTTTTTTTTGTCTCTGTATGTTAGTAATTTCTGTTCAATCCTCAATCCTTTATGTAATAAATACCTGCAAAGTTATAAGAAAATAATTATTACTCTGAAAGCATGTGTGTTGTTACATTTGAGATTCTTCAAGAAAATTTCATGTTGCAAGGACAAATATAAGGGCTATTGCATTCCCAAGGTCAGCACCAAAACTGTTATTATCAGCCAGATAACTCTGGTTCCTTGCAAATGTGTATTTTATTTTATTTTTTGTTTGTAATCATAATTAACGATAATGTCATCTTAGTGGTGAGTTTGCAGTAGCTTCTTTAGTTTATAGCAGGTAAAGTATGGATGAGGAAATGAACTTTATATCTGCATTATTTAGTGATATAAGAATGAGCATCTACAGCTGTGTTCTTGAATTAATTAGGTTTCATTTATGCAGTTTCATGGTTGATTCAACCAGATGAAAAATTATGCTATTGCCAGCAGGGATGGCGATGCATTCCCTTCCTCTTCCCCTAGTGCTAGCACTTGTACTTATGTAGCCACAGGCTAAGCTGGATCAGCTTTACCTGGCCGAAATTTAACACAGGAAGAAAAATAAATAAATAGAAAGGGAGTGATTTTCTACTGGGTTAGTTTCAGACTTATGGTGAGAGATACCAGACTCTTAGAGAAAATGTCTCTCACACTCTTGAAAAGAAGGGATGGTGGATTTCTGAAGATCAGACTTGATTTGAACATGGAAACAGTGAGATGCAATCACAGTGCAATCTTGTAATTTATTGAAAATGTATTTATTAACTGGAATCACTGCCCCACAGAATGAAGCAAGATTGTTCCAGTGTGATTTCAGATATGGATGGCTAGCAAGAGTGGATTTAGAAACTTGATGAGTAAGAGAATTTTGTCCTTTAACAAACTGTTCTATGTAAAGCATAAGGGGTTTTATTGTTATATTTCACTATCCTGTATGTTTGCAGTTGATGTAGTAGTGTAGTTAGTTAAAACCAAAGAGGCTTTGTGTTTCCAAAGTACAAGCTCCCCTTGCATTCCTTGTTATAAAGGTATTTGCATTATATTTATGCTTTGAAGTGTTTTGAGGATGTTGTGGGTTGCTTACGAGGCTGATATGCATTTGTTCCAGTTTGACTGTTGTTTACATAATGGTTGCAGTAGTTTTAATTTGGTGGGAGATGATAGGTCTCTCTTCTTCTTTCTCTGTCTTCCTTCTCACAGTGTATAGATATCACCTTTTTAGTCTAGCTGCTCTTCTGTCTTATTCTAATGGCTTCTAAAATATTAATATTATAAACCACACTACCACTTGACATCTTTTACTGCTGTATCTGTGCATAAACATACTGCAGCGAAGAAGTATGCTAAATGATGGCTGAATTATATGGCTACGTAGACCAAATGTTATGCATGACCTAGGTCCTATACCTCCGGATTTTTTCCTCTTTTGTCAGACCTTCCACCATTTCTCCTGTCCTTGCCAACAACAGTCTAGGCTTAACTGCTCGAATCATGCTCCATATGAATTCTTTTTCCTTCTACATCTGACAGTTCTGCCTCTTAGCCATTTCCAAGACTTTATGCGCACCTCTTCTGTATTTCCTGTGTTTCGAGATCTACATTTGGATTGAAATCTGATCTCTGACACTGTTTTGTAGAGAGAGTAGGAAGGAAGCTTGCATTGCCCTTGTGGGAGGAGATGTCCTCGCCTCCAAGTGTCTGCAGAGAGTTCTCAAGACTGTTTTTCTCTTATGCTTTCTCCTGTTGCACAAGTGTATAAATAATTAGACTAGAAGACTAACTAGACCAAAGACTAAAAGCCCTAAAACTTGCAAGAATGGGTCATCTGAGATAAAAAAAAAAGTTAATAGAAATGGAACATGCCTATTTCCATTGTCAGTTAAATAATACATTCAACATTCCTCCCGTGAGGGAACATTTCTCCATCCTGTACTACCTATGGTAACTCTGAAGCAGTTAGTACTCCCTGAGAGTCCTAGAAGAGTGGTGATGAAGGTTAAGTTAATTGTGCTGTTTGTACATGCACGGTGTTACTATTTGGATCATGAATCTTTGACTTGTATCTTTGTGGGAATCCTTGTTTCGTTCTGTATGCTGTCTCTAAAATTTCTTTCACAAAAGACCAGCATTTGATTATTTTTTTTGACTCACAGGTGGCATACGAGCTTTTTGGGTGTAGGTTATCCTGTATCTTTGGTACTTGAAAAGCTGACTTTTAAACAAAGGAGGTTTTCAGTCTTAATTTTTTGGGTGTATTATGTTTAATTTTTCCCTTCTATGGCTTTTGCAATTGAAGTCCTTTTTTATTTCACTTTCAAAATGAAAACTGTAAGACTGTAATATATGCTTATCTTGTAGGGTTTAATTTAAAACTTTGGAAGGGATGTAATGAAAGAAGTCTTGAAAGCATGTGGTATAGATGACAAATCTTGGTCTCGTTGCAAATGTATGATAATAAAACTATTGCAAAGATCCTTAATATTTTTTGGAGGAAAATGTTAATGAATCAAACAAGTGTTTAGAGACTTACATTAGAAATTTAAAATTTCTACTTATTTTCTATCATTATAAATTAAATATCATTGAATACTATGTGGTATACTGTCCTAAATAAAATTCACATGCTATAATTTTAAGTATAATAAATTAATTTTCAAGCATGGTTGATTTAAAATTTGTCTTTTTGTTTTAAAAGGTGCAGAAGATGAAACAAGCTCAGTAATGCAATATCCAACACAGTATATTAATCAAGATCCTTATTTGCATCAAGATGAAGACCAACAGCAAGGATGGGTTTCTTGGGCTTGGTCTTTTGTTCCTGCTATTGTGAGTTACGATGATGAAGAGAACGATTCTAGTGGAACTGGTGATGGAACGACACTACATCAGCAGAAATCTCAGTCCCTCAAGGATCCTGTTATTTCAATTGGGTTTTACTGTACAAAGGCAACAGTGACTTTTAAGGTAAGTATTTCTCTGCGTTGTAAATGATTCATTTGGCATTTATCTGCATGCTTGTCTACTGTTTAATTTGAGAGAGGAAATACTACACTAATGAATAACAGAAAATGTGAATGTTGAAAATTCCTCTTGCATCATAATGTATTGTTAATTACAATGTGGTTTTGCTATTTGAGGGGGAATTTGCATATGGACATTTTAATTTAAAAGAGAAACCACTTGATTTACTTAAATTAATAGTTTTTGATGGGAGAAAAAGCTTAAAAGGTTTTCTATTGATATTTATTGCAGTATTCTATCCATCTAATGTTTATATAAATATACTTCTTTATAAAAAACTTTTAGGTTTGTTAGAAGAATGTTTTTTCTGTCTTTAATCCATAGTATGTGCAAATATGAATATAAATTGATGATGTTGAAATTATTTTCCATGAGTTGGAACTGAGTTAAAGAAGGGATAAATTATGCATATACTCCAAGCTATAAACTGTGTATGTAGAGAAAGATTTAAGTATTTTCTGTAAGCAAACCATAGAATAATTGCTGGGTTTCTCTCTATTCCTTTTATAAGCTTGCAGAAGGGAATATAGAGGGCCTGGATAAGATACCGAGATATACTGACAGAAATTAAAAATTAGGGTTCTGAATTAGCAAAATACTTTTTACAGATACCAGACTATATACACAACGAATTGCTTGTCTAACTACAATAGAAAGTGGCTCTTAGTTTTGTAATTAAACATATATTAAATCAAGGCCAGAACTCTTCAGAACAGGAACTGATCCTATTTCTATGAGCAGCAGAATAACTAAGGTTGTTTGGGATTTGGGGTTTTTTTTGCATTTTTTTATGACTTTCAGCCTTTTGTATGAACTGCAGTACTTTCATAGAATCATAGAATAGTTTAAGTTGGAAGGGAACTTCAAAGATCATCTGGTCCAATCTCTGCAATGAGCAGGGGCATCTTCAACTTGATCAGATTGCTCAGAGCCCCACCCAACCTGGCCTCGAATGTTTCCAGGAATGGGGCATCTGCCACAGGATCACTGAACAATAGGGGTTGGAACAGACCTCTGGAGACCACCTAATCCAATCCCCCTGCCAAAGCAGGTTCACCTAGAGCAGGCTGAACAGGAATGCATCCAGGCAGGTTTTGAATATCTCCAGAGAAAAAGGCTCCACAACCCACCTCTCTGAGCAGCCTGGTCCACTGCTCCGTCACCCTCAAAGTAGTGTTTCTGCATGTTAGATGGAACTTCCAGTGTTTCTATTTGTGCCTGTTGCCCCTTGTCCTGTCACTGAGCATCACCTCTGTAGGCAACCTTCTCCAGTGTTTCACCACACTCATTATAACAAAACCAAACCCAAAAATTTTCTCATATCTTGTCTATATATCTGTCTTGACCCAGGTGCAGGACCTTGCACTTGACCTTGTTTAACCTCATGAGGTTCACATGGGCCCAGTTCTTGAGTTTGACCTGGTCCGTCTGGATGGTATCCCATCCCTCAGGCCTATCAACCGCTCCACTCAGATTAGTGCTATTTGCAAACTTGCTGAGGGTGCACTCAATCCCACTATGTCATTTATGAAGATATTAGACAGCACTGGTCCTAGTACAGATCCCTGAGGGACACCATTTGTCACTGATCTCCATCCAGACATGGAGCCATTGGATGAACAGTCCACCCATCAAATCCTTATGTCTCCAGTGTAGAGAGAAGGATGTTGTGGGAGGCTCTGTCGAAGGCCTCATGGCAGTACAGATAAATGACACGCGTAGCTCTTTACGTGTCCGTTGATGTAGTCACTCCATCATAGAAGGCCATGAGGTTGCTCAGGCAGGACTTGTCTTTGGTGAATCCATGCAGGCTGTCTGGAATCATCTCCCTTAGCATAGCTTCTAGGAGGGTCTGTTCTATGATCTTCATAACCCTCATATATGTTTATGGGCCTGATTATACACTCAACGTTACCAGCAGCTCCCTTTTCTGCCTGTTTGGCTTGTTACTTGTGCATATCAGAATGTTTTGAGTGGCTTCATGGTTATGTTCTCTGAGCCTTTTTTGTTTGGTGGAATAGCAGAGCATTTAGCCGCTCAGCAACTGACAGAAAGGATGGGAGAAGTGACTTTCACAGCTGCAGGCATTCTGTGGGGAGGTTAATGTTTTAAGCCTTCAGTCTCCTGTCAAGTTTTGGTTGCAAAATTTGAGGACATAAAGCATCAACAGCCATTCAGTCATGTTCTTTTGTGTCAATCTGCTTCAGACTGTGTTAAAAAAAAAAGTCTAAAAATAAAGAATGGAATTTTTTTTTCTTCCTCTTTTAATTATATCCCTGGGACACCAGTTAAAAAAGCTGAGCAACCAACCAAAACTCAGATTTCTCATTTATCATCGCTCAGCATGTTCTTTCTTTTGTGCCTTGCCATACAGTAGTAATTTTGTGTCCTCTTTCCTCACATGAGAAAGCACATTAAAAATAATATGAAATTCTCGTTTGAACAAGATTTGCTGGATTGTCCTTTCCTAATGTTTCCTCAGGAAGCTTAGTGCGTTTTATATTAGGAAGCGATAAAAACTACTTAAAACATAACATCTTGCATTCTACAAATTTTAAATTTGAAGAGATGTATGATACTAATACGGTGATGGTTAGGAGGAAAACAGAATTCATTGTTCTGCTTGCATGCAAAGAATGTATGGAATTAATTTGTGGCTCATATTTTGGTTAAAAAATAAGGTCAAGTTTCTGCATTAGCATTCTGAACAGTTGATATAATTCCAGCTAAAAATCATGCCAAATTAAATGTAGCGTTTTCTAATAATTGTGAAAATTATTCTTGTAATGTCTGAGTTCTTTTAATCAATTAATTGCTTTTCCTCTACAATAATTGCACACAGCTGAAGGATGATTTTTTTAATCCAATTTTCTTGGACTTTTGGATTACAAAATTTTAATTTGAAACCGCATCCATGTGTATCCACTCTTGAAAATAATGAGAGCTTGTGGATATTTTTATATAAAAATTAAAATTGGAACTATTTAAGCTGCCTAACATAAACAAATACAAGTATTTTTCTTAATGCAAAACATAACACTTTCATTATTTTGTGCCTCTTTTCTCCTTTTTTCTTAGCTGCAGGTTATATTCTTTTTAACATGAGTGTATGTGTTTTACCAATTTAAATTTTTATATCGCAATCATGCAAGAAATAGCAATTGAGAGAAACATGCATTTATATGACAATCAAAATGTTTCCCTAAGATTAACATGCTGTTTGCTGGGAAGAATAAATAATGATTTATGGATTTTTACAGCAATTTATAAGCTAATTTGATATTATGTAAATAATGCAGCTGTGTATCTGTTTCATCTTTTCACATAGTTTCTCTTTAGATAAGCAAACTAAAAATACTGTAGTGGATTTAAGACTTTCTGTTATGGCATACTTCAACCAGAAGTTGAATATGAGAAGTTCTTATATGGATAATGTGCTACAGCTGTTTAACTGCACCTGTTTCCTGCTTGTTAATAAATTGTAGCCCATAATTTAATTTGTCTTCATCAGTTCTGTATATTAATGACATTACTGCTGTTTAATACTAATATTGACTTATATAAGGTGTTTATCCTGTTGTTTCATAGCTCACTGAAATGCAAGCTGAAAGTAGTTATTACAGCCCTCAGAAAGTAAAATCCAAAGAAGTTATATGCTGGGAACAAGAAGGAACCACAGTTGAGGTAATTTTCCATTGACAGGGTTTTTTTTTTTATTCATTATAAATACTGTAGTAAATAGTTACTAATAAAATATTTTGAAATTATTTCATTACTGGTTGCTCATGTTCTGCTATATTGGATGTGTTTATTGTAATAATCATGTAGACAGAAATTCTCTAAATTTCTAGTGTTGTAGTGATCAGACTTTAATCCCTTCCTTCTAAGTACACTGCTTGATTATCTTGCCAGTTATTAAAGCTCTAAATATATAAACCTAAACATGGTTCACTTCGGTTCACTTCTCTGTATATTGTCTAACTTTTATGAAGTAGAATTCTTCAAAATACCACTTTTTATTTTTCCTCATTAGGTCCTTATGAAAGGGGAACATTTCTTTGATTGCCAAATAGGCTTTGTTGGCTGCCAAGCTATGTGCCTTAAAGGAATTATGGGAATTAAAGACTTTGAAGAGAACATAAATAGGAGTGAAGAAGTGAGTACATTGAAATATCGCTTGTCTTGCTGAATAAGCAATTCTGGTATGTTTTATAATCATCATAGTATAGCTTGGGTTGGATGGGGCCTTTAAAGGTCATCTAGTCCAACCAGCATTACTCCTTGTCCTACTGCAACAGGCCCTGGTTAAAGGTTTGTCCCCATCTTTCCTGTAGGGCCCTTTAAGTACTGAAAAGTGTCAATAAGGTCTCCCTGGGGCCTTCTTTTCTCCAACCCCAACTCTCTCAGACTTTCTTCATAGGAGGAGTGCTCCAGCCCTCTGATCATTCTGTGGCCCTCCTCTGGACCCGCTCCAACAGGTCCATGTCTTTCATGTGCTGAGGGCTCCAGAACAGGGCACAGTACTCCAGGCTGGAACTCACTAGACTGCAGTAGAGGGGTAGAATAACCTCCCTTGACCTGCTGGCCACGCTTCCTTTGATGCAGTCCAGGATGGGATTGGCCTTCAGGGTTGTGAGCTCCCATTTTTTGCTTATGTCCATCTTCATCAGCCGATACACTTCTTGGCAGGGCTGCTCTCAGTCTCATTTGGAAAATTATCATTTACTGTACTATGGTTGGGGATGGATGGGACAAGTTGTTATACTTCCCCTGTGAGAGCAGCATTTCTCAGCATCCGTTTCAAGCAAGAAGTATGCAAATAACATGCAGCACAAAAAACCAAAAAAGAAGAATTAGATATCCTTACACAGCTGTAGTTTATGACATTATTGGGATTGAGGTGTGATGGGACACAGAATATAACTGGTGTGCTGCACTGGATACATGTGAGCTTTTACATAGATACAGGCTGGGGAGGCAAGCATCAGCCGGCTGTAGAAGGTGCTGTGCTGACCTTGTTAGATACGAGGGAGATGTCGTTGGGGATGTGACGGTGGATGGCAGCTGTGTCTGCAGCAGCTGCGAGGTTGTGAGATATAAAATCATGACAGCAATGATTTTTGGATTGGTGTGGATGGGTGTGTGAATGAGTTTCCTGTAGGTTAGTTGATAAGGGACATCTGGGTTTTTGCTCTTTTTTCATTTTTCTGCTGCCCTCCAGGGTGTGAATTTAAGAAAATACTTATTTTTGTGAGAAAGGTGACATTGATACTGCCTCCCTTGTCATCTTTTTGTATTGCTGTAGTTGGGCCTTTCATAAAGGTTCCAGCTTTGTTGTATGTGATTGAGAATAGACGATTGGAAAAATCAATCTCATAAATAACTGGTTTGGAAGGGTAACTCGTGATGGAAAAGTTGTGTAGATTTCGGTAGGATAGAAGGTTTGGGGTATGGAGAAGGCATGTCAAAATCTATATGAGTAAAGAGGAGTGCAAGAGGTAGTAATCGGGTCATACGGTGAAATAGCTGCTTATAATGAATAGGTGAGATAAACATCTGAAAGCCATTGGTCAGTAAAAGAAATGGGTGTATGTAGCGAGTGTATAGTTAAGAGGATGGGCAGAATTTGGGGCAACACTGATCTGAAGTTATTACCTATTAAAATGAAATAAGTATGTTCTGTATTATGGGTTCTGTAATATTGATTGATTTATTAATTTGAAAATGAGGAGGGAGTGGATGGGAACTTCAGCATTTTTTGCATAAACTTATTTTAATTTTCTTATCTTCATATTGAAATACGCTCTTGAAGGATGCTACCTTATTTTTAGTGGTATGACAGAACTCAAACTGCTCTGTTAACTTGACTGTATTGTTTTTTTCTCCCTTGCCTTGTTGTTATTTTCTACTACATCATGAAGGAGGCCTACTTCTTTAATTGCGGAGAAAATTTGAGTGCAAAAGGGATGACATACCTTACGAATTCATTGTTTGATTACAGAAGTCCAGAAAATAATAGTATTCGTGCAGAATTTATATTGGATGCAGCTCATCATAAGGTCAGAAAATTATATTTTTCTTAGAATTCTAATGCTCTTTAATGGACTTCTAATAATTGTTTAGATCTGCATACTATTAGAGGACTGATTTTTATTACTTTGTCATGTTACTGAGTCTTACTTTACAGATGGCCAAAAAACCAATTGTTTGTGTTTAAAAACAAAACCAAACCAAAAACATGTCCAAAAGAAACCTCAAACTCCCCTCCTGCCCCAAAAGCTGAGTTAGTGTCATAGTTTCTAAAAGTGCTACAGAATACCTGGAGAATGTGGGAATGCTAACAAAAGGTTAAGCTTTACCAGCACATAATTCTTTAATCCCAACCAGTAAGTAGTTTGGGTCTTCAAACTAAGAAGTGCTCTCTCGGAAACCAGATCTTGGGAAATGTTAATTTTATTGTCTTTGTGCTATATTTGTCTACTTGGAAGGAAGTCTTGCTGATTTTGCCTTTGGTAGAGACAAATTTTCAGTTGCTGTTTTGTAAATGGTGCAGTAAAACTTTATTCCCTGACTGCCGTTATTAAAGACTGGATGTGGTGGCCAGGTGTGTTCTATGCTCTGTGTTATTGTACAGGTAAGCAATTTCCAGTTTAAAATTTATCCAGTTTCTTTTAAATTTAGCTATTTTCACCTTTTTGGTACTACTGATGAAGTGTAATGCTGAAGAATCTCATTAAAAAAAAAAAAAGGAATTAATTAGTGAAATCACAAGTTCTTATTCAAACTTTTCCCATAGTGTGTTTTAGTGTTAAGATTTACTCTTTCCTTGGCCTGTCTGCAATGCTTTTATGATTTGCCTATATTTTGGCAAGAGGAGAAGCAAGCTTGCTATGTAATAAGGAATTATATTTTATATAAATCCCAATGATGGCATAAATCTTAATAGGTTTCCTAGTTTTAAAGAAAAAACCACAATGTTCCTTAAATAAAAAAAGCTAGAATGCATGATCTTGAGTTCTTAGTGTATTTAATTAAGCAGATCTGTTGGATGCAAAAGGTCAAGTGAAGAATATTTACTCCATTAAAGGTACTAATTAACTAGATGTTATTGATGAATTGGTCAGCATGTCCACTGGAATTATGGATGTGCCTTTGTGTGGCCTCAAATAGAAGTTACATTACCTATCAGAAAGGTGAATTCTTTGGGATAACCTCTGTCCTTTGTTTTGATAAGTCTTTCCGTGTGTTGATGCACAAATCCAAACATGGATATATCTCTCATACCAACCTATCAGTTAGTAATCTCAAGATTCTTTCCTAGTACAACGTTTTCTTTGTTTGCTTTGCTTTGTTGGTAGGAGACATACACAGAGATAGCCGGAATGCAGAGGTTTGGGGCTTTCTACATGGATTACTTGTACACAATGGAAAGCACCAGTGGCAAAGGTACCTTTTTTCCTTTGTTTACCTTGTTAAATAATAGAAACAAAGACTTTTCCTGCCCAGCTGGTCCATGACCAACTGTCCTCCAACTTACCTTAGACTGAGCATCGTTAAAATGGTTTCATCTTTCTTGATGTGTTTGAGATTAGCTGTTTTGGTTAGCTGTTGATTATTGGTGTTCTTTTTTTTTTTTTAATCACAATAACATTTTTTTTTTAAAATGTAATTTTTTACTTGCTGGGGGGGTGGGGTGGGAATATTTTTTAAGAAGCCGTAGTTGAAGAATGAAGTCAGTCATCTACTTGGTACAGAAGTTGAAAAGGACTGTCATTTTCTCCTGTGAAGCAGAATGTAAGAATGAGAGATCATGTGGAGAATTAATCTTGAAATATAGATATCAGAACAATTTTGTGAGCAAATATTAACCTAAACTGTGCACACATTGATAGGGGCTAATTCTAAGTAATTTTTGAAATTCCTATCAATTATTTTCTAAATCTGAGAAAATACAGTAGATTCAGTGCAGTAAGTATATCTACTTTTGTCACAAAAGCCAGGATAAAGGAGTTAATGTATCAGCAAGTGATATGTATATATTTTTATACAGATATTCTTATAATGAATTGCAATGTGATTTACCCCTCGCCCCTGGTAAGATTGTCATCTGCAGCTGCTGTTCTGCAGTTTTATTGCCTAAAAAATGCTTTCTTTCCCGCCTGTATTTATTATCATGAATATTATTTCTGTGGGCATCTGTTGGAAACCTCTTGCTATTTTGTGACTGAACATTCATCTGTCATTGCTACTTAGTTCAACTCATCTGGGGTGTTTTGCATGTTTTTGTCTGTGTAAGAGAAGTTTCAACTCCTAATGTTTTGAGTCTTTTTTTTTTTTTTATTCTGGACTGGTTGGACATTAAGTCTAGAAGGACTAGGAGAGAAACACTTTCATTTTGGTTAGAGTGTGGATCATGCAAAGCTTATAAAAAGAAATAGATGATGCTATTTCCTTTGACAGTAGAGGGACACAGTAGGTAATGTAACAGTTCTTTCCTAGACCTGAGTCTTTCCTCTCTGTACTATGAGTGTGATGTGAAGCTGAGAAAATGTACACTAAGTCAAGCTTCTAACGCAGTATGCTACTTGTTTAAGTGAAAAATAAATAAATGCATGCAGAACATTTATGTAGAGAAGTTGAAGACCTACCTAGGGTAAGCCTTATGTCCTTTTTGAATTTGGTGTAGAAATTTGAATATGCAGATTATTTGATTATGAGGAAAATTTGATTTTGTGGAGTATTTTGTTTTATTTCTCTGAATGCACAAGGAATTTAATGACATATCTTTTTCTGACTTTAAGTAATCCATTTCAGAAATTGCTGAACTCAGAAACATTTTTTTGTTTGTTTGCTTTCCTTAAGGCCCTGCTACTGATATTTTCTGACTAATTTTTTGCTTCCTGAGTTTCTCTTCTGTTTCTACCAGTTTGCTTTCTCAGGGCCTTGGCTTTTATTTCCTGCATCAGTCACTAGATACTTCACAAAATATTGCTTAAATTCCTGTCAAGCCTTGCAGTGTGCTTTTATTTCACTATTACTCCTCTAATTTCAGCTACCTGACTACATAAAAAAATGAATAGAGTAATTAATTTTTAAGTGAATGGTTTAAGTGGTTGTTACAGCTCTAGAATCAAGAACGTAAAACCTTAAATTTTCAAATAGCTTTGTTCCTCAGAAAAACAAATATGACATTTTCTGCCAGTTATTTGCTAGCTTATTTTTCTGTACTGTGAGTCAAGTATGTAATTATTAAATAGAACATGATCAAAGAAGTGTAAATTTTTCATTTGAAATGAAAATATAAATATCTTAAGATTTTGAAAACAATATAAATCTTGATGCATTTTAAAAATGTGATATTTATATAAAAGTATTTTTGTAAAAGTTTACATTTTACTATTTCTTGTTTTGACATTAACTATGCTTTTATTTACAATCAGTACACACCACCTTCCCCTAAAAAACTGAACCCAACTTAAGTTATGGGAGGCTGTTACTGTGACTGTAAGATTTTTATCTGTCAAGGCAATTTTGGTTTGACACCTTCTCTGCCCCTTTAACCTCTCCCTCAGCATATATGATTACTGATTAAATCACAAGGACCTCATGGATCACATTAACCTCAGGAGTTCCACCTGCCACTTCTCTAAGTGCATTAATCACTTTGAGTATTTTGAATTAAAACAAGATAGTCATGCACAGTAGTCTTATTTTGAAATTATGACTGTTCTTGCCTTCCAACTTTATCTTTCTATTTTTTGCTTTGGATATCAATACAAAATAGTAATTTCCCTGAAACATTGCGTAGGCTATCAGTTCCTTATCACGGATTTGCACGACCTACAGACCTACGGGGGTGTACTTTTGAAGTTATATTGTGTTTACAATGTGTACCTATCTGTTTTGGTGGCAAGTTTATTATGCAGCACCCTCATTTCAAGGGGTTTTTTTTGGTCAGTTAGAATTAGACTGACGGTTTACGGAGAACTGACTACTCAGTGATCAGAAATTCTTTTCCTTTATGCATCTGTGAAGTTACAAAAGTAACCTGTGATCAGCTACTTCCGTAGAACTAACAGATCTTGTCACATTCTCCTTGAACTTAGCTAGAATTACATGGAAGTATTGCAGAAAGTGGTTTGTGTAGATGCTGTAATTTCAATATATTAGTCATATACATGGAATATAAACTAATGAATTTGGTATTTTCTTTTTAAAAAGGTAGGCTGTTATTACTTCTAAAGGCTTTTGGCCTTGATATTTTTATGTAAGGTTATGGTTCTTTACACTTAGTAGTGTTCATCTGAACTGGATACTGTATAGAAATGGAAAGAAAAAAATGCATGTTAACTGTGTATTAAAATAAAGAACATCCTGACAGCAGGCCCTGTGCTGGCTTTTAAAAAAAATTCTTTTTCAAGGTTTCTTAAAAATATTATAACTTCAGTTCCATCTGAAGATTTGAATAGACAACTTCTGTTTGGCTTTTAGGGATGAAGTTAATTCTTCTGCTGAACCTGTAGGTCTGTGGAGGCCTGCAGAGCATTAGGTGAGCTCTATGTCAAATTCAGCGTAGTCTCAGTTTATTCAGGGACCTTTTCTTCACCAGTGCTTAGAAGCAAGACCATTTCATAGAATATGATTTAAACACAAGGGAAAAAACCCTATCCTTCCTTCCTTCTCCCCAAAGCTCTCTACCCATGTTAAAAAGACTGTTTTGAATGTGTAGAGTCGAGAAGGGAGGGAAAAGGGATTGTTCCCCCAGAGTGTGAAAGACAACTAGGCTTCTCTGGGGCAACCAGAAATAAAACTTGCTTTCTTTCACTTGGTTTAAAAGTAAGATTTGCCTTGAAATTTTTGTTAATATGTACAGATTGCGTCAGCGTGGAAGATGCTATAACAAGAGTTTGGTATTGTCAGATTTGCCTGTGGTTTTGGGTCATAGTTCCCTACAGGCATGTTTGCTACTGTAGCAGAGAGGCAGGAGATTGTTAGATTTATGCAAGAAAATAGGTTGATTTGCATCCAGGCAGACTGGTGAAAAGAGGAAGGGATGGGATCTGTCTTGCACTGAGTAGGTGTACAAGATCTGTATTGGGTAAGAGCTTAGAAAATATTAACTATTGAGAAAGATCGTCGTGGAATAAGTCAGTTCACTGCTTACACAGACCTTGGCTTCTGTGGCGTTACTTGATCATGAGTATACAAGCAGAACGTATCAGATGGACAGCTCTGCAATTTGCAGTTGCGTTAAATTGTGGAAACCAAGGTGAAATTGATGGCAATTGCTGGCTTTCCTATTTGTCACAGCTTTGACCAGATGGATTTTGGAGTACTTTGCTATCTAAGAAGTACGCGCTATCCAGATTCACTGAATGAATGAAACTGTCATCCTACAATTTTATTTCAGAACTTTTCATTTTTATAGGCTAAGTGGTCTCAGAATCCTTTTAATCTTGGTGCTTATTTTGTCAGACTGTTCATTTGTGTAATGGTTAGCGAGAGAGTTAATGTTTAGTGCTTGTGTCAAAGCACTAAAGTGAAAGTGATGATTTATTAGAAAAATAAAATCTGACTGTAATCCTGCAAATTAAGTGTTAGAGGTGTGAGGGTATGTTTTTTACAAGTCATATGCAAAACGAAAACTTAAGCTTCTGAAAAATGGTAACTATACTTGGTACACTTGTTGCCATTCTAAACACAAAGGTGTTAGATCCTTTCAATGCAGAGACTAAACCACCCTTTTATCTCTGTGATGGTCCTTCTCAAAATAGTCTGAGACAGAATTAAATAAGTTTTCATTCTCACTGCCTGTGCGTTACTTCATCTGTGAATTGAAGGAAGGTTCAGTCTGGGTTATGACAGTACAGGTGAGTGTGATCCTCGTCGATGTTGTAGCCCATGTACCAGCAGCTAGCACTTCAAGGGACCATATCTGCAGTTTCATTGCAAGCACACCTTTTCCTTGATTATTTGGGATGGATATCTTTTGATAAACTGTAGAAGGTTTGGAACAGCACAGCTGTCATTGGCACCTGGGATTAGGTTGCCACAGAAGTTTGGAGGCAGTTTGGACAGCTTCAAAGAGTCCCAGGCTTGAGAGATATAAAGTTAATGGAAAGGTTTCCAAGTTGTGCTGTGCTTGGAGGTGAGGCAGAATCTTGCCCTGTTTGCTCTGCTTTGAACAGGAATAATGCTTGTTTAAACATGTTAAACTAGTGATGGTGTATGTCTGTGTTCAATTTACATTGTTGTATTTTCTGTATATTTATGTCTGTGATCACAGGATTTGAAAAGAAAATAGTTGATAAAAAATTTACTATGTCCAGTCATTTGGTGTAATTTGTTTTTATTTATAAAACTTCTTGTAGTTTCTGGGAATCAGCAAGACCTTTCTTCAGTAAAGAGTGAAGATTTTGGAAGTGTTCAGGAGATGTCTACAAAAAACCTCATTGTGGGCCCACTCAATCTTCGATTGGATAGCAGTGCAGTACACCGGATAATGAAAATGATAGTTTGTGCTCTGGAACATGAATATGAGCCATACAGTGGAACTAAGCCAGGTTTGCCCCTATTGCATATACTCAAATACACAGAATTAAACCAGGCCAAGTTCAGTGCAACTTCCAAATAGTTAAACTCCAAATCTGGCAGGGGGTTTTGCGAGTCCAAAAAGCAAAATTTGAAATAAAGGTAAAATTAATCACAATGTCCCCATCAGTATTGGATATACCTCAGATATTTCACACACTTTGGAGGTCATTTGTTTCAATCACAAGCCTCTTGTTAAGTAAAGAGGATTTTTTTCATTGATAACTCTGGCTTAATGTTGGAGCCTTAGAGAAGAAAGCATCCCCGTTGGTATGTATTTATTAGTTTGAAATAATAGTTATACAGGATAAAAATGCATGGATCCAAGCTATGGTAAACTGTTAAGATGAGTTTCTGAAAAAAAGTTACACAAATTTCAAAGTAAGGAAAATCCAGTGACGATTGCTTTTTGCCTTAGATAAAACCAGTGTGCAACTGGTTTCTGAAACAGCAGCTGTGGGGCTTATTTTATATATTATAGTCAAACATATGAAATCTTGATTTATTTTAGATATTATGGATGGAAATAGAACTATGCCAAGCTCAGAAGAAATAGCATCATTGGAGGAATACATTCCCACTCGACTTACAACATTCACTGTTCTTAAGTGTACAATTATAATCCCAGTAGCGGAATTCAATTTACTGGACCACCTGATGCCAGTAATCATGGGTGAAAAGGTATGTATGTACATGTATTCAGTTCTTTATATTGGCACGTGCTATTTCATATAAAGTTTCTTACTGGGCTGTTATTCCATGTACCAGATGTATTACTGAGTTCCAAATGAGTTTGGTGCCCATGAGCCTGCCCTTCAGAAACCTAAGATAGGTGGTGATGGGCTAGACTTTTAAAGAAAACGTGCCATGTACTGGTAGGAAGAAAGAATTTGAAAGAAATAAGATTTTAAATCATCAAGCGGATTAAAAAGAAGTAGCTCCAACTTGAAGTTCTTTATGGAAACCTTTTGGTCAGAAGAGTATCTGTTACCATTTTGCCATGCATGTCTTCCCAAACTTGGTTAAGTCTGAAATCTTTGAATACATAGATTCAGTAAAGACTTCATAGATGTTAACAGCCAGCTCTGTCTGTACTAGTTCCATCCAGGACACCAACAGGATTCTGGCTGTTACTGAGCCAAACAGTTGAGTGACTAGCTCAGAGAACCAGAAATGACATTTTCTAACTGCCTTAATTTGTCTTTTGAATATATGTAGTAGAACTCCATCTAAAGAATCCTGTACTGGTTATATTCCTACAGGGCTTCTTCCTCAATGCACGATACTGAAGTACTGTAGGGATGCATTAGGTTTTGTAGTGAAGAATTGCAGTAGGTTTACCTCTTGCAGCAGAGTCTGGAAGATATTTTATGGATAAGGGAAGGGACAGAAAGAAGAGGGGAGAGAGAAAAAAATAAATTATTGATGGAGTTCCATTTCTAGAAATTTTTATGTGATATTAAACATTTCCATTTTTTTTTTTTAACAAGTGGACACTACATGTTCCTTGTTCTTGTGGGCAAACTTTTCAGTGGGAAGTAGATTGTGGAAGTTCTCAGTATTAGTGACTTATTTTTGTGTCAGCTTTTCTTATCAGTGACAAGTTTTTTGTCAAAAATGGAGATGAAGTTGTATATTCTGAAGGGGTTGTGAAAGTAATCTTATTAGCATTTGTGAAGCATTTATGTATAAGAAAGGTGAAAATTATTTGAATTCAAGCAAAATTTTCTTTTTTTTAATTTTATTTTAAACTTGGAGTTTCAATTTAAGTTTCCTGAGTGAAGGCAAACCGATTCTAAATATTAATAATTTTAAATTTTAGATTGAAAGTTATACATCCATCAACCTGTCCTATTTTGATACAAGTTTAATACAATTTTTAGATTCATAGAGTAATTTGGATCAGAAGAAAAGTCTGGAGATAATCTCCAGGAGTCCAGCATCCTGCTCAAAGCAAGGCCAAGCAGAGCAGGTTGTTTGGGGGGGCTGTTCAGTCAAGTGCTGAATTAGTTCCAAGGATAGAGATTCTATAAAAACCAATCGTCTCACGGGTCTCCCTCTTTGTATTGTCCCAGCAGGTAGCTGTAGGTAGCAGTAGGATCTCCCTTTGGCCTTCTCCAGGCTGAATGACCGCTGAGAGGGCGCTTTTGTGCTCCAACCCTCCAACCACTTTGGTAGCCCTCCAACAAACTTACTCTTATATGTCCGTGTCTCTCTTGTACTGGATACAGGACTTAATTTCAGTGGATACTATCAAAAATGTAGTTGGATGTGTAAAATTGTGGGGTTTTTTTTAATTACATTTTTTTTTTTTCCTGAGATGTCTGGCATGACTGTGAATCCATAAAAGTATATGACAGTGTAAAGGTTAGATCAGAGTGAGTTTAGTATGGTGACAGTGCTTTGGCGTGATAAAGTTGTAAGCAAATACTTTATAGAACAAAATATTTTGACTTTGCTTATTCTTGTAGTCAGTGGCCCTTGGCCAGCTGCCAGATGCTTGTCCAGCCACTCTCACTTCTCCTCTTCAACAGGACAGGAGGGAGAGAATAGGATGGGTTGAGATATAAAGAGCAGGAGAACACTTACAATTACTAGCAAAACAGACATGGGGAAAATTAACTTAATTTATTTTAAAGTGATAATAAGCATTAATATTAATTAATATTATTAACACTATTAATTTATTAAAATATATTTGGGTAGTGAGAAACAAAGATAAGAATCAAAATAGCACCTTTCACCCATACCCTTTTTTCCTCGACTTAACTTCACTCCTTCATTCCCTGACTCTTCTATCTCCCACCCTGCAACACAGAGGATGGGGAATGGGGGGTTGCACTTCAGTCTGTAACTGTTCATCTCTGCTACTCCTTGTTCCTCACACTTTGCCCTGCTGCACTGTGAGTCCTTCCCACAGTCCTTGAGGAAAAAATCTGCTCCAGTATGGAATCTCCACAAGGCTGCAGTGTCCTTCAGGGCATATCCACCTGCTCCAGCATGGAGTTCTCCACAGGCTGCTGTGTGGACATCTGCTCTGGTGTGGTCCCTTCCTCAGGCTGCAGGGAAATACCTGCCTCACCGATGGAAAGTGCTACAGGCAACACTGTGTCCCTTGCTAAGGGACAGCAGTTCAGGACCGCTGGCTTCTTCATGCCTCCAGCATAAAATTAAAATCTTCAGTCACTGATGCTGTATTCTGAGGGGTAGTTGAATAAATGCTCCAAATGTCAGTTGATGGTGGAGAATAATCAAGCTTTTAACTCTATTACAAGTGTACTGTAAAAGTCAGGAAAAGGAGGAAGAGGTTATTCTTTATTCTAGAACATGAAATATGTTCACTTAAATCAAGAACAGTTTGTTATTAAGTTGTTCTAGAAGCTTTTAACTTGAAATTGATTATTCCTTAGTGAAGGAATGCATAGGAAAATGGAACGAATTGAGTTTCTTGGTTCTTTGTGCTTTCATCACCGAGCAAGTAGCTCTGGTAAGACCTAGGGAAGCTTTCACTTTTGTCCTGCTTTGACAATCTTAGCAAGTTTACATGAATATTGGCCAAGAGGCCAGTAGCATCCTGGCTTGTATGAGAAATAGTGGCCAGCAGGACTAGGGAAGTGATTGTCTCCCTGTTCTTGGTACTGGTTGTTTAGCCTGGAGAAAAGGAGGCCGAGGGGAGACCTTATCACTGCCTGAAAGGAGTGTGCAGCGGGGTGCGAGTCGGTCTCTTCTCCCAAGTAACAAGCAATAGGAGAAGATGGAATGGGGTCAGGTCATGCCAGGGGAGGTTTATATTGGCTATTAGGAAACATTTCTTCACAGAAGGGGTTGTCAAGCACTGGAAGAGTCTGCCTAGGGAAGTGATGGAGTCACCATCCCTGGAGTATTTAAAAGACATGTAGATATGGCACTTAGGGACACGGTTTAGTGGTGGCTTTGGCAGTGTTAAATTTATAGTTGTATTAGGTGATGTACTAGGTGATATTAAAGATCTTTTCCAACCTAAATGATTCTATGGGCTGCAGGGGAACATCTGCTCTGGTGCCTGGAGCACCACCTCCTCCCCTTCCTTTTCTGACCTTGCTGTTTGTGTTGCTGTTTCTCTTTTTTTCCCCTCAGTCCTCTCAGCCTGTGGTGGTTTTGTCTTTTCTTAAATATTTTTCTACAGAGTTGCCACTAGGTTGGCGAAAGGGCTCAGCTGAGCCCTGTGGTGGGGCTGTTGCAGTACTGGCTGGAACTGGCTGGAAACAGCTGTGTCCAGCAACGGGGCAGCCCCTGGTTTCCCCTTACAGAGCCCCTGCACCTCCATGCTGCCAGCACCTGGGCACTGACACCCAAGACAATTAGGGATTAAAAAGTTTTTACATAAATTTTAAACTTTGTAGAAATTATTTTAAAAAGATTTGAAGATTCGCAGTTTATTACATGTAGATATGCTTGTGTGGGGAGGTGGGAGGTAAGAATTTGTAAATATGTTAGGTAATACATCTGTAGTGTAATGATTGCACATTTTTTCCCCCCTCTCCTAGAACTTAAGCGGACTGTTAAATGCTACAAACTTCCAGCCCTTGCGGCCTTTACCTTCTGTCCGAATTTTGGTGGATAAGGTTAACCTGGAGCACTCGGTGCCAATGTACGCTGAGCAACTGGTGCATGTGGTTAGCAGCCTCGGCCAGCCATCGGACAACCTTCTTCATTACTGTTACTCGCACTGCTATCTGAAGGTAAAAGAAAGCTTGAGATCTGGTTTTATTGCAACATGCTTAGAATAAGTGTTGATAATCCTAAGTGTTAGCAGGTTTCTTGAGAGAAAGTTTTCAGCTTATCTAAAAGGATGTAAAACACATCTCACAGAATGTTGTTGTTTGGGATTGCAGCTTCTGACCAGAGCCAAATGTTTCGTAATATAAACAGAGAACTTCACATGATGAAACTACTCAAACTGAATCCTCAGGGTCTTTCTGTCAAGATTGAGTTAAAATAATTTGGGAAGGAACCTTTCCCCTCTTCTAGGATAACGCTCATGGAATGTGTAGATCACAGTGAATTATACTTAGAAACTTGATGGAATATTACAAGGAAAAAACATCACTTCTACTAGGATTGATAGAGCAAAACTATGATAGTGAAGGTATGAAATCAAAAACTGTTGCCAAGCATTTATCTTGTTTTCATTATAAAAGGAAAAACTTCTGAATGTTACAGATGCATTGTGTGAGAGGAGTTCTTATTGTCAGATTGGTGCAAGTTTAAAGAGGTACTGAAAAATTGCTTTGAGATCATTTAGTTGCCATTTGCTGAGATTTCAGTAGAATGAAAAAGTCAAATCTCAAGCAGAGTTTTAAAACAGGACTTCCAGACTTTTAGGTTGTGCTCAGGCAGTTGGAAACCTTTTGGAGTGCTACTAAAATGTAAATGTTTACTACTAGTACTGTTAATTTCGCTAAACTTTTCAGTTATCCATGCAGTTCCATGCTGCTATCTTAATAGAGATTTAAACAATGAAATCATTATCTGCATAAAACAAACTCTTCCAGAATTGGGTGACAAACTTTCAGTTTTCCCTGAAGAATTTACCTTCTGTCACATTTAAAGTGGTTTGGATGGTGATTTTGCAAGTCATCTATATGTTTTTCAATTTGAGAGTACTTTTTTCTATTTCTGTTCATATGTGAATGGTGGTACAGCATGTTAAAAAGTCAACTCAACAACCATTTATTTTCTACATTGAACAAGGAAAATCATAAAGAACAGTTGTCATGAACCCTTCTTTAGATGGTCTTATTAAGAAATAAAGCTTTGAAAAAAGTTTCCCATTTTCTTAAATACCACTTTTTTTAAGGCTTATGTTACTATAATTGAACTTAAGTGAACTTATTAATTTTATGTGCAATTTGCAAATTTAAAGGGTGCAGAATAATGTCATTTAGTTTATAAATTATAATTCAGTATTTTTTTTAAATTCAGCATAGTATTGTTGTCATTTTTTGAGTGAAGAAAAGAGTTTTGCATGTATTCCTATTAGGACATTTATTTTTGGTAGATTTTTCTAGTTTTGTGTTTGGGGGAAAAGGAATTATCTAAAAATAATGCATAATTTGTTTCATATATATTATCAAGTAAGTTAATAAAGTTTTTAAAGCATATTTAAAAATATGTACATTATGATATAAAAATAACTTGAAATTGATCTGATCATGTGATAGTATAGACTTTCACCAAATTAATTTGTTTCAGATATTTGGTTTTCAAGCAGCACTGACTTCTTTGGATAGTAAAGGATTGTACTGCTTCCCTGTTCCAGTTATTCCCTCGTTCAGTACTGCTGTTTATGGCAAGCTGATCAAGTTTCCCAAGTACTGGTAAGCATTAAGCATGTACAGTGTACGTAAGTAATATACTCAATTACTGTTGTGTTTGTAATGAATGGTTTAAAAATTATAAGCTCCATATACATCCCTGAACTTCTGTCTCTTCTACCAAGTTCCATCTAAACACGAGGAGGAACTTCTTTGCCTTGAGGGTGGCAGAGCACTGCACTGGGAACAGGCTGCCCAGAGAGGCGGTGGGGTCTCTGTGGAGACGCTCAAAACCTGCCTGGACAAGTTCCTGTGCAACCTCCTCTGGGAGGACTTTGGCAGGGGTGTTGGACTAGATGGTCTCCAGAGGTCCCTTCCAACCCCATATCATTCTGTGATTCTGGGATATTCTACTGTTAAGTCTATTATCATTAATAAATTTCTTGGTAAGATAGCTGTTAATAAACATTTTAGACCCTAGTTTGGATGAGAGAACAGGCAATGCAAGCCCTATAGTAGATGGCTTTGTTCCAGACCTTGTAGAATTCTGTAAAACAGTTTCTGATCTTCCTTGAATGGATGCAAAAAAGTTGTATACTGGTGGCAAGCCTGATCTGTTTAAGTGAACAGATCAGCTCTTTCTGTTTTAAACTCAACCAAATAAAAGGTACGAAATGGAGGGGAAGGGCAAAACCAATCCAACCCAAAACACCCCAACCCCACAAAAATATTTAATTTTGTTTGCTCTTTACAGTTGGAACTGTTCTGACATTGTGATCAGGTATTGAGCTGAATGTAGTATTTCAGATTTTAAATGCAAACGCTTTTGTTCTGAGAACAGTTCTGGGCTTTAGTAGTAAAATGAGCTATATAATTTTTTTTCTTACTTGAGTGCTGTGGAAATTCAGTATTCAAATTCGGTTCTACAGGTTTTATTAATAAATAGTATTTATAAAAAATATTTTCAAGAAAATGCATTTTGGCAATACTTAGAACATTGGTTTTCTCTGTCCCTCATGTTTAGCAGTAGCAGCCTGTGATACTACTTTTTAATTAAATCCATACAAAAACCATCTTACATAAAGTGACAAGATAACAGAAAAACAGGTTATGTGTTAAATACTTTGGCTTCAAATGTTCTGTATTGTCTAGGTAATTTGTAACAGTCATTTCTTTGTACAAGTTTAATGGGTTAGAGAGAAAATAAGAGAAGACTAGGTATGTGGTGTTCATAGTGCTAGAGAAGATACTAGTTTTTCTCTCACGAGCAGTGATACCATGTTAAATATGAGAGGGTTTTAGCGTAATCAGCACACCACCAGGTGGTAGCAGTCTAATTGACTTTCTCATATTTTCCATCAACAGTTTACCAACATACTAACCACTTCAAATGCACTGCTGTTCTGTTGCAGTTTTGCTGAAAAATAATAAATGTCAGCAGGATAACCCATAGTCAGCACTAATGGGAGTACTTCAGTACTCTGGTAGGATCGACAGCCTTTCCTGACATGACTTGGCATTTAGCGCTAAGCTCTAGTTAGCGATCCTTATTATTAAACTGTAGAAATAAATTACTGTTTAATAGTAAACTTAAGTTTATTTAGTGCATTATAAAACCCACGATTAGTTGTGCAAAACCAAAGAATTGTATTAGAGATGAGAAATGGTTTAAAAAACAAAAAAATCTATCATCTGACAGGTTCATGGTATTGAAGTGCTAGTGCTTTCTCAAGGATGCACTTGCGCTCTCTTTTGCATGTGCTTGTGCTCACTGTGCTCCATCTCTTGCTCGCTCATGCTTGGTTTCTCATGCTTTCCCACACGCACTCTTGCACACTTGCCATCGTGCTCTATCTCATGCGTCCATGGTCTCGCGCTGGCATTCTCTCTCATGCTTTCTCAGCTTCTCTCGTGTGCTTTTTGGCTTGCTCACTTTCTCTCTCTCTCTCTCATCACGTTACAAGCATGCCCAGCTGGAAAATAGAGTATGGTAGACTAATAATATAGAAAAAGAAAAAAGAGCCGTAGTTTTGGGGAGTGGAGGGAATGGTCCTGCCTTAAAATAGCAAATCATCTATCAGCATTTATTAGCAATCTTGGAAGACCAACACTTGTGGTCTAGTGTATATTAAAATAATTTTAATAGCTTTCTCACTTTTTTATGAGAAATGATATCTTTCTAAAGCTTATTTATTTATTAGCAGTGTGAAATAATTATATAAAATTAACTTATTCCAACAATTTATCTAAACTAAGCAACACCAATTTGCGGGTAATAAAGTAGAAAAACAAATGAGTACAGCAGCAGCCTGGTTAAATGAAGTGTAGTTTGAAGTGAATAAAACTCCAGATGAAACGCATCAAATAGCACTTGAACTAAATCGAAATCAGCATGAGGACTGAGAGCGTCATTGAAGTCATGCAGTGAGTGAGAATTAGTCTGGTAGGATAACCTGGTAATGTCATTAAACTTAAATTCAGTCCGTCCCCCCCAAATTATACCACCTGCTTTATTTGGACTTTTAGATTTCACATTCCAGAGTTTCTTAAAGTACACACATCTGATGCTACATGTGTTCTTCTATTTCTTTGTAGAAAATACATACCACAGACCATACCTTTTAAAAACAAAGACATTTTATGAACTGTTATGGAATCCCTCAGGTAGTATGTTTTGAGTTAGCAGTGAAAATCTCAACTTTATTTCTGACATAAATCAGTAGAATAGCTTTCTTTTCTAGTTTCAATATAATAATCTCAAAATGTATACGGTGTATAAAATATTGTATTAGTATTTATTTTTTAAAACTAGTTGATAAATGTTGGTAACGTGTTTTAACAGATAAAATTTCATCAGCACAGTAAATACCAGAAAATGGCCATAAACTTTAGAAAAGTGCGGTTTCATTTGCCTACTAGATTGATGTCTGTTTTAATTTCAGTTAATACACTTGCTTTTTATAAAAGAAATGTGCTGGAGCTCACTATTTAACTAAGTCTTCTATATCTTTAAAATTGTATAGCTAATTTATTTTTATATGAAAGTAAAAACATCTGGGCTTTTGTTTTGGTCAAGCATAACAAGATGCAAAATACAATGTTAATGTCAATATTTTACAACTACTTTATGTAGTGTTGCATGCCAGACTGTAAAGCAGTTTTCAAAGCTTTCAGGAGGATGTCTAAAAACAACTGAGAATTAGCAGAATACAGTGAAAAGCCTAGAATGGATGACAAGAATGTTTATTGCCAAACAGAAATTGTGAGAGGAATTAGTTTTGGGGTTTTTTTTTATTTTGGTTTGTTTTTTTTTTTTTTTGGCTACAATATCTGTGGTAACAGATGAGGTGATCTAGTGTAAGACACAGCGTTATAGGCTTCTATCACTTATAAAACATCACTTTATGGTACTTCTGAAAAATACTAAAGTAACATTAAAAAATATAGATTCTGAATAGCTTTCCTTTATTTTTCTGATACCTGGATTGATAGTGAAGTGTGTTGTTTGTATGTTGAGCTAGATATCGGTGCAGTTGTAACTGGGTGGTTTTTATCCCTTCCTGTGACAAGTGTTGCAGACTCTTGTGTTCCTTTATGAGGTCTGTGGGAAGGTTCTCACGGTCTCCACCTGTGACAGCTTTTGAGACAATTATAAATGGGGAATATGTGATCTATCCCTGTGTCCTTTCTGTTTGTCTTCTTAGTCCAGTAGTCTATTTCAGGGGGTCTGTTTCCTTGATAATGAGTCTCCTTTTTTTTCATTTTGAGACCAGAGTAATAGCTGTTGGTTTGCTCTCTCCAAGGAAGCACCAGTACAGACTTGACTAATCACTGCTCATGTTAAACTAGAGTGTGGTTGAACCTTTTATGAACAAGTTGAGGACCTGCTGGGTAAATGAGTATGTAGGATTTCATGGCCTGCATTCTAATTATGAGAGTGTACAGAGCAGTTAATTGATTGTTCTTGAATCGTTAATCTGTCAAAACAAAAATCTGGAAAAGAAACTTGCTAGTAGATAATTACTAGTAAACAAAAAAAAATCTTTGAGAGATGAAATGGATGTGTTTTTTGCAAAGATTCTTTCTTTTGAACTGTTCTCTGCAGTTACAGTCTTAGGAAATACATTTTAGCTTAGACATAGGCAGTGTGCTAATCTTAGTCAAGCAGTTTCTGATGAGGAAAGATTCTTGACAACGTGAGATTTGATCTGTATTGGCATTGTCTCTTTCCTTCAGTGTTTTTGTTAAAGAGCTAATAAACAAAAGTTTAAAATTTGCTCTGCTGTTAGGGTCACACGTATCATATGCTGGGCACCTCCGCTGCCAACAGATAGGATGTCACTCTTTTCACTTGTGAAAGCTGTGAATTACCGTCCTCACCAACAGTTATTTTATTAGTATGTGCCCTCACAGTACAGAAAGTTCACCACTGACATCTAGATACAGAGTTCCTCACAAAGAATACGTATGTGTATTTTTCTTTAGGCTTTGTTTTTATGAACCCTTAAGACCATTTATATAATATAGCCATTCTTAATATTTCAACACAGATTTAACTGTAAAGGTAAATATTTACTATGTCTCTAGAACCTGTTACATTTACATTAGATTGGCAGGTTAGGTCATAACCTCCTTTTGGCTAACTATTATACAAGTGATATTGAGAAAAGTAATTTACCAGCAACCTGAACATCAGCATTTTGTGTTTTCTTACCTGACTACATAGCTTGTATTTTTACTTTGTCACCATTATTTTGACTTTTTGACTTTGTCACTTTGTTATTTTGACAAAGCCAAATGGTTGCTTTGTACACAATTCAAACTTTTTAAATTTCCAACTTTAATGTTAAGATTACAAAACTTGAGGATTCTAAAGACCGTGTGTTATTACTGTTTGGGTTTCTGCTCAAACTTTTGTTATTGTAAAGCTGTTAGTTTTTTTAGACAGCTTTACTTCCATTTTCTTCCATCATGTCTCCCTTACAAGGCAAACATCCCTTTCTTAATCAAAGCCAGGTAGTGGTATGGCATACAACTGTATTCTTATTGACAGAATTCAGCATTAGACTTATACAATCCAGCAAGGTCATTATAAACTCCAGTACGAGTCAGCATGTGCTCTTGTTTGCTTTATGGATCATCTTGAAAATCCTGCATGCATTTAGTGGTATCCCAATGAATTGACCAGAGTGAGAGCAATTAATGTTGATCCACAAGCAGTGTGGTAGATGAAGATTTGGCTTCTTGCATGGTAAGAAGTTCTTTAGCAAAGAAATTAGCTCCTGCTGACATGGCCTTTACCAACAAGGTACTACTGTGATGACAGTAGGAGATACTAGTTGAAAAAGAGGATTTTAAAGTGTACAATGGGGGATCAGGTGAACTATCTGTCTTTGTTACTTTTTTGACTGAAACATCTTCTCAGGTCATGTCCAGTGGAGTAAACCTGCTTGGAACTAGGAATCACAGTAGATTTGTGAGTTTTAGAGTCATGAGACGTAGCTGTGGCGCAGTTCCGTGCAGTTGTGCTAGTAAGAGGCAAGTGGACCCTGCTGTCAGGAAACATAGAGCCAGATATCCACAGACTGTGAACATTAGATCATAAATCTAGGAAGTTTTCTGATAAATTGACACTTGGGTCTTGATTTTGGCAGCTTATTTTATTGGCTAGTCACAGTAAATCAAGAGTAATGTCAATTTAGATTGGATGTGGATTGTGTTTCACATGGGCAGTTGAAGGGCATGCTCTGTTCCTGGGTCAGAAGCAGAAACAGGTTGAAAACACATGAAACTCATTTTGTAGTGTTCGGTTGTGACTGTTAGTTATGTCAGTAATTGGATATAACTGCCAGATGAAAATTCAGGGTATCATTTGAAACAGAAAAGATCTGAGATTGCATGCCTGAACAGATGCCATCAGTGTATGGTACCGGAGAGAGTTTCAGCCACATCAGCATCATCTGAGTTAGAGCTAGCACATGTAAAAACCTGTTTGAGCTATTGAGATATGCCAGCGATATGGGCTGTGCAAAACCAGACAGAAAGAGTCATTCTCCCGGGTTCTGCCAAAGTGCTTGTATATAATTGCCTCAGATGTGAGCAATCAGTTTAGGGAGTATGCTGGATTGCATTGGCATCGTGTGCTTTTCTGCTTCTCTGCCATTACCTAACAAATGCATCAAAGAACATAATGCTAAATCACACTTTTATAAAAAAAAAAGTTTATTGGTAGCTGGTTTTGGTATGGGTTTGTGAGCAATGAGTTTCACACTTTCAGAAGTTTGTTTTACTGAGCACATTTGTGTTCGAGGAGTAGGTATGTCAATATAGCATAGCAAATGATGAGCACTAATATAGATTGATTTAACAGTTTTAACAGGAGAATGATTTTTCATTCATAACACTGTGTGACGTATCTCTCATTATAAAAGTCTGAGAAGGCCATGCTTGCATATAAGGAAGAAGATGTGTAAGGAACTTGTGTGGAACATTTTCTAGTCTGCAGTGATATTAACATATTAAGTTGCAACATGAACATGTTGGGGAACTTTTCAACTGCACTCTTGTGGAAGGAGCTGTTGTCAGTTACTAAGATGAGCCCTCTCTCCAGGAGGGGTTCTGCATTCTGAGTACATGACTTGCAGCTTGATTAGTGTGATTATAAATTAACTTCAGTTGGAAACATCTAGTTTAATTTTTTAAAAAATCTAGTCCAGACCTAATGGTTACTGCTTCTCAGCAGATGTGACAGCATTCAGTAAATGTGTTAAAAGTGTACTTTTAATCGATGTAAATTGAAAGCAGTTGTGTTTTTTTGTTATTGTCCATGAGGAGGAAATTCAGCAGAGTTGACAGTGAAAGGTGGTCATTTGTAGTGTTTCCAGTGTACTTACTTAAACTAATTAATTGTTGAGTCTCTTCAGTGAAAGTAAATTAGGCTTAGTAACTAATATCTGTCCAGGGAAAGTGGTTGCACATGGTGAATACTTTATCTTGGCTGTTGTAAGTGTTGCCATCGGTGTTTGCTGACATTTGTACTAGAACAAGAAAATTATATTTGTTTCAAAGTGTGTAAGATTTTCAGGGTTAGAGCCACATTTTCTTTACTTGAGACTGGTGCAAGGTATGAAAAACTGTCTTAAAGCTGAAGTGCTGTTCTGCAGCATAAATGCTAAAGAAAATTTAAATCCCTGATATATATTGCTTTTGTATTGGATGTATTTGGGAATTCTGTTTCTCTTAGTGTTACCGCTATCTGTAGAAAATAATCTGGTGGTGTGGTTTATGCTGGGCTAGTCTCTAAATGGGTGACAGATGCTCTGGTTAGGATTTTCAGTGATATTCTCAGTTTATGAGGCTTTACCCATGTAAACTCTGGCCAGAAGGATCCAGTGGTGACAATTCTTCACACACAATGTTTGTCTTTTATTCCTCCAGAATTCTCTCTCTTAATGTGACACTCAGTAGCATTTGATAATCTTGATAAATGATGACTAAGAACATTTTATTAAAAAATAAAGTTGTATCGGTCTTCACTTGGAGCAGGATGTTTACTGGTTCACCTGGCTGTAATACCTTAGCAGGTTTACTTTATCTGTGTTCATCTGTAGGTAGGAGAAGCGTACTGACTTGTCTGCAGTATCATTTTGTTTGCTGTATTCTCTGTGACCCTACTTCAGCTGCTTCTGATACTGATGCAAGAAATGGAAAGGATTATATTTGTTAAGATGCTAATACAACAATTGTGGATTCCTTTTTCAATTAATGAGAACTTTCATCCATTATAACGTGCATGTTTTTTAAACAAAACCCTGCAGGATTTTAAAATAAGTTTTCTTTGATGATGACTAACAAGCATATCCTTTGCAGCTCTTAATAATTTTCAAGAAAAAGAATACTTAGGCAAATTAATCTACATTTCATCACTTTTTTGTTTTACACAATTTTCATGGGAGTACTTAGAGATGAATTTAAGACTATGTATTCAAAAATGGTATATGGGAGAAGTTTGCAAGGGGAGGCAGGAAACGATGTGTGTGTGTATGAGTTAAATGTATTTTCTTTCTGTTCCCATTGTCAGCATTTCATTCCACAACTATCTTTCTCTTAATGCTCCGAATAAACTTTTACTTTTCCCAATCTCTACTTTCAGTTTCTAAGCACTTTCAAAGAGGATTCAGTCATACCCCCTTGTTCTCTACACATGTGCTTTGAGTTTCTTCTATTCTTATGTTCTTCCCATCTTCCGAACATTTTATTGGAAATTCTCCAAAGATGCTTCTTTTTCTTTGCATTCTCTTACTTGTTTCTGGGATTTTTTGGTGTATGTACTCCATCCTTGTGCCTTAATCCCACCATACTGGGGTTTTTTTGGTTCTTTTTCCTCTTACCATCTGAAACCTGTGAAAGGAAGGTAATTCTGTGGGCCTTTTTGTGCCTCTTTCCTTCTTAAATGTCATCATCGTCTCCTGTCACCTTCTGTCTGGCAATTTCTTCAAGGGTTGGAAGAATGCCCTACAAGTTCCATAGCTTTCTGTAAGACAACAAAGTCTGTTGATCTGTCCTTGTGACTGTTCCTGCTCGAAGCAATTTCTCTTCTGTGCACCCTGGAAAGAGAAGTCATCTTCTGTTTCAGTTAACTCTCACAAGCCACTGTTCCTAATTTGCAAGACCTGCTACTATCCTTACTTCAGGAGATGTCCTCAGATGAGAAGAAACCAAAGTGTCTGTTCACCATATCTGCATTCTTAAGAGTTCCTCACATCTGTATTGTTTGGAGAAAGGTCAGACTTCTGGGATAGCAATTTTTCGAGCTGGGCTGTTTTCTTGTAAATAATGTATGTCTAATTTTTTAAAATGTTTGATAATTTCCAAAGTGTTGTAAGAAATAGCAAAGAGGAAAGTCGTAGTGCAAATTTGGTGTAGGAAAAGAGTTTGAAATTTGAAATCATTAATAGAATGGAGTGGACTAAGAAATAAAATGAAATATCTGCATGTTATGAAATAAATTTATTTGGAGATAACTGATTTGTATTTAAAAAGCCAGATTTTGCAGCTCTGCTGGGAATAAAAAAGGTGATTTGACAGTAACTTAAAAAAGTGCAATTTTAAAAGATAATATTGGGTGGAAATTTATATTAAAAATCCTTACTTGTGCTTCTAATAATTAAAAAAAATATATCCTACAAACCCCATATCCTATATCCTGTAACAGTACTTGGAACAGGACAGCTGCTGAATTGACTGTATGAATTTCCCTCAGATTGAAGGGGGTTTCAGAGAGCTCACTGTCTTTCTTCTGACAGCATGAAAGGGTGGCGGAAGCAGTTGCTGTTCTCAGGGCTGCCAGGCAAGACTCCTGCTCCCTGGATGACACCAGGTTAAGCGTGGTTCTCCTTGCCCAAATGGCAGCTGCCTTTATGTCCTATTTCTGTTTTGTGGCATCAGGTTCAGCAGATGCCTGTGTTTGTCTCTGCAGTTTTTTTCATTGAACACCAGTGCGTTTCTGAGCCCTCCTGGCTCCCTGTTTTACCTGCTAATGGCAACCAAATGGCTCTGTGTGGCAGATTGAGAGGACTGATTTACTGGCTGTTGCTGCTGCTTCTGGGAGTGTGTGAAAGGGGAAGGAGGAGAGGAGGGGGGAGAGGTTGCTTCTCTGGACAGTAAAGCAGGCTGCTCTTTGGGAAGGCAGTTCCCCTCTTCCACCCCTGTGGCTACTGAGATTGGATTTACAAAAGCAAGAAATAAATGTAGCACATGGTTTGTTTTAATAAACACAGACCTTTGCTGTCTGGAGGTTTATGGACACTAGCAACTCTTGCCTGGTTACCTCTGGTGGTTTTGGTGGTCTTGGTTATCTGCAGTTGTTGATTACAGCATCTCCAAGTTCCAGATGATTTCCATCCCCATCAGGGAAAATGTCATTTACCAGAAGGTAAATGACAGTTATTGCATTTATTTGGCATTTCTGCTTTTCTGATTAGAAACTAGTTCTTCTGAAAAGATCCGAGGCACAACTCAAGTAGTAGATGTGAAAGTGCTTTGCTTCTGGTCTGATTCCCTCTGTATTACCCTCTTCAAGACAGTGGCTCTTTTGGATCTCGTTGGACATAATGCAGCTAAATGTCATATCTCTTCCCTTGTCCCAAACAATAGTCATGATCAATGACAATAAGATTCCTGAATTAATGTAAAAAAGTTACAGACCCTGCTCACAGAAGTAAGGAAAGAATAGACGTTTAAAGGGTTAGTAAGAAAGAATGTCCTAAATTGGCGTGAATTGCATTCCATGAAGAGAGTTCCTTATTCCTTATTTTCTGATCCCTCCCTCACCTTCTGGAGTTATGAAGATGCAGTGCTTCAAAGACAGAACTTTATGCACAAGATTTTGTTGGTAGATGATGTCTGTAAAGCTAACCACATAAAGGAGATGAAGAAGACTGAAGGCTCATACTGAAATCTCAGAGAAGAGAACTTAAGGATGTTATTCAAAGAGGAATACCTCCCTTAGGGAGGTTACTCATGTCAGTTTAATGATTCTTTCTGGAGACAAGCATTAACTAGTGATTAGAAAAGGATTTTTTTTTCAAAGAAGAAATAGTAATTAGTGACTTACCCTCACTTGCAGTTTGGTAATAGTTCAAATCTGTAAGTCTGTTCCATTGATGAGCTTTCCGAAAGCCAGTACGATAAATCTGGTCTAAACTTCCTAAATATGTTTTGTCTAATGCAGCTGCAGGTTTAACATCTTCCTGCATTACAGTTTTAGCAGCCAAAAATAAGACTGAAAACCCAACCCAGTGTTGGGTTATTCCTTCTTGGTATCAACAAATCTTTGGTTCGAATCTGTTGCATTTTGAGGCATTAGTAATGACGTAACTGGAAATGGAGATAGACTGCTTTCTTCCTTTCTTAAACTCTTAATCCAGTGGTTAAAAGACTCTTCTGATGCTTAGTGTAGCTGGATTCAAACTGAAGAAAATTAAGACTTTCCTACCCTCACATGCCAGGTCTTTGTTTTCCCTTGCGGCCTTTGACATTTTCTCTTGGTGTCTCACAGCAGATAAAACCATCCTACTGAGGTCACTGCTTTTTGCTTCCTTGTTGCTTCAAAAACCAGTGCTATAGTACTATTTACTTGTATCTAATAATCATAATTTTAATATTTTAATAATTATAATAATTTCTAAGGTCCAGATGTAACAAACAAGCTAAATGATTTTAAAAACAATACAAGGTTAGAGTTCCTAGCATGTATGTCGAGAGTCTTGCATTCTTTGCTTCAAAGGGATTTTTTGGGGGTGAAATATCTTCTTTTTTGATGCTTGATTGACTTCAGTAATTATTTTTGTTCTTGTAATAATGGAACTATTTTTGCTTTGCTGTATAAAGCTAAATTTTATTGTTTCATTAAGACACATACTGTACTGAGAATGGGTATTCCCAGTTCATTTTCTAAGATGCATTGAAACTTGTACTTAGCCTGCATTGTTTTCACAATTGTTTCAAGGAAATATGTTTACTTTCTGAAGTTCACATATGAATTAACAATTTGCAAACATTTTTCTGTAGAGAAGTCAGTTTTGAAATGATTGTGTTGTTCCCTTCTAATCCTATATCTAAAATTTTCGGAAAGAAAAAGTTAATTTGTTTACTAATCCAAAAAAAGAAAAAAAATTGGTGAATCTCAAGTTCATAGTTTTCTCCCTTGTAATAAATTGTACAATTAGCAGTGTTTCCTACAAATAAGAGGCCTAACAAGTTGCAGAACATTCCCCAGTGTAAGAGATGATATAAGATGTCAGGTAGCTGCTAGGGAGGCCTACAGAAGACCATTCATTTATGGAATGAAGTGTTTCAAAGTGGGTTTAATTATTATTTTTTGATAATTAACTTGGTCCTCCAGCACAAATAACTGTATGTTGCTGTCTGAAAACTAAAAACTGTCACTGTATGCAGATGTGTGGCATGACTGTTTTTATTGTGAGTATTAGTGACTTCAGCCTTACATTAAAAAAAATAATAATTCCAAGACTGTAGTGGTTAATTTCCTTTCCCTTTTCTCTTCTCCCAGTGTGCTCCCTTCAGAGTTTTGATATTTGTAATTAATTAGCTGCTCATCGTTTCCCTTAGCCAATAATGGTTGCTTAAATGTTACGAAAAGGATCAAAATTTTCATTTTCTTAGAACTTATATGAAAGATCAGATTAAGTAGAAATCTGGATTTTTTTTTAGGTATGTAGGTGAAGCCTTTATTCATGTCAAATAGAAAACCAGCATACATTTTCCATCTGCCCAAGAGAAAGGGTGTGCAAATGCAGAGTGAAATTATTTAGGCATTTAAATTACATTCAAGTTCTTCTAGGGCACAGTTGCTGGGTTCTAGTAGCAGGTTACTAGTTTTGTTATTTTGGAAAAAATGAACTAACTGTATTTTACTGTACAGGATATGAGTAATAACAAAAATTAAATTTTTGGAAACATTTTGCAGGTTCCAGCTTTGCAGTTGGGGACTCTATATAAACCTCTGGAGCCAGCTGTTCACCACTATATTCTTTCAATCACTCTGAGGTGTTGATTTTAAAAGAATGACTTGCTGTTCCTAAAGTCTACAGACTGAAAATATTTCATAGCAAGCCTGTGAACTTACATGGATTGGTTATATTGGTGCCTATGCATGGTGTATAATAAGGACCAATTCATGTTTTCATTCAAAAACAGGGAAGAAAACTATTTTCTTTAATGGTATGCCAGATTTATCCAAATATTTCAGCAAGTCCATATTACAGTTTGTCAGCAAACTGGGTACAACCAAAGTGTATTTAAAAATCGTTTAATTAGGACAGATTCATTTTCACTCCATGCCACTACACAGCAAGACTCGCTTGTTCATATTTCCTTAAATTTATTCTGGAATGTGTCCAAGTTCAGCTTTAATGAGTAGCCTATCCTGCTAGTTACATTAGGATTTATTTTCCCCTAGAGAAGAGTGCTTGAATTGGTAGGTTTTTAACCTGTTCAGTTAAATGAACATATGTTCAGAACTGCATCTTAACTCTTGAGTGTAAAGATTTGAGCATTAATTATTTCTATTGTTGTTACAGTTCTAAAGTACAGTATAAATAATCATTTTAGACTCCAACTATGTGCCATAACTGTTTTAATATGGTGATGAGTTTTGATATGAAGTCACATTCAGTTGCTTAATACAAATTTAATGATACAGTATAGAAACACAGATCTAACTTGGTTTTCTGAAAAACGTATTTGTACTTGTATTTTCACTTATTGCTTGAGTATATCTCTAATATATCTCTAGGGTCATAAAACTTGGCTAAATATAGCTCAGTAACTTATTAATGATGGATTTTCTGTATTAACAGGTGCATTGTGGTAGCAAACTTGTTCTTTTAAATGCATTATTTGTGTTTCAAAACTATTATAATAAATCCTGAATTATAAATGTACTTTCATCACTAGCCAGGTCTAGTTAAAATTTCCTTTAAGCAACATTTGCTGCACACATGGTACAATACTTCCCCCCACCCTGATTTTTTTTTTTCTATAAAAAAGGATTTATTTTCTTCAACTTCCCATTCCTCCAAAGTTATCTGAAAAGGACCAGTAGATGTCATTCCTATGCGATTGCTAAGGTACAATAAGTTTAGAATTCGTGTACTGTTAAAAAAATTTCTTACGCTGCTATTACCCATAAGAGACTATTTAATGTGAAAATTAAGGTTTGTATTTAGAACTGTTTAGTACAGTAGCTGTAGTAGGTATTAAATGAATATGCAAACTTTTAAAGCAAAATCTTTCCCGCTGTCATATTGTATGCTGTGATTGTCGCAGCTCTTCACAGACCTCCCTCTGAAGTAGATGAATTTGTTAATACAAATGCGTTGTTTTAGATGGAATTATTAGGGAGTCATGTTCATCCTGAATTTTTCCAGAAAAGATTTTCTACCTTCTTTCCTCCTTCCCATTATTACATTAGGTAACCTGTCTTTCAAAATATTCAGATACTTTTTTCCCAAAATATTTAGTTTTAAACCGGCAAAATAATATTTAGAAATAAGAAGGAAAAGTGGGAAGATATGTTATCTGAAAGACTAAAAAGATGAAAAAGGATAAACTAAAAATGTTACAGTGCACCTCTGCAATGAGATAAATAATAAAAGATCACCATATGTAGCTTGGGGAAAAAAAAGGAATACTTGGAAACATTCTCATTTGATATCCCTTATATTCTGTGTGATATGACCATGCATTACACTTCTTTCCATGTAATACTTGAAAAAGCTTTGATAAAGTGCATATCTAGTTTCTAGCTTTGATTCTACATGAAAGTAAATGGTTTGTGCTGTCTATTTAATCTTGAGTTTTAAAATATTTTTTTAATTATTGTGCACATAGCATTTTGTTTTACAGGGATAGATTTTCCCAAGTACAGAATCACCTTATATAGTTTTTTACTTATGTGCGCCTTTTCTCCCTAAATTGATAGACTGTAGAACTTAGACTTATGCTCTAGAAAATTCTAGGAGAGCAAGCTCGAATTCTGACTTGGGAAGAGCATTAGAAAAGGCCACAGTGTTGCAGTCTCCTCCTGAGCTTTTAATGGAACCCAGAGCTTTTCTTCTAGTGTCTGTGTGGCTATGTGTACATTTACATGGAGGAATGTATGTCTATCTGAGGAGCTGAAGTGGGAGATATATTTTTTTTATCTAATTGGGTCCACAAGAGAGTGATCTTCACGTGTCCTTTCATGCATGTTGTGTGGTAGAAATTGTCAGAATATGTTTCAGGCTGTTAGTTCCTTTTGGTTGTCTACCTGAGTAAAAGTGTTTTTATTTAGATTTGGGGTTTTTTTTTATAACCTTTCTCAATTTGTCTGACTTTATACCAGTAGTGGTGTCAGCTTTGGTTGTCCCTGCTTAAAGGAGTTCTAATTTTCTAACTAGCTTATTTTTTGAAGTTTAGACAAAAATTATTTTTTTAAATGGCTTTCTTGCACCAACAGATATCAGGTGTGTTTGGTTGCATTCTTTTCTCTGATGGCCACATGGGGTGTTTGTAATTTTTGGGAGAAGAACATTTTTAGGAAAGGTGTGTGATGTGTTTGAACTTCAACCTGAGAGACAGGAAGAGCTTCAGGAGTTTTGTACAGATATTTCTTACCCCTTTGGTGACTTGCTGTCAGCACAGTTGTGTCATTAGTTTCAAATGAGTTGAGACTCAGAGACAGGCTTGCTGCTGGTTTCATCCCATCTTCTCAGTATTTTTGAGACAGGCAATCCTGATTACCGGCTTTGAAACTGAAAAACTTTGGTCTAAAAAATACTGATTACTGTTACAGAAGGCTACAACATCTTTGTTTGTTTGTTCTTTGTCCTCTGTCTGTATTTACATCCATTTTCTTAAAATCTTTCATAGAAATCAACTTTTGTTTATTCCTTTGTTTTTATTTTTAGTGAGGAGCAAAGAAATTGGCTTTTCTGGATGGGCTTTATGTATGAAACCTTGATCTATGGTGTAGACATCCATGGCTGAGATAATTATCATAATCTCCCTTTATAGTCAATGGGCAGAAATAGTGACCTACAGAAAGCAGTTCATTTAATCTTCAGATCTAGAATTAATGGATCTCTGTAACATATATAAGTGCTGGTTTCATTCCTTTGCCTTAAAAGGGTCTATAGAGTCATCTTAGATATAGATGTTTGTGGGTATCTAACACTCAATGAGATTAATTCCACTTGTTCCATAGAAAATGGTTTCCAGTTAGCTGTTCTCTGGTATTGACAACGAATTGAGGGAGGAGGTGTGTTTGTGACTTAAGGTGAATGCTTGTATGGGCAAGTCCAAATTCAGAGTGATGACATTACCTTTGGCTGTACCATCGTGACAACATGGTAGTTGATACATGTCTTCTCATGTTCAGAATGCTTGTTTCAAAACTGTGTTTCATATGTCACATAGGCCTTATCTGTAGCTTACGATCCAAAAGTGCTAGCAGCAGAATATCTTGCTATTCTGCTTCCTCATCTATTCCATGATGATAAGATCATAGATCTGAGAAGTGATGATGTGCTTTTTTCTTTAGTTTTCTTGGTGAAGGACTACTGCCTCAATCAGGTGCAGAATGTGCCAAGGAAGTCTATTTTTTATTACCAGAATTCTGTGTCACTTCACGCTGTTCCAGATTTTAGAGTCTGAGCATCAGAAATGGCCTGTTTCTGAATTCATGAAAGTCTTCTGCAGAGTCTCTCCTGCTAGTATGATCTCATGTTTGTTTGTCATACAGCTACAAGCATCTTCTTGTGGAGCCAGATAGGAGATGCAGTGTACTATGACTGCTCATGACAGTTCCTTGGAAGGTTTTGATTTTGCTAATCTAAAGAGCCACTCAGTGTCTGCAGGGGAATGTCTTTATGTTTTCAGTCCCTTGGACATTTTTGGTAAAGGATGCTATTTTTTTTCTGAGCTAAGGGATTGTGTGAGCAGCTTCGACAGCTTTCACTCATTTGAGTTTCTGATTCCCAATGGAACATTAACCTAATATTGTTAATTTTCATGTGGCTTTAGGCTCATCCCTACAATCTCCTAAGGGAGGAGACACTACAAAATGAGAACAAGCTAATCTGTGCATCAGCAATTATATTTTGGGGGCACAAGAAAAAATAATAGTAAAGAGCACAAAAATCCATTTCAGTGGTGGAGCAGGAGGTGATTAGGGCAAGAATAATGTTGTAGTTGTGCTACAGAAAAAGGCTCCAAAATGAGAATATTAATGAACTATTGCAGTTTTTGTTGAATGTAGAAAATCAATCTGTTGCTTAATTTCAGGTAATAGTGAATATATTAGGAAGAGAAAGTAACTTATTGACTGCTGTAGTGGTGGTAGAGTCATCTTCTTGATAGTGGATTGTATTGTCAGTTTTTTCTAAACTGAATGTCCTTTACCTTGCACTACCTTCCCAATGATTTTCTCTGCCTGTTTCTCCTCCCAAGTTATAAGGTAAAAGGCATTGAAAAAAATATTGGAATCACATAACGATCTCTATATCAGCCAAATATGATGAGAAATATGGAATGTGGGGCTCTGTATTTTGTTGTATGGATATTGTCTGTATGGTTTTTTGGATCACTGGGCATATCTTATTTACTGATGTACCGTAAATATTTAAATTAAAAATTTCTAGAAAACTCCATTTTAGAACAGATTTCTTTGATGTTTTTAATAACTGCACAATTTTATGAGGAGCTCCTCTTTTGGTGGGAGCACTTGGAATTGATTTATTAAATATTTTAACCCAAGATGTAATTAGATAAAAATATGATTTTTCCTCTCATGTTTTGGAGGGAGATGTAGAGTTAAATGATGTAACAGAAGTCCTATTTAGGGTGAAGTTCAGTATAAACAGAATCATCTCTTAAAAGCAGAAATTTGACAGGTGTATAGTTCCAAGCTTACAAACAAGCAGCTTGTAGTCTAGAATGTGACTAAGGTTTTAAATTGTTATTTTTATGCACCAAAGTAATTGATTTTCCTTTTTTTTTTAATTTTTTTCTTTTCCCCTCAATATTTTAAACAGGACCAAGCGAGCTCATGTCCCACTAACGGAATGCATATTTGAGCTTCCTAATTTGACAGTTCAAGCAACTAGAGCTCAAACCCTTCTGCTTCACACTATTTATCAAAGCTGGTGTCATCCTGTTGGAAACGTCAGTTCGGTGGTGGTAAATGAAGCTTTACTGAATGAGGTTTTCCAAACTTCAGGTAAATATGTGATGCTTTTGGTTAAGTAGTTATTATGGTACTGAGCACTGCATATGTGCATACAACTATATCCCGTAAATCCAGGTTTTTACTTATAGTAGTTAACAGACAGAATGTTTTTTGTGTGTACATGAGTATTTATAGCTTATGCTTAAAATCCAGGATGTAAGCTAAGCCACCAAGCTTCACTCCTTGGCACCAATTTCTGGATGCATTTAATTTTCCCATACAGGATAATTTTTCCATGCTTCCCTCATCTGGAACATCCACCCTTGCTTACCTTATGTGGAGCAGTGTTGTAACTTAAGATCATTCAGAGGTGAAGCTGTTGGAGTAAATAAAAAATGCTGGATTATTAAGGGCTTTATTCATCAATGGCATCCATTGAATATTTTTAAAGGGCTGCAGGTGTTACTCATGCAGTTTCATAAATAAATGTTACTTAACCATTGTGAAACTACTGAAGATATGCAAGTCTCAGTGATGATGATACTAACAATGTCATTCTTTTTCAAAGCACCCATAGATTTTGGGAGTAAATTAAAGATTTTGACTAGCTTACAGAGGAGACCACAGTCTTCAAGTGCATAAAGGTCATTCAGAAAAAGAAAATATGCAGGCTAGAATCACTTAGACCCACTATTATTGACACCCATTATTGTTTATCTGTTGTGAATAAACACATAACAAGAACAATTTAGAACTTTTGGAATCTCCATTGTTACCAGTCTTGGAAAATGTGTTAGGAGAATGATTCACATATAGTAAACGAGGACTAAGAATGGTAGGTTAGACTGCCACAGTAAGTCTTTATAAGTCCTATTTTCTTTTTTCATTGATGTTGTTTGGGGTTTTTTTAAGCTAAATCTGTGTTGATCTAACAGTGCAAAAGAACTGTTGTAATTTCAGGTGTGTAACCCTCAAAATAACTGTTTTAACGGCTTGGTTGTGTTCCTTCTTGCCCAAAAGGCACTGATTTTTGATTCCGTGTGGGTCACTTAAGGATGGGATTCTGAGCTTTTATTTTCAAGTACTGGTACTTCTGAAGGCAGTAGGTTTACAATCCGCACCTCAGAAAAATGTGAAAATACAGTCATTTGACCATTGCAGATGGCCTTAGGGTTTGCACAGTTGCAGATTAACCTGATGCGTCATTTAACATGTTTCAGTCCTTCAGTTCAATGAACTGTGATACAACCGTGCTAACAATACATCTGCAGAATAGGAATCTGGAGCACACATTTTAAGTAGTTACAATAAAGTAAATGAACAGTATAGTACACTTGTTTTGATCTTCTCTTGTTCATGGCATAACGCTTGACCTGGCAGATTTTATACTTCTGTAGTTGTACTTAGCATTAGCTAGATGAAGGCAGCTTTGAGTTCAAGGCTATGAAATGATTGCTTTCTACCCAAATCGTTGTCTGATTTAATTTTGTAAGTTACTTCCTTTTGTTGGAATACCTTTGTATTAAACTTAGTATCATGCCTTGTTGAAAATCATCCTTGTACTTAGTGTCCTAAGTGTAACTTCAACTTACTTTAACACTAATATGTATGTGTGTAAGCTTCTTAAAAAAAACTGACTGTAATTGCACACAAAGTTGGAATTTCAGCCTTTATTTATTTTTTTTAATTAAGTGACTAGGAAGATACTGTACTTAATAAGAAACTTTTCAGTTAACAAAACACATTTGTTAATTACTGATGTTCTCTTACTAAGATTCAGATTAGTTTCACCAACATAGAACAACAGCTGATGAATGTTCCTTGGGAGTCCTTGATTTGGATTCCTGCCTGCTTTGCATGTCCCTGTGCTCCTCTGGGCATGGGCAGATTGGTGTCTGATGGGCTGATGCCTTCTGTGGTGCACCTGGGAGTAGCCCAGCAGGGTATTATTTGGGTTCCCCCTCCTGCTTTTTTTTCTCTGAGCATCTTTCTGGGTGTACAGATGAGCTTTTTTTGTATAAACTAACATATCATGGAAATACCAGTCTTTTTGTCAATGGTATTGGTTTTGCCATCAGATCACAGCTCATAGATATGCACAGAAGTACTACAAAAGTATTTCAAGATAATAGATTTCTATCCTCGTGGTGTTGTGGATTAATTATTTCTTAGATCAATTTTGTACAAATAATACAAGTATAAATAAAATTGCTTTATTTTCTTTCATAGGTCTTTCTCTTTATTCCTTCACTTTTCCTGATGTTGTTTCTATGAAATTATAGTGTTCTTGCAGGAAAAAATAGCAGTACGATTAAAGATCTTACCTTCACTTTATCCTGTTTCCCAGGGGATCTCTTTCTTGAAATTCATTGCTTTCATTCTGCTGTTACAAGAATCATAAACTGTATTTTATGAGTACTGTTGCCCAAGTTATCTTCTGCCTTTACATTTTCAAACTTCTAAAAGCCATCTTTCAAACTAATTAGAAAAATAACAAGACAAATGGTTATGTCTCTAGATACTTATCCCTCCATTAAAAATACATAAAGAAGCCCTTTCCAGATGTGATATTTTCAAAAAAAGAAAGTGCTTTATGTAGTTTGTCTTCCTATTTTTAATGGTCTGCTGTTATCCAGAAATTTCCAGCAAATCTACCTGCCTGTGGTCTGGATCACAGAATTTCACACATTTTGATACATAGGGGAACACCATGCTTTTTTGCCCTTTGTGAAAAACTGTGTTCTCCTATAGAAATGTTTTAGTCATGTGTGACCCTTCCAGATCCATTCTGCCAATTTTGAAAATATACTGAGGCTTCAGTTTTCTTCTACAGTTTATTACTTGCACATAGCTAGCCTTGGATATGTTTACCATTTGTTTCCATAGCGTGCGTCTTTCTCAGCTGCGTAGGTCTGTATTGCCACTTTTTATGTGATGATTGAAGAGCGTTATTGGTCTGAAGGAGTTGTGGCTGAGCTCCTTATGCCTTTACTGAGGCTTTGTACCTGGTGCTTTCGGTGAGTGTGGGTCTCCAGAATGTATTGATTCCGTATAACTCGAACTCGGAAGTGATACCACAAGCCTTTGGACCCTCATAGGTCGTTTTTAGTGGGAATTATGGTTCCTAGTTGTTTTGTATGTCTTTTCCAACAAAGCCATCTCCTCTAATTTTAAAACTGCATCACTGAAACTGTGCTTACAGTACAGTCTGAGACATGTTGTAGGGAAAGAAGAATAGATGAATCGGAGGGGGAAAAAAACAGTTTCCTCAAGTATTTCATAGTTACTTGGTTATTAGACTTGCTGTCTTCATCAGATAATCTGAGAGTTTCTCTTTTGATTAACTTGTCCAAGTGCAGGCTATTTGGGAAAAAAAATATTTTGAAATCTCAAAAGCAAAGTTGTATGTGTTTGATTTGTGACTTAAGAATGAAGTGCCTGTACTACTTAAAATCTGTGTTTGTCACACATATTACTAGGTGTGTTATCTTAAAATGACCAGTAAAAGGAGGAGTATGGTACTGTGATTTTGCTCAGAACTTGTGGGGGGCAGGTAAAATAAGTATTTCAAGAAGGATGTATGTTTTTTACACTAAATCTTTATTGTAAATGTGTTTAGATATTATGCCTCCCTTAACTTGAAACTGATAAAAGGTTCTGCTAAAAGCAGATTTTTAATTATAACTGATTTAGAATTTATAGATAGAGGAAATGGCTTAATGAGATTTTTGAAAGCACCTAACTCCCTTCAGGACACCTTATTGCTTTTGTAATCTCTAGTTTTAAATGTCCACTTGGCAAAGGTTCTTTTCAAATGTCAACTGGTATTTTTAGGGTTCAGAGAAGCCAAGACAATTAAAAAATTTGAGATAATTAAAACCAATGAAACTTATTTCTTGAATGAATAGGCTTTACCATTAAAAAGTACAAGAAAGATTCATGCTGTCTACAATAGGAGTTGTACAAGAACAAAAAGAATACACAATTTAAAACAGTAGATGGAAATGCAAAGTGACAAAATGCAAAATAAGAAATGGATAAATAAAACAGCTGCAAACAACTGCTCTTTTTCATGGGTCAAGAAAAAGACGTTATTAACTTTTTGATAATGTATTACATCTAAAATATGAAAAAAAACCATAAAAGGAGTCTTCAACCCACAGATAGCTCTTTGGAAATTTATGTTTGTGTTTTGGTTTTATTTTATAAACTTTTTGGTATACAATCACAATAGTATGTTTCATGCCAGTTAAATATGTTAGTTCTTATGATTGTATGTGGTTGTGAAACATCCTGATTTTGCATTTTATACACTAGAAAAGCAGAAACAAACATGAATCTGAAGGGCATCATGCTTTCTACATTCTTGCCAGTGGATGTGTTGATATTAATAAAATCCTTTTACAATTACTATTATTATACTTTTTTTTTGGTTTTTTTTACAAAAATAAGGGTACCAAGTACTAAAATTTTTGGAAAATCTCAAAGGCCAATCATAATTAATCCTATAGAGTAATTTTACAGTGTACTTTTTCATTATTTGTAAGTAGGTACCTGAAGTTCTCAGTTTCTAACCATTTCAGCCTGCCAAGAAAACATATACACAGTCACACATGGCTTTAGTTTACTCTGGAAAACTGGAACTTGCTACCACTTTTTCCTTGTCCTATTCAGGTAGTTCATTATTTTGTTGACAGTTCGGTTCCATTAATCTGGTATTTTTGGGAAAATTGCTTGCAGACCTTACATTTCTCTGTTGAAGGTGATCAAATAGGCATTTGAATCCCTCATGTAAATGATGTCTTAAAGTTAAAATAAAATCTACTTTCCAGAAAGTAACTGTAAAACTATTTTATGCAAGATTTCATGTGGGATACCTTAATGGTTGAATAATAAATTTTACCTCATAAAAATGAAATTCAATAATACAGTAGCTTTCTCAGCGCGGTAGCATCTGGTTGAATCTCATGAGAGCCAATATTTTCCAACTCATTAGGATCATGTCGTTCTGTATGTCGTCAACATTGACTTAGCCAAGCTACCTTTACTTACATAACCGCCAAACTATTAAATAGGTCTCTTGTGGAGTGAAGTCAAATATTCCTCCTATTTTGCTTTTGCCTTGGAAGAAGAGAAGAAAATGTACATACTGTAACATTTAAACATCTGGTCTAAACCACATCAGGGTAACACTGAGGAAAGTAACAGGATTCAGTATTCTTCCCAGGTGTACGTATAAAAAAGGGCTGTGGAGCTGCTGCATAGTTCTTTTAACCACTTAGGAAAAAGACTGAAATGAGTGACTTGCCTTTCTAATACCCCTGTTTTTAGAACTACTTTTCCCCTCGTAGCTGCTCCCCTGCCACCAAACCCCAAATCACAAAACCCAGCAAAAGCCCAACATTTCGAAGTTTTGTGGTAATGCAGGTTGTTAAGCTCTAATCACTTCCTTGCAACGTATTGGCATTTAATCTGTTTGGTCCACATAATGTGGCCAGTTTTGGCACACATTTTAAGGAGTATGGCTTAAACTTTCTGTTTAAATCAAAGTGTAAGAGTGTATTCTCTTAAGTAATTGCTTGGGAGTGGCAGGACACAGCTGTATGAAACTTGCAGAGTAAAACAGTTGCAAGGGTGATTGTACCCACGAGTCCTCATCCTGCTTCTGAATGTAGCGTGTAAATATTATTTTTATACATTGTATGTTTCTGTGACAGTCTGGTAGGTGATCAACTCTAATTTCATATGGAAACAGAGTGTCAATAAGCAACCTAAGCAAAATTTGTTCTTAATTATTTGAGCTTAATGTAATTTTGTATAATCTTTTATTTCCTCTTAAGTCATGAACTGACTTACACTGAACATGGGATAGGTGGGACATTTTATCACTGCAACATGTAATCAATGGGCTTTCGATTTTTGAGTTTCTTCTTAATAAATCTGCTGCCTGAAGAAGTGATTCTGTAGTGGCCTGAAATGAGGAACTAACCTACGAAGTATACATGTAAACCAGTAATTATAATTGCCTTTTTATTTTTTCTTTCCCAATTCATATACGCTAATAAGCTGTGCAATTGAAAAAGACAGCATTCTGATGAAAGAATAGCAGCAGGCATACTTAAGGCATTCATACCAGCTTAACTCTGATTTATAATGTTGTGCTAAAGAATCTAATGTACTTAAAATCCACTTGAGACTTTTAAATGTCTGTTGTGGGGAAAGTGAATATGTACATAGTGTCAACAGCAGAGTCAAGGAGTGAAAGAAAAGCTGAAAAATATCAGTAGGTTGTGAAAGGAAAATGTATAAACATGAAATGTATAGATATACTTAAATGTATATCAGCTGCTTCAGTTGAATTGTGTTTCAGAATTGCAGGAGAGCTCAGTTCAGCATGGATGTTGAAATTAACAGCAAACTCTTGTTGAGTATGTTGGTGGGCTACCAAAAACAAGACACCTAAGCTTAGAGCTATAAATAGTGCCCTTCCTCCAGAGTCTGTAGTTTATTTGCACAAATAGCAATGGAAGCTGTGACTGAGAGCACCTGTTTTGTTTGTTCAGCTGTTAGCTCTATGTTATTTCTTGTTCTATTAAGAAAGGTGTGTTTGGCCAGCAGGGAGGTAGGCTGCCTTTTTGCCTTGTTCTAGCTGCCACGTACTGCATCAAGTGAAAAACTCTACAGGGAGGTTGAAGTGGTGGCTTCTTTTCTAAGAGCAATAGAGCAAGTTGAGACTAAGCTACTGGAATTCAGCATTATGACAAGATGACTGGGAAGAATTTAAGTCATGAATCTGCTGCATAATAGAAAGTGGAAAATTTCTGAGAAGAGCTCAGTGCAGACACAAAATAAAGCTTCAGAGATACAAGAAGGAAAGATTCTTTTTTGGGGTAAGACCTAACAAAGTAGTTGTCAAGTTCAGAGTGAACAAGGAAGCCATCAGTGTTTGCTGATACCAGAATAAAGCGTGAATGAGAAGGCCATAGTGGTTTTTTGGTGCCTGCATTTCAAGAAAAAGGTGCAGGAAGTCTCTAGTCCAAACTTCTGCTACAGTCACAGTCAGTTATGGGATCAGATCAAATTCCTTAGGGCCAGTCAGGCCTTGAACATCTCCAAGGTTAAGAACAACCTGCCTCTTTGTGCAACCTGTACCACTGCTTGATTGTTCTCGTGATGAGAGATTTTCCTCCTCTCCAAGCAGAAGCTTACTTGTTTCATTATATGACCATTGTCTTTCATCCTCCTACCATGCACTGCTGTGAACAGATGCCATCTGAAGGATCTGGACAAGCTTGAGAAGTGGGCCATTGTGAACCTCCTGAAGTTCAACAAGGCCAAATGCAAGGTCCTGCATGTGGATTGGGGCAATCCCAAGCACAAATACAGGCTGGACAGAGCAACCTTGGCAAGAAGGACTGGGGGTGTTAGTGGATGAGAAGCTCAACATGATGAGAAGCAGCTATGTCTGCTTGCAGCAGAAAGCCACCAGCATCCTCAGCTGCATCAAAAGAAACATGGCAAGCAGGTCAAAGGAGGTGATTCTGCCCCTCTGCTCCACTCTAGCGAGACCCCACCTGTAGTACTGCATCCAGCTTTCAGGGTCCCAACACAGGGAGGACATGGACCTGTTAGAATGGGTCAAGAGGAGGACCATAAAGATGATCAGAGGGCTGGAGTACCTCTTCTATGAAGACTTGGGGTCGTTCAGCCCAGGGAAGAGAAGGCTCCAGGGAGAACTGACAGTGGCCTTCCAGTACCTGAAGCAGGGCTTACAGGAAAGATGGGGAGTGACTTTTTACTAGGGAATGTAGTGATAGGATGGTTTTGAAGCAAAAAAAGGTAGATTTAGGTTAGATATTAGGAAGAAATTCTTTACGTGATGGTGGTGAGATGCTGGACCATGTTGTCCAGAGAAACTGTGGATTACCCCTCCCTGGAAGTGTTCAGGGCCAGGTTGTATGGGGCTTTGAGCAATCTGGTCTAGTGGGAGGTGTCCCTGCCCATGGCAGGAGGGTTGGAACTAGGTGATGTAACCATTCTATGATCTAGTGAGATACTGAGAGCAGGAAATGAAAATGCATTCAGGTGATACAACACAAATTATCAGTAATTTATGTCTAGTAAAGGTGTAGTATTTTCTTTCTTTTAATCTTAAAATGTAAACAAAGGTCCTGGAAGAGACCTCTAGGGTCATCTAGTCCGACCTCCCCACAGTCAGCAGGGACACCCCCAACTAGACCAGGTTGCCCAGGGCCTCGTCAATTCTCACCTTGAATATCTCCAGGTAAGGGGCCTCAACCACTTCCCTGGGCAACCTGTTCCAGTGTTCAACCACCCTCATAGTAAAGAACCTTAAATCCTTAACTTGGACAGTAAAACTGAGGTATAATATTTTTATACATAATCTTCTCCTTTCTCCTGGTTCTGTACTGTCGAAGTGAATGCTCTGTACAAGCATTAATGTAATGTCAGCTATTAAATTTCAGCGTCCAGTTACAGTTTGGTATAAGAATCCCTTTCTTTGCTTTTCATCTCTCCCTAGTATATTCATGCCTTCCATTTTTTCTCCATTTGGTTAAATAAAGTATTAAAATTTCTATATCAGCATGGTTAAAAGATGAGTGGGGATATTCCCCACCTTTTCAGGTGTAAGTGCCAAATATTATAAGCATCAAAAAAAGCACAAAGATAGTGACTAAATTAGGTATTTAACCCTTCTCCAAATTTATAGTACATCCAGAATAAAATGTTCCAGGTTAACTTTCCCACACAGAATTGTCACTTGCAGATGTTACGCTCTTAGAGAAGATCTTTTCGAGGAAAACCAAACCACAATATCCTCAGGTTTATCCATTAAAAAAAAAAAAGTAATGAGAAAAGATTGTATTATATCCCTGTGTTATGCATTTAATTCGGTCTGAGTGAAATAGTTGGTTCAGTCTAACGCTGTGTGGAACAGTAGGTTTGTTTGAATAACAGAATGTCATTTTTTTGTTGTTGTAGGGTTAAAGTTAATAAAAATGCTTTCTGATACTGAAACAACTTGGATCACTTAAAAAGAAATTGTAACATCTTGATACTCAGACTGAATAATTTTGGCTAATTAGACATTTTTGTCTTGATGAGGCAAGAAATATCAGCAAGAAGATTTTGAATGCAGTAGTTTATTAGGGATTGTGAGAGAAATGAGTATATAGTAAGTACAGAATTGAAAATTTTCCTTTAGGAACTTCTTGTAGTAAAAATGTGGTTGCTGTAGCAGTAATCTTTACTTTAGGAAAAAAACCACAAGGCATAATCTGAGGTAGATAGATTTAAGAATAAGCACTGTCATAAAATATTAAACATGTTTTGTTTGCGAACATGTAATATTGAAGTCTGATCTTAAGCAGTGAGTTTACATAATCTGTGTAGTCTTGATGAAATAAAAATTGTGCTAAGTTGAAATCATATGACAGATTCTGAATACTGGACTGCTGCTTAAAACTTATTATAACAGCTCCTACAATACTAAGAGTTTTCAAAATACAAGTGTGCTGTTATGAACTCTAGCGAATTACATGGAAAATTACTTTGCATTTGTGGGGGCATTTTGGTTTTTGTGACAAGGTAAGATGATCTTGCCACCAGAGTATTATGGACTGCAATAGCAAGTGCAACTCTGATGCCACATGTGATTTATTATTGTATTAAATAAGACCTTTAAAAAAGCTATTTACATTGTGATTATTTTAAACCTAGAGAGTATATATCCAAATCCCAATTTGTAAATGCATGGATATTCAAGGAAAAATATATTCCTCTCCCAGAAGGTATCTTGTGGTAGAGTTGTTAAGCTGTTGAAATGCAGACTGTATGATTGTGACCCTTGTCACAAAAGAATACTAATGAATAATGTGTTTCCTAGATGTGTAGTCCTCCTCATAGTCATACAATGAAATTAATGTGAGACATTCAGTAAGGTAATGGTACAGACAAAGTGTATTTTTACTGGAAAGTACTAACCTACTAAGTTAGAGCAGTGTTTTGACTATGAATTGTTTAGGTTAGTGTTATGGTGGTACTTTTGGATTAAAATTCTACCAATGTTAGTAATACACAGAAACATAAAAAGGTAATAACAATAGGGCAGACAAAGTTAGTGAAACATTGGATTCTCAGAAAAACATAATGAAGAAGAAAATTTTTAAATTAACCTGTTACAGTGTCCAGAACACTTTTGGAGGGGAATTACTGAGGAATAAATGAATAAAAGGAGGTGTTCTTTTCTGGTGTTATTTCACAGTATCTAGTGAATGTCCCTTTTGTTTGTGTGAAGTGTAATAGGAAAATTAAATACGGTACAGCAGATGTAACTGCTTTGATCTTGCTTTAAAGTGTTGTAATATTGTAGGGAAGCATTCCTTACTTTGCAGTATTGTACTTTTTTCCCCCCATGAGTATCACACTGTGATATATTAATTCAAAACTAAGGAGATGTTGGAGTGTTACGTGTAACCACATCTCCTGACTTCTGGAAGCTCTGTCTTATGCAAAATAAGAGCTCCGACATCTGCTTAACATCCTCCAAAACATACTTTGGAACTAGACAATTTGCTGCTGTCAATTCAGAGAAAATGATCAGAGTAGTTTCCAGAAACACCTTTGCTTTAGTTGGAGGTCATATAAATAAGCATAGTGCCCAGTCTGAGCTTAGTTTCTTTCTGTTACGATTACATCATAGGGCTGGTATGGACACAGATCAAACCAAATGTATGTTTTGCTTTTTCATATTTTTTCCCCTTTTCCCCCTCAAATTTAGGCTTTATTTTCTTTGTTTTGAGGGCAAGAATATAAATAAATCTAGATATTACACCTTCTTATGCTGATTTCTCCTGTCTTTACATCCTAACTTTGTTGCTGCATCTCATTCATGATCTTTTCCTCCTTTTACTGTTTTTATGTTGGATCCCAGGATATTTGAACCTTTTCTTCTTTATTGGACATATTTGTTCCAATCTTTTTCCTTTCTCCTTTTGATTTGCCTCTTTTTCTGCTTTTCTTTAGTGAAGAGCAGGGTATCTGATCTGTTAGGTATGGAGGGGTGAAATTGTCTCATACGTGCTAGCTTTAAATGTTCTTCTGAGCTGGGGACTTTTGTAATAATTCTGGTTTTTCCTCAGTTATTACAGGGCATGTGCAGCAACTATGTAGAAAATATATTAAGAAGAAATGCAGCTCTTGGGTAGCATTATAGAAATGAGAAATGTCTTAAATCTAGACTGATGCAAGGGATTTTTTCAAATATTCCACTAATTTTTCAAATTTTCCAATTCTATACGTTTACATATTTTTTCGGAACCTCCTGTTGGAGAAGAAAAAGCTTCTTTGCTCTAAGGGGTCTGCTCTTATTAAAAAACTACATTTAGTTCTTTCTCATACAAATTGTCACCTTAGCTGGAGAATATTTTAGTCTGGCTCCATCTGCTTTGTGAGAGAAGTGAGTACTGGATGGTTCAGAGGAAGATGTAAGGATCCCAGTGTTATAGAAACTTGCTCCTCTCTGCAGAGGCTTTGAGTTGCCTTCTTGTGCTCGATCTCATTTTTACCTGGCTTGTGTGATGTACCACAGCTGGATATAGCAATTCTTTATTGCCAACTTCTTTATTCTTGTATTAGTTAGTATTTTTCATTCTCCTGTATGTGATGTCCCTTTTGACATATTTACCAACATACCATCTCAGAAATCCGGACCCCAATTAAATTTTTGGATGCAGAATTATACTCTTTTCTGAGTATCTTCAGACTTGTTACCACTGGGAAGAATTAGCCATCCATCTGTAGCTAGTGTCAGCAAAAGGAGGAGTTAAATAAGAGCCTAGTTTAGTTATTTGCTTAGTAAAACAGAAGGTTTCAAACCTTTACACTTCCAAAGGATGACTAGAGTTAGAAATAAAATTAGGTGTTTTCAAAGGCACTTTGGATATCCCATGAGTCCGCTGTGATTTGTCAGAGAGTGAGTCTGTATTTACCCAGCAGAATAGAGGCGAGTGGCAGCCCTGCCTGTCAGAAGGGTACAAAGTCTCCCCTTCCCAGCCCTCCAGTGTGTACCAAAGCAAAAGGATTGTTTTTATTATGGCCTGCTATTAACCAAGGAATTGGGTAGAGAGTATGATTGATTTTTTTAATTATCTTTTTTAAAAAAACAGTTGTATCGACTTTCATGCTTTCCAGGTTTTAAATGCAATTTTTGTGTGCGTGCTTGACAGTGAATGTTTGCTGTTTTAAGTAGTTAAGACCATGTACTTGGTGTGCTCTTGGCAGGAGAAGTTTGACTGGCAAGTTTAGAATTGTAGGGTGTACAATGTAAAACACCTGTTAGATACCTATTGTACTTCATGCTTTTGCAGATTCTTCTGGAGTCCCACTTAGCTTCTAAAGATCATAGTTCCTGTGTGTATTGAATGGCTTCTCAAATGCGGTGGAATAGTGTTATAATGAACGTAACATACAGTTCAGAAGGCTGAGCTGTATTCTCTCCTGACTGTTCTGGGCATGGTCTTAAGAAATTGTGTCTAAAAATGTACTATTTGTGCTAACAAACCAGATCACTTCAGAGACATTAGGAGTCCATAGATATTTATGTCTACTCTTTTTAGGCTGACTATAAGCTTTAAAGCAAAGCTTTGAGCCACTGACATAACAGCGTTTGCCGTTCTGTTGAAAGCTCATATGATTGCATCTTGCTGTAGCTCTCTTAGCTCCTGGTTTCATCGGTTAACTCTGTATTCCATCCACTGGGCTTAGATGAGGTGATTGTGATCACCAAAGTGCTAAGCACTTGATCTTCTGTCTTTCAAGAGAGCTTTTTATAAAACTTGCTTTGATGTGTACTTCGTGTCCAGGCTACTTTCCCAGTGGGATCACTTTTATTCGGCTATCTATTCGTATGTTGCAGTGTCCCATATGTTATCAATGAAGCACAGCTTGCCAACAGATTTGTGCTTATTACCAAGATACTACCTCTACCACACTCAGCAATAAGAACAACTATTTCTTTAATTCATAAAATTTACCTTCTGTAAATTTGCACAAATACTTGAAAAACTCTTTTTGCAAATACAGAGTATTCCTTAAATACAGGAAAAGAATTAGCTGAAAAAAGGAATAGTGCTGGACTAAACTATTGTAATGATCTCAGTTTTCCCATCTCATGCCCTCCTAATTCCTTTGCTGCCTTCACTTGAATGACTTGTCTAAGTTTGAAAATAAACTTTTAGGGGTTTCTTTCTAGCAATGTCAGTAAAGAGCTGTTCTAACTTAAACACTGGAGGGGAAAATGACAACAGAAAGGAGCTGGTGATTGGTTTTAGGGCATTGCAGCAAGCACTAAAAAGTCTGCATGCGTGGTTATGAGATGAAATAGAGAAATACTGTTCAGAGCATTCACTGAAAAACATTTTTTTTCTAATATTTGTCAGCCAAGCATTCAGTCAGAAGCTGCATTTGCTATGGTAGCATTTGATGAGAAAACTGGGCTGCGGAAAAAGAAACTACAAACTTTATAACAAAATACTTTGAAGTGCAAGTACAAGTAAAATGACGATTTTCTAGAGAACTGAATTTGTCTGTGTCTCTTCCTGTTACATTCTGAAGCTGGTCTGTGTTACAAAGGTTGTCATTTAGCCTTCTATAATATTGCCCAGTCTTTTCTGGAACACATCTAACTGCACAAATGCTTCCAGGGTGAACATGAGGCTATATTTTATTGCACCGGGTGGCTTTTTTTTTTTTTCAGGCTTTCAAAATGTCATGAATATCTGTATGTTAATTAGGGGTGGTTTTTTTGTGAGATTTCATTTAATTTTCTCTTGAAATTATTGTTTTTCTGTAATGCACTATGATTTTCTGTGTGTCAAATAACAGCTTCTCTGTGTATGTATCACATTCCTTAATCTCCTTTGCAGACTGTTCAGTGTTTTACTCTGAATATAATTGAACACATTCTAATAACATATTTGTTTCCTATGCATTTGTCGTATTTTAAAAGTTTCTACCGCAAAGAATGAGGAAACTTGAAGCTTTCATATGCCAGCCTTAGTATATGCCTGGGTATTATCTATCTGGAATTCTAGTTCACATTTCATGTATGAAAGTATAAGCTTATGATAGATCACAGAAATACTGCATAAGTTGGTTTGAAATGTGTACAAAGAATGGCAGAAAAAAAATCAATTGAGGTGGTAGGATATTGAAGAGATCCGATGGTGCAAAGAGAAGATTTAAGTTTCCGGCTTTCTTCTGTCTGGGGAAGGAGTGGCAAAGGGGTGTCCAGTGCTGACACCCAGCATCTGCAACAGACCATGACTCGCTACTCCAGGACAGCTCCTGAGGAGCTTGGTGTGTCACCCCACTGTCACCCTTTGTGACAGCAATGCAGTTGCAATGTCCCAGGGCAGGTAAAAGGGGCATCCTCTTGGTCTCCACTGCCAGACTGTCAGGGGGTCCCCTCCAGGACAGAGCTGGCCCTAGTCCAGACTGATGCTATGTTCCCATAACATGAAATATGGAGAATAATGAAGTAGGAGAGCCTTAATATGTAAATGTTCTCTGCATCAGTGGAGCAAGACTACAGCTGATGGTAGACTGCTATTCCTCTCAGAGCTAAGAATCTTGAATCTGATTATAGGGGTAGAATCAAGGGTAAGAGATGAATTTGAGGTGGCTGTTGACTCACATGTGGAAATGAATACTGGCTCTTTTCAAGCAGAGGTAAGTGCTCTTTGAAAACATGATGAAATGGTGATTGTGTAAGTTGCTTTCAGTAGAGGTCTTCCTAGCATCTCATAATCTAAAGGGAAAAGATATGTCCTTCGTTTCTGTAAAACCCACTTCAATTTTCTTCTATACTTAGGAGTCATGTTCTATGTCATTGCAGTAGTACAGAGCTTTTGCGTTTTAGTCAATTAGAAGGCAGTTGCACTTAAAGTCGCAGTTCAGAGCCAAAGTACGCTCATAGGGGCTTCCCTTTGAGCACAGAGCTTACCAGCTGGAGCTTAGAAACTTGCTGGCCATAGCATCAGGATGCTTTCTTCTTTTTGTAAGCCAATGAATGATGGTGTAAACAAAAGAGTTAAAATATTTCTAATTTCTATAATTCACTTTTTCTTTTACCTATATGAAATCCATGTGTTCCCTTTTAGCTAAATCTTTGTATCCAAGTGGGGAATATCTTTGCATTCTTTGCCATTTTTCGTCTTTGCTTTCACTTATTTTAAAAGTATAAACAAAAGGAGCATAATGCTAAGAAATACCTCCATGGTTGTCCTACATCACATTAGTGCTGTACGTTGTCTTGTCCTCCCAGAAGCCTTGAAGAACAGCTTGACTTCCGAATGCTGTTCAAGTCATTATTTTGGCATTTGAAAAGTCATTGATTTTCTTAAGGCTCATGTGGACTTTGGAGAGGGAGATAAAACAGCTAACAGAAATTACTTGCAAGCTTGCAAGAGTTGCTTTGTAAAAGGCAAATCTACTGGTATTTGAGGCAACTGCATCATGAATTCAAAATGAAACTTTCCATCTAACAGATTGGCGTATAACAAGTTCCACTAACCAAAAAAAATTCCAGTTAAAAGATGCTTTTTTATGTTGACAGCAGTTAAAGATGGCAACAGCTTACTGAGACTGCAGCGTTGTTCTTTTTGACAGGTTCATGCTGCTGTTTACATACAGTAGGGGAATCCTGGGGCCTGTATTTTAAAAGGATTGAGGCCGGATAATCACAAGGCTTCCTTCTTCTCTATTTGATTCTGTGTTATTTGATGCTTCACAAATTATTTTCTGTTTGAAATGTTATTTCCCCCAGATCTCTGACTGGAGCCAGCTGATTTCTGAACTATGCTGTTGATCAAGCTGTGCCTCTTTAATGCAGTTGACCCTTGTTAGCTTTTGGTGATAGCCAGAGTTGTATATTTTGCTATTGGTGTAGGTTTAATTTAAGTCTTGTTGTCTGTATGTTTTCTGAATATGTGGCTTCTGTTCATCCTGTTCCAGATTAGCTTAATTGGGTTATCTGTCATGAATGGTGATTGAAAAATAAAACGTTTCATCAGTATTGTGAGAATCCAGGCTTACAATACCAAACCATAAGGAAAGTTTACAAAGCTTATTGACTGTGATGTATTATAGAAGTTGCCTTAACTTTTTCTTTATTAATTGTTTTAAATACAAGTTACTAAACGCTACTAGGATAAACTCCATGAAACCAACTGTTTGAAGTTAAATAAGTGTAATATAATTTCTTAGTGATTGCCAGGTCATTCATCAATGTAAACTTTAGAATGAAAAAACCTCAAAAGGAACAGATTCTTTTTTTCACTGACTCAGCTATTTCATATGCTACTGGAAAATTTCTTTACCTTTTTAGAAAGTTATCATGCACACCTATTGCATAGTCATCTTTATATGTATTGCCAGTAATTCAGAGATATATTGCAATTCTAGACATTGGCAAGAATGAATCTCTTTTTTAATATTTGAAGATAGCTGGTTTTCATTGTAAGCCTGCTTACCTGTCTACTTCAGATATTTTTTCTGTTTTGCATAATTTCCTGATAATAATTTTTTTCTTTAAAAAAAGGAAACAGTTAAGTGTATCGGCAGCATTCTGCTTTCTCAAGCTCTTCTATGGAGGAGGTGGCTTGGGTTTGTATGATTTCAAATATTTTTATCATTGCTGTTCATACTTTTTCCTTGCTGCAAAAGTTACTGGGTGTATGAATTTCCATGTAAAATGGATAGAATCAGAGAACAGTTACAGTGGGTACGGACCCTAAAGATCATTGAGTTCCAAACCCCCTGCTGTGGGCAGGGACACCTCCCACTAGACGAGGTTGCTCAAAGCCCCATCCAGTCCAGCCTTAAACACTTCCAGGAATGGGGCATCCACAGCTTCTCTGGGCAACCTGTTCCAGTAACTCATTGCTCTCATGGTAAAAAATTTCTTCTTAATCTAAACCTACCTTTTTTCAGTTTAAAATAATCACGCCTCATGCTATCATTACACTATAAAGAGTCCCTTCCCATGTCTCCCATAGGAGAGTACCTTTAGGTACTGGAAGGCTGCTATGAGTTTTCCGCAGAGCCTTCTCTTCTCTGGGCTGAACACCACCAACTCTCTCAGCCTGTCTTCACAGGAGAGTTGCTCCAGCCCTCTGATCATCTTTGCGGCCCTCCTCTGGACCTGTTCCAACAGGACCATGGTGTCCTTATGATGGGGGCACGAGAGCTTGATGCAGTAGTCCAGTTGGAGTCTCACAGGAGGGGCAGAATCACCTCCTTTGACCTGCTTGCCATGTTTCTTTTGATGCAGCTGAGGATGCTGGTAGCTTTCTTCTGCAAGCAGACATAGCTGAGTCATGTTGAGCTTCTCATCCACTAACACCCCCAGTCCTTCTTGCCAAGGTTGCTCTCAATCTATTCTCCGTCCAGCCTGTATTTGTGCTTGGGATTGCCCCAATCCACATGCAGGACCTTGCATTTGGCCTTGTTGAACTTCAGGAGGTTCTCACAGGCTCCCCTCTAAAATATGTTTAGGTCCCTCTGGGCAAAATCCCTTCCCTCCAGTGTGTCAACTGCTCCACACAGCTTGGTGTCATTGACAAACATCCCGAGGGTGCACTCAATCCCACCTGTGTCACCGACAAAGATGTTAAACAGCACTGGTCCCAGTACCAGGCCTGTGGAATGTCACTCATCACTGGTCTGCACTTGGGTATCGAGCTGTTGATCCATGACTCTTTGAGTGCGACCATCAAACCAATTCCTTGTCCTCTGAGTGGATCTGTAAAATCCGTGTCTCCAATTTAGAGACCAGGATGTCATGTGAGACAGTGTCAAATGCTTTGCTCAAGTACAGGTAGATGATGTCAGTTGCTCTTCCATCATTCACAAACACTGTAACACCATCATAGAAAGCCACCAAATCTGTCAGGTGAGATTTGTTTTTAGTGAAGCCATGTTGGCTGTCACGGATCACCTCCTTATTTTCCACGTGTCTTAGCTTAGTTTCCAGGAGGATCTGTTGGGCACAGAGGTGAGACTGACCAGCCTGTAGTTTCCCTTTTTAAAAATGGGGGTTGTGCTTCCCCTTTTCCAGTCAGTGGGAACTTCACCAGACTGCTTTGACTTCTGGAACATGATGGATGGTGGCTTGGGAATTTCATCTTTCATTTTGAAGTTGGGAAAGTAAGATAAGAACTTCTCTTTTGGTCCTGGATAGAGGCAATCAAATTTATTAGCCTTGGAATCAAAATGTGTCAGATGAATTCCTTGAGCCTACTGTAAGTTGTCTGTGTTTTAGCCTGCTTTGTGCAGGACAAAATGATGTGGTGCAGTGCTACTATTTTTATACGTTTAGTTCCACACCTGTTTCTTTGTTAAAAAAAAACCCCACTTCTTGAATACTTAGGTACAATAGAGTTGTCCTTCAGATCATTCTCATCTGTGTTAGAACTGTTCGATATTTCAGTTGTAGGACTCTGTTTCCCAACAGAAGTCATGTGACATCAGCAGTGAGGTGCAATAAGAGCTCTCTTAGGATTACTTTAAATAGAATGGAAGACGTTGAGTGTATAAGGTTGTGTGGCCTTGAATGTGATTTTTATTTGATATATGAGCTGTGACATAGCTATTGCATGACTGAGATGTGCCTGTAAGCGATGTAGTGTACAGATGGGGTTTCTCTGAAACAAAGCCAGCGACTAAATCTGAATGTGCTCGTTTAAAGGGTAAAGAATACTTCATAAAACATATGGAAACATTTCTAAGTTTTTTCATTAAATGGGCTTCTTACTCCTTACGCATTTTTTATGATTGTTCATGCTAATATGTCATTTACCTGAATCAAGACTGCATATGCATCTGTTTGGTTTAGTGACATTTCTATAATGTTATGAATCTTTTCTTTAAAAACACATTAAATATACTCTTCTGTTTTATTATTCCAGAACTTTTTGTCATTTCAAAAGTGAAATAGTCCTTTTCACATAATTTTTGGAAAAAACCTTACCCTTAGGCATTGCAAACTATAAGATATAGGAAGAGTGTCAAATGATAGAAATAGGGCAGTTACACAGTGTGATTTGGATGACATGGTTATTGGGATCCACTGAAATTAAATCCAGAATTATGTACTTTTGAATAAGAGATGTAGACCAATTTATACAAAGAGGATCTCTCTCTTTAAAAGCACAGATGCTGAAAAAGTGCAGGAATTATAGCAGTCCGGGACTCAGCAGGGACTTTCTGTGTCATGCTGTGTCAATAGGACCTAGTGAGAATTTGGTGTGTGCGTTAAATAAATGAGAAGTAAAATATGAATTTGTAAACACACATTTTATATGCAATGTTTATAAGGTAGACGATAACACTTATATCCAATTTTTTGTAGCTTAAAAAGAAAATAAAAAACTAGAAGAGGGTACAGAGGAGATCAGTAAAGCTCATATGAGAATTGGAGAAAGAGACCTTCAATTGAAATAAGTAAAAATGCATCTTTGTCCTCTGAGATTTGAAAAATGCCCCGAATGTGCCACCTGTGTACTTTCAAATGAATAGTAAATTGGGTAGCAAAGGATTCCTTCATCTCTTTTGCCTTTTCTTTGGTAAAACCCTCCAGTTAAACTCATGGAAACTGGTCTATTAAAAATAAAGTACACATTTCCAATAGTGAGAGTGTTTACAGTTAGACCAGCCTACCAAGAGAAGCCTAAAAGCTTCAAAAAATTTTCTGACTTGAGTAACTACTTCCTCCAGTATGAGGTAGGCGTCATCAGACAAACCAGGTGGATACCAGGTTCCAAAGGATGCCAAACAAAAGGAGTCATGGGAAGTAGTTCGCACTGTAAAAAACCACCCTGTTACAAGACAGTGTGTTTGTTGTTGGTTTACATTAAACAAACAAACCCACCTCTGGATAGATACAGAGAAGAAAACAAAATGATGGAAAGGCTATTGAAACAAAGACAACTCTTCTGGTTCAAGAGTCACACGTTTTTAATAGTTGGAGGATTGGAAACGTCATTCAGACTTTCCCTGTTCTGAGGCTGTTCCTTAGGAATCCAGCATTGGTTCCAGGTAGGATGTTGGTGGACCTTTGGCTTAACTCTTATGTTCTTCAATGGTGTTTTGAATGCAGACTGTTTATGTGAAGGAAACATCTTTGTCTTAAAATGAAAATTCGGATGTTAGTCTAAAATGATGTATAGCAAATGTGTGTTGTATAATGGCAGTTTTTTATGCAAGCTCAAATTATCTGGTACAAGCAACTTCACTCCCTCATTTATTCCTTAGTGGGTGTTGCCTTTGTAATGCCCAATGAAGTTCTAAGAAAGTTATTAATGACTTTTGACAATGTAGTGGCTTTTAATAGGAAACATTGTTTTCTGTAGGTGATAAGTATTTTACTTTTTGTTCTTTTGTGTGACTCGCCATTAGGACAGGTGGCTGTCTTGGTTACATGATACTGAAGATGGTCCGGCTGGATCATGTTGTGGGAACATATTCTCTTGCTCTCTGTCTTGCATAAATACTATGTATATATATATATGTATTGTTTTACATTACCATCACTCTTTTAGATGTTTGGACCTGTTCTGAGGAAATGAAGGACACATTCAAATGTTGTGTATACAGTGTTACTCAAAGCTCTATTACTGAGCCTATTAGTTCTGTCTTTTTATTCTCTCTTACAGGTTGTGTAGAGGGACTTTCTATACATTTTCTTTATCTTTGCGGTCTTATATTTTACTTTCCTTTACTCCATAGGGGTTTGTCTTAAATTACTTTGAACTTCCCTCTTCTCGTCCTCTTCATCTAATGTTTGAGTCTGTTATGTTCTCTTTTGTTGCTACCATTGAGAATCCAAAGCATCTAAGCTTCTCCTGAGCATGTGTGATCTGTAATTACATACAGGGATCCTGTGGAAGAAATAAATGTTAATTTTTGTCATTTAATGAAAAAAACCCACCAAACCACCAAAATTTCCCAACACTGATAATATTCTAGTTAATTTATTTGCAGGGATGCACAGTTGAAACTGCAAATCCTGAATTTGTTGGTCCTGCCCACCCATCTGTCTCCTCATTTCCTTGTTTCCAGATCCTTAGGCTCTAAGTGCTTTAGATTTGAAACAGACTTTGGTAATATGTATATAGTATCTTATATTATGGATTATATTATATTTTTTACTATGATGGCATATCCATAGTGGATTTTAACACTTAAATCTATTAAGTTAATGTAATGATGGCATTCATAGCTGCTCTTTGGAATCATTCATCTAGCACAACAGGGCCTTGATGCCTGAGATTTCTAGGCGGTAGCTCAAACCAGATAACAAATACCTTGAAGAATATCCCAGAAACAAATCAATGATTTATGTTCTTCCTTTGTAATTATCATATCTCATTTATAATGGATTCAAAGTTTTACTTTGTCTCCCCTCAGCCTATGATTACACTGTTTGAGCCAGACTTTTGGTTTTTATAGACTATTTTATCAGTTTAATCATATCTTTAATGGAAGGCTTTAAAGGTTCAAGGAACAAAGACGTCAAACTTGGATCTAGCTCTTGCAAAGACAAAGATAGTGTTTTTGAAACTTTTGGCAACTGTTTGTTCTTATATATACTATTGAAGTATTTTGTTGCCAGATTTTGGTTGAAGGCATTTTCATAAGGATAAGAGGGTTTTAAAACTTCATCTGTACTGTCTTGCAAAAGATGTGATTTCATATTTATTTTTACCTGATGTAGGATCCTACAACTGTGTAAAGGGGTGGTCCTCCCTTCCACTCCTGACAGCAGCTTTCCTGCACCTTCTAATGATCAGGCAGATCTGTGATCAGTTAGTTCAGCTTGTAGATCCAGATGGCAATTGCTCCTTCTGAGGGTTATTTTTCAGTCAATTTAGCCATTTATCTGGCTTATCCCTATATGAGCACTAGAGGCAACACAGGGCAGACGGAATGATGGCATTGCCCTACGGGAGAGCACCTCAGAACTGAAGGAATTTATAAGCTGGTCTTGGTATCGTGTGCTGCAGCAATCCCCAGGTCTTATTTTGGTGCATTGCCTTTTTCTTTCTGAAAGAAAGAAAACCCACACAGTCTTGCTGGTTCTTGTTTACGTTCTTCATGTGTTTAAAATAATTATTAGTACCCACTTCTTACTGTTTCCACTGTAATTTATGTAAATTTTGTAGGATTATTTGTGCCTTATCTATTAGGGCTGAATTCCATACTACCTCAGTCAAAAGGATGTCAAAGTTGCTGAGATTCTACAATCTGATGTGCTGTTAAATACTTGTAGCTTTGTGCCAACAATACTTTGTGCATTCCTCTTAAGAGAGTTACAACAGTAGAAATGTCTTTAGTAACATGCCTATTTTGAAAATTTACAAAGCAGGTATCTGTAGGCGGCGTGTAGGTAGGATTTAGTCCCTCAAGTTTAGAAGTGGTAAGTTTCATTCCTTTTATATACCACTGCTCTTTAGTGAGTGGTCTTTCTAGAAGATGTCACTACAGTCTCATATGGTGAGATTTCTGCACATACTCTGCTATAAAAAATTGAACTCTATTTTTTTTTTCCTGACCTTAAAGACAGGAAAAAAAAAAAAAAAGTCAAACTGAAAGGTTGTCATCTTATCTAGTTTGGAGATGTAGAGGAGAAATTTAAAGTAGGAGTCAAGAAAATAGAAATTTTTGATTATAGGACAAAGATTGTGTTTGCAAAAGGGATGCTGCAATTATAAAGAGTTGTGAAGCAGGCCTCTATACAGCTGCATGGGTATGCTGTGGAAAGAAATCAACTATTTTGTATCCAAAACTATTCTAAGCAGTAACATTGCCCATGGTATAAAACCAGTTACAACATTTTTTGTAAGAGCTACCACACTTATATTTCCTTCTAATAGTGATTGATTTCAGTGTTTTGCTTTATTTGATATAGGTACAAAATTTTTCCATACATCAGACTGTATGGTTATATTTTGTGCTGTTTCTTAGTATTTACAAAGATAAGTAAATACACTAGCTCATATTATCAGCTAGCTATGCCACTGATTACACTTTCAGTGTAATGATGCTGCTGTTGAAGCTCAGCCGGACCCCAGGGACCTCTGTGTAATACACTGCTGTAGGCAATTCTGAGGGTGTAGATCCAAACACCTTTTCCTTTGGTTTCATTTGCACAGTCATTTTCTTTGGGATTTTTATTTCCTAAGGAAGGTTGGCCTTTCATTGAGTTGCTTGAATATGTAAATGGTCTAACCTGTTTTGTGATTGCTAGGTGCAACTGAAGCATGAACATGTGTTTTCCTTTTTTGTTTTCATCTTTGTTTCCGTATATTGCCCATGAGTATGTCCTGCATTGGTGTGGTATTTTTCATATTAGCAAAGTATACAGCAAGCATACTGCAAAGTATACTAGCAAAGTGTATACCAACGCAGATGAGATTAGTTTAGGTGGCATTCCTCTAAGATACTTACCATTACTCTTTTTTTTTTTTGGTTTTCAAATTCTCAGTTTATACAATTGCAACAGAAATGCTTTAGACTTCTGCAGATCTTTAGGGAATAGAACTGAGAATTATCAGTTTATGTGCAGCTGAAAAGCAGCTCAATAAATTGTAAAACTGTTGTATTCCCTTTCTTTAAAATGTAACAAATATATTATCTGTAAGGAATTTGTTGGGAGTAATTCTAACTAAGTAGGTTTCTAAAACTGCCAGCAGCCTCTGTTTTTAACACTAACAACCATATTCTGGAAAAACAAAATTTGATCATCAGCAAGATTGTTCTTAATCTTTCTTATTAAAACGTCTGAATATTTTTGGCCTTACCCTACACTGATGACATACTTATCAGAGGAAATAAAAAAACCTATGCATTCCTTATGCAAGAAATTAGATCTCTGTCTTGTTTTCTTTTATTTTACACATTACATTTATGTGTGTCCATGTCAGTATGGGCATATATTCTTCTTGAAAAGGTACGTGGATCACAAGTATTCAGGTAGCACATCTATTTTAGCTTTGTCATCAGTATTAGGAATCTTTTACCTTTTTTTTTTTTTAATACTTATTTTATTTGGATCACTGTTTACAGGGTAAATTGAGTTTCACAAATCGTGTTATCATCCTCTATTTCCTTGTTTTCCTCTTGTAAATAGTTTGTGCCTTTTGTATGGTTTGCCCATTGTGTATTGTCTCCTGTTACAATGAAATACTTTGGGTTGGCAAGATAACAGCCCAAATCGTTCCACCTGTGAATGTAGTGGCAGATGTAGTTTCCCCTAATGGGATGAGTGTGTTCAACAGCAGTTGCCATTTCGAATGGCTGGTCTACACACTGTTTCTGTGAAAAGGTTATTAGTTAACTATTTCCTCTGGGAATTCATTTGAAACATATGCCTGATTGTTATTTACGCATTCTGGTCAGTGTGTTGAAAAAATTTCTTTCCTGTGTTTGTCTGACGCCTTGGGAGACACCCTGTCATGTGTTGTGTAACCACGACACAAAGTAGCTAATGCATTGTGATGGAAACAGAGAAGCTTGATGTTAGATTGTTTTATGTATTTTATCATATAAATGAACATAAAGAGGAATTCTCTCTTGCTCCCCCACTTACATATACGTTCTTCAAAGCATAAAAGTAATTTGAAAAGTTTTATTATCATAGTTTATTATCCATTTGCTGAATAGGGACTTCTTAACACTGCAAAATTAGTTTCCATTCTCATATGCAGACCTTTTGAATTGGTTGTAATAGCATAATGAAAAGTCCTGAAAGAAGGTGCAAGTTAAAGCTTAATTTAATATGTTTTGTAGTGTGATCTTCAGGGAGAATGTCACTTAGCTCTGCTTGCCTATTATAAATTCTTCAGTGACTTCTCACAAATTATCCTGTTTGTTCGGAACAGGTGATCAAGTTCTTAATAGTGAAGTGTTTAATAGTTGAACTCAATTTGCCATGGTGAGAAGAATCATGGTCTTGTCTCTGGAAGGAATAATTAAGAATAAGCAATACTACTGCTGTTGCAGACATAGTAATTTTAGTTTTCTTCCATAAACAATTACCCTCAGTGAATGTAACATGAGAATTAACTTGAGTACAGATAACCCAGGTACAGACAGTAGGGAAGAATTTAATTCTCTTCAAAAGTCAGCATAAGGCAATATTCGCAGCAATTCCTAATTACCGTACTTGCATGGACCCCTTGGCTCTAACTTCTGCAATGCTAGCGTATGGGGATTCAAAATTATATGTAGGCTTAAATTTTTGTTTGTGGGGATGGAATCTGGTAAAATAAATGTTCTGTAATGTGTGCATTTGTTTCATTCCGGGAAGTGATTGGAGGCTCTTGAGATCAAAGTCTGTCAGCAGGACTAGTTAATGCGAGGTATGTGGAAATGCATGGTAAAGAAGGTTCCGTGATGGTTTTTTTTTCCTTTTTTTTCTTTTTAGGTTCTGTGTATGTTTATTTTCAGAGAAAGACATGGCTTACATTGTTAGAATACAGTATTCTAGACATGAATGCCAGCTTTCCACAACTCTAGTGTATGCTTGTGCCTGTAGGACAAAATCAAGGCAAACAAAATAATAAACATCCTTATAGTTATTTATTATGTTACAATTTTTCTGCATTACAAAAGGGGGATGTCTTTTTGAGTGTGACATGTTAAATATTGAATTAATTTCCAAAGGAATGTCTGCTTTTCATTTTTAAGATGGTACTGTATTTAATGCATTCTAGACATGTGAAAATGATTATGGAAATAAGGGTATGTGATCTGAGCTTCACTGTTGCTTTGGTGTGCAGTGTAACTCATGTTAAAGACCATGTTATTCAACACTTTTGCTAATAAGGGCAGTTTTCTGCTAAGCACAGTAATGATCTCGTTTTGTTTCTCTTCAGGAGACTTCTGGTTTAATATAAGCAGAAATTTTAATCTCAATGTTGCAAGTTTCACTGAGAGCTCCACTGCTGACCTTTTAATGTTTTTATCTGGAAAACGTGATTTGCTTGAAAATACGTTCTGTTGATTGGAAGGTCCCATATCTTCGTTCTCATGCCTCCCAACTAAGAAGAGTTCCATTTTTTTTTCTATCAGTGTTCTTCCAAATGTGTGCTAAAATGTTTCTAAGTAGCAAACAAGAAAGTAGGAGAAAGGCTCTTACCATTTGCCTTTTCTCTTACAGACTATTTTTGATGCTATTTCATGAGCAATCTCTCACATACAAATCTTCTTACTTTGCTGATGACTGTAACTAGCAAAATTGTAGCTTGTCAGTCCCTGGGTAAGAACAGTAGTGGCCTCTTACAGTGATGCAGTGTAAAAATTACTTGAACTATTGGCCATCCCTCAGTTTACCGTTAACTAATTATGATAGTTGGAAAAGTTTATTAGGTAACCTTACTTAGTCATAAATTAACTTGTTAAAACACCACGTGTGAAGAACTTCATTTGGAAAGCCTGAAGGACTTAGAAGAATTGAGCCCTTAGCTTGAGACAACAGCTGATTGGACTGCTAGAAAGAGATCCATTTTGACTTGTGAGCTCTCTGTCTTAAATTCTGAGAAAAAAAAAGGCTATGTTTTTGTAGATTTATTGATGTAAATATGAGAATATGCAATGTATTATTACATAATGGAGATGTATAGGCCTCTTTAAGGATTTAACGTAGCGAGGCCTCAACCATAGATGTATAATTAGTATGTAAATATTTAAAAATGCTGGAGAAATTGGTAGATTTTGCAGATTATTTGTTTGGTAGTTCAAGAAGAATGGAGGTCAAAGAGTGTTTTATTTTGGTAAACAATACACTTCATTGTTTTGAAGAATGTATATGAAGACTGGAGTGAAAGCTTTAAAAATCTAAAATATGGTTTAAAAACCAAAATATCTGCCAGGAGATTTTTTTTTTGCATCAAACTGCGTAAAGAAAGCGTTACATTAAATCCACATTTCATGGTCATGTTATGGAAGGAAACTACTTATCAGTGCACATCTACCAAGTAGGTAGTATGCAAATACTTTATCCTGTTTTCCTCACAGTAATCTTTTTCCCAGATCTTTGAATAAGAAATATAAAGTTAGAATTTCATTTTTATGTGGAAACAAAAAAGAACATACAGTTTATTTATTGAGTTATTTTGCCTTAAACAGCATTATAAAATATGAAACAGTGGTAGTCACTTACTGATCTAATTACCAGTAGATGTAAGATATACAATTTACTACAGAAAGAAGTAAAAGATGAAGCAGTTGTGTAGTTTCCAAGCAAGTAATACAGGACACATTTAAAAAACATAAGAAATGGTTTAATTTCATTAACTGTGGTCTAATATGTTGTGCATCCCACTCTTGGTAAACCACAGCGGCATTTACTGGCTATTGCTTCAAAGCACTACTGGTTTTCATCCCTTTTCGTTGGCCAAATGTGTCATAAGAACATTAACTAAAGTCTGGAAAACAGTTCTCATGGATTTTGCTTTAATGATAAATCTAACATATAGTGCACTTGCTGATATAATCAAGTGAATGGAATTTCCAAAATCTTGACTTAATGTCTTTTAAGTATGAAGCAATAATGTTTTTATGAAGTAGCTTTTAAATGGCATTTGTTGAAGTAGAGAGCAGCTGGATTAGAAGGGTCTGTTTCTAACTGCAATCAGCAATGATCATAGTATCATATTACAGTCACCCTATAAAATAGCTTGTATTTTAAGAAAAATGGGAAAAAAAGTGGGGGTAGGAATGGAGAAAGAAGTAAGCATGGTCTGTGTGATGCCCAAAGGGGTCTGGAATTGGTTACGGTTTGATGATGTTGCTTCAGCTGTTTGGGTAACAGTGTAGTTCTCAATATAGGAAGTTCTTTATCAATTTAGGTTTTATCAGGTTTTTAAAACTTTGTGAAGATACAGTCGGTACACATTTCTCAAGCATTTTAAGACGTTGGGTGGCTTTTTAATTGTGATGTTTATCAAGGTAAGATTTCACTAGAATAAAGACCAAAATTACAGAACGTTTCTCTGTACTAAAAAATAATTTTTATTAATTTTGCATTTTTATCCATTTGAAGAAATTGAGTGTATTCCACGTTGGGTTTGTCCCTTTTTCAGCTGACAGGCTCTTTGAACAGGGAAAATATTTTCTTTTGTTTCTTACAGAACATTAAATATGTTAGTGATGGTTGTGTTCTAAAATTTAAGTCACTACTGAGATGCAAACTTTAATATAGGAAACCATTGCATCCTTCCAGTGATTGGATTTTCTTCCTTAATATGTTGTAACAATTGATTAAGTTAACTGCGAGCCAATATTTTAGTTTCAGGAACAGCTTGTAGCTTTCCTGTGGTTGGGGGGATGTATCTACTTGATTGGTTCCACTGGTTTAACATTGTGCAGAAATTTCTTAAATGTTAAGCCTCAATGAATAAATAACAATTTTGGAGACAAAAAATGCTCTTATTCAGCAGTGCTCTTACTCGTCAATATTCTTGAGTGGTTCTGAAGTGGGGTCTTATGCTTTAACTTTTATTAATTTGATAAAAAAATGTCATGCTATCTACAGCAAAAAATGTAGAAGTTCAGTAATGCCTTTATTTTTGTCGTTTTCTTGATATGATTTGTTCCAGAAGAGTTTGATACAGTCTTAGGCAGGATCTGATTAAGATGTACATAATATAACTGTGCCTAAAATCCCAGCTAGCTAACGCAGACAAATTGTTGAATTTGAGTTCTAAATTAAAAGAAAACAAAAGTGTAGATGTCTTGATTGTGAAGACATTCTGAATACTATATGACATGTGGAGGCAAAAAAATTTGCATTCATCCCTGCCCGCTAGCTGTATAGATCCTTCATCATTAGAGTAAGAACTGTGTTTCCCTATCAGATAGTTCAAATAACTTAATTTTTCTTCCTGGAGAGGACCTCCTGTTGAAAGTATTTCACTTGCCTGAGTTCTCTAGATAGAAAAGAGAGTCTTATGGCTTGATTTAATTGTACTGGAATGCTTCTCCTGAGAATATGGGAATATCAGAATGAGTTAAGGGAAACTGACGTCTAGATTTTCTAGGGTTTTTTTTGTTTGTTTGTTTTTTTCTTAAATTGGAAAAGGTTTTCTTGGAGAGCTCAGGCCAGGTTCAGATCTATGCAACAAGGCCAAGCCAAGTTCCATATTTAGTCTGCTTGAAGTAGGTCCTGATGTTCTACTGGCTTCTGCAGGATTTTCCCTTTTGTGTGTTCAGGGCTCTCTTCCCTTGTCTTCTGTCTCTTACTAGGACATTCCACCTCCACCCCTAGTAATGGATACTTGAGCACCATGAATTTGTAGTACCAAAATGATTGGGTCCATCATTTTGTGTCCATCATTTTTGCAGATGGTATTGAAACTTTGCTTCTGTAAAGGCTGCATCTGAGCAATTTAACAGCAGTGGGACCAACGTGTAGCACAGCAATTGTTCTGTAGTTCAGTTAATCCAAAAGATTGCCCTGTAACAACAAAGTTAGGCTTATTTCTGTGTACAAGTAGAAGACTTCTTTTAGATCTACATATATAACAGCAACACTATAATAGCTCTGTGCTAATTTTTCAGCAACTAATTTGTATAACATTACTAAAATTATTACAAAACATTAATCTTCCCCTATCTAATGAGTAAATGCCCCTGTAAGACCCGGTATTTCTCTAGAGAAAAATTAATGCTCAGAAGCGGAATGTTTTTCTTGAGGTCGTGCAGGAAATACCTGCCAAAACCAGGATTAGCATGCAAGTTTCTGACTGATAGGTCCATGTATAATCTGTGGTATCACTCTAATGTGCAGGGTGAGCCAATGTCCCTCACCCTTTTCCTCGCTCTCTCTTTCTCCCTCTCTAATTTCTAGTCTTTTATAGTTCACTGCATGGTGCTGATTAACACTTATGACCGCGAATTCCTCTTTTAAAATATTCTGTAGTATTCACAGAAACACTTTCTTAAAGGTTTCCTAAAAATTCACATATTTGTCAAGAGGACCAGCAGTTTGGAGAAGCACAGTTTTTCTTTATGGACATCACATTATTTTGCTCCATAACATTGTGATCATCTTTAGTTGTTTTTCAAGAAAGATATTTTAGGTTTTTTTCTTAATTGGGGATTTCTCAGGAGCTCTTATATAGTGGTAGATCATTTTAATAAAACAAATCTATTTTTCCTTTTAATACTGTTTGTTTGTCAGTGGTATAATATGCCATTAAATCATGATAACTTTGCCTTCAAACCATCAGCCTCTTCTGCCCTGTTCCATTTATTCTTGTAGCTTTGATATGCACTTTCACAGAATCACAGAATCACAGGGACTGGAAGGGACCTTGAAAGATCAT
>VXBJ01001528.1:871636-961920 GCA_013400055.1 Nycticryphes semicollaris | reverse complement strand
TAACCACCCCTCTTCTAATACACCCCAAGATGCCAGTGTCTTCAGTTTACCAGAAAAGAGTCGTTCCATGGTTAAGGTTTTATACGCGTGTTCTTTCTTAGGCTGTAGATCCAAGATAGGTGCAAAATAGGTATCCCTGAAAGCATAGATTTTCTGGTTTGATTCAGAGAGATAGAGTTGTTTGTGTAAAAGGAATAATTGCCTTTGCTGTTTCATTTTCCTTTCCCTACATTCTAAGTATCCGTTTTTGTTCTGAAGTATTTTAGTGGCTCTCATACTGAGTATGGATGAGTATTGTTCATCTCTCTGTTTCTGGTGCCACTTGTGCTTTTTTAGCATTTACTACATGTTTGGCTTAAAAGAACAGCTACCTTTATTTATACCACATGAGGGAATCACTATGTGATTATTAGTTACCTATCAGTAATTCTAGTGATTAGATCTTACCTTACTGTAAAGTTAACATAACCTTTATTAACATTAGTGAGCCACCCCTAGTGATACTCCTAGTGGATGATTGGTACATGGTCTTGAAATGTCATTAGGTCATATTTAAGAAAATAACCTTTAGGAAGCTGCTTCTCTTCTTTCTTGAAATCATGCAATTAACTTAATGAAGAGGGGGCAGCTGGGAAGAGATTCCTGCTCACAGTGTTCCAAGGTGCTGCCAAGTACCTTTGTACTCCAGGAAAATGTGGTAACGTTCTTAATGCTGGTCAGTATCCCCCCTACTGATGTGCTGAATTCCGGCACACGAAACCTGAAAAAGCTATTCAGAGTGTGTAAATCTGTGAAAAGATAGCTGATTTTAAACAAGCACCAAAGAGAAGCAAGCGCATGCACATGCGTGTTATTTGAACTCGAAGTTTAATGGATGAAATGCATCTAGGATTTGCCCTGATAGTTCAAATTTTTTCATCTTTTAGTGATGCAATTCTGAAATTCTACAATACATACCACACACTGAACATCCTGGATAAAAAAATTAGGTGGCAAATTTTTTAAAGTTTTATTAATTTTCTTATTCATTCATTTTATTTCCAACTCTCACCATTCTATGGTTCAATGATTTTTGCTTTTGATATATGAAGTTTCTTAAAGGAAACTTGCATAAAATTAGGCTTACTGCTTTTTCTGGTTGATTAAAATATTTTTAACATCTGTGTGGTCACCATGAAATTCTGTAGATGCCGGTGTCTTCCAGACAGTTCTGAGAGCATGTAATTTTGGTTGTTTTTTTTTTTTTTTTTTTTTTTTAAATAACCATAATTTAAACAAGCAAGCAAGTTACAGTAAATGTTTTTTTTCTGCACAACTTTTCCTGAAGTGTTCAGTTAGATCTAAGCAGTTAGAGCAAAAACCATAGATAGAAAAATGCCATGTAGTTATAGTAAATGTGACAGTCTAATATATAACTAGTAAGAAACTTTATGATATACTAACTATAATTAATTCCAGTGATTTGTCTGTTAAAGCCAATGCAAATAATTGTAACATCTGTCAAAAACCAAGCACTAGCATGAAAACCTTTTAACATTTTGCACTTAATAAACTATTTTATACATAAACTACCTTATTGTTTATATTAAAAACTAAAAAATATTCAGTCTGTTCCAGCCATTCTAACAAAAACTTTAATAAGTAGACATTGCATAAAAATGACACAATCCAGCAGTTATTTGGTAAGGCCAGCATAATCATAAATTTACCATCCATGCTTTTCCAAAAATACTAACCCATATTGTTCTCCCTGGACCTGTTGCAGGGATGACTAATCCAGCTGCTGAGGTCTCCCTTTATGTGTTTGATGGAACACTTGGCTTGCGAGGCTACAGCTGTGTGTTTATGTGCAGTGCACACCTGCAGAGGCCTGACAAATAGCTGTAGTATGCAGAGTATACAAAATTACCCTGGCAGTGCTGCAAATAAGGAAGTTTCTGTTTTGAAGTCCATATGTGTGTGAGCTTGAGATGCCAGCTGGGGTATTTATGTTGCATTGCACAGATGTAAAACTGCCAACTGATTTTATACCAAATAAAGGCTAATCTTTTTATACATACTTGGTGTCAGAGTTATGAAGTGGTACGTAAGAATGTTCTCACGACTTAGCTCTTTTAAAATAAAAGCTGACATTAAAAATGCTCAAACTCACAATATGCATAGAGGGTAAAAAGATAAAAACATACTGCATTTGCTTAGATATCTGCTATAGCACAGTATCTTAAGGGCTTTATTATTAGTGATGTATAGTTATTAGCTGCACATAATCAGGGCTTGATTTATTGTATGCATATACACTATACTATATATCCTTTTTTCTAGGAGGTCACTTCGTCTCTGTGTTGCATCCAGTTTATGGGTTCTGAAATGTGAAAGCCCAATTTATATAGCTACTTAACTTGAAAGCTTTGCTTTCCTATTTTCAAATGTGTTTAAGCACAGTGATTTTTCATCAAATATAATATGCACTTTGAAAATTCTTACCGTTAGGAGACCTTGTTTGCAAAGATGCTTTTAAAGGTACTGTTTGCCTTCAAATACTTAAGAAATTAAAATGGAAGTGCTGATTTCATTTGGTAGAACTAAGAAATAGCACAGATTTAAGTCTTGATTGTTCGATCATTTTAGTTAGTACCTTGACTTTGAGTATGAACTAGGTGCAAAGACAGCGAGGTGAGATGAGTTGTTTATGTTTTGATGGTTTGCTGCATATAGTTAAGTACTGCATACTTAATCCTTTTTAAATAGATAAAAGAAGGGCTTGGCAGAGCGAGGGTTAATATGCAGATGGTTTCTGTGCTTCTGAGTATGCTCTTTGGAAGCTTCTTAAGCACTCAGTTACATTTTTAGGCTTAACTGGTTTTTCCTTCAATTATTTTTTTTTTCCTCATTACTTTATCAAGCAATTTTACTGCAGTTTTTAATTTGTTGTTTATTCTGGGCTACTAAAACATTTGAAGATGTGTAGAATTCTGCTTTGACTTACTGTGTCACCGTGTATGCTTGAAATACATTTATGCTAAATGTGTAAGAACAAAGAAAATGGGAGCAACATTGAAGTATATCACTGTAGAATGTGTCTCTAAAGACTTAAAAATTTATTTTGCTAAATGTAATGTACAGCTTCGGACAGACTAGTCATCACACACAGCTCACCAGTCTGGTGGAGCCTTTTTAAACCAAAAGAATCTCATGCATACACACATGTGCATGCACATGCTCACCCTGAGACAGCAGTCTTGGGCTTCCTGAGCTTAAAATTAAAATCTGCAAGTATCCCCCAGAAACTCAAACACTATTCAGGTTCCCGAGATTCGGAAATACAATTTCCTAATTACTAAATTTTAGAGCAGAAATTTCACTAATGTCACTGTTAGTTAGATGAAGAGGTAATGGTGTACTGCAAGTGGAAGGAAGAGTTGAGCTGAAGCCCCGTAATTCTGCAAAGGCATGTCGTCTTGGCTGACATAAAAGACTAAGTGTGCCTGTGAGATGCTCGCGCTACCATTAACTGCTGAGAACTAGTCTATTTAGCAGAGAAGGCCGGGAAACAAGAGAGGATGCCAAATCTGAGTGAAAAATGGAAGCACTTCAAAAGAAGTTACTTCTGCTAGATGAGTATAGGAAGTCTTAATTGTTGTTATATCCTCTACTTAGGAAGTATGTTTAAGACCAAAAGAGCAGAATTGTGTTGGTGTGTGAGGAAATATGTTGCAAAGATGGTTTCGTTATTCTGTGTCAGGGCCAGCTCTCTTACAGAAGGATATCACTTCAAACAGCTTGCCGCCACTGCAGGTTGCAAACACACAATTGAAGGCTTCTAGTTCTCAGCTCATGCACAGATGTCTTTCAATAAGTTTAGCCAGTAATTTCTTCAAATTGCTCAGTTTATCAGCAGCACATGTCATCAATCCTGGAGTGGTTGCTCAAGTCAAACTACAGAATCCTTAGCTTACAGACACAGCTGCAAACAGGTGAACAGGCAGAAAGTAATTTGTGCAGCTTGGTGGCTGTCAGACAAAAGACAGACAATCTGTGTTTAAAACAGATTGCAGGCCTTGCATGAGCCAGACAAAAGGGATTTCTACAACTGCAAATAATTCCAAGGTTAACATATTTTCCTTTCTGCCATTAGGTGATTTGTTAAAATTGGAAACAATGAGCATTATAAATCTACACAGAAACTAGAGATAAGATGAAAGAGAAAAACAGATCGCTAAATAAGTTTACATCCTTCTGTTGAAAAGCATACAACTGGCATTCACATAGGCCTCCTTTTTATAAACTAAGCTGAGCTATAATACCTATGACATTCAGTACATATTTGAAATTATGATAAAGACATCTAATTGGCAAAAGAAACAACATTGCAGAAACAGTAAGCTCATAGTAATATTCTTCTGCATTAAAAAATTGCCTTTCTTTCTTTTCAAATTCTCCTTTGGATGTTGTTCTAAGATACTGTGAAGATTTATCAGAATTTCATTTGAACTTTGAAGTCCTGTACTTACTCAGACATTTTAATATTGGGTAGATTCATCAAGATTTACTGTAGTAAATATATCAGAGTTAAAATTTCTAAAAAACAAGCTTACTGTAGTGTTACCCTAATTACATAAGTTAGGAAACATGTACTTGTCCAATCACACACATTACATCTTCAAATGTGAGACTGAATAATATGTATTTCTTCTACTTCTCATGGGCTTGGTAAACTTGCCTTGACCTCAAAACTTCTTCTGCAGCGTTCCATGAGGTACTAATCAAGCTAATGTAATATAGCCCTTCTTCCTGTTTAGTTCAGTGTGTAAGTACTTATGTGCAATAATATTGACGGGTAATTCTATGCTTAGTTTAAGTTGTTCCACCAAATTTATTTTCCATGTTATTTAAAACATCAACATAGAGATATGTGAATGGAAGAAGATGCAAAGAGTAACAGTCTACTTTAAGGTAACATCTGGTTTTGAGAAGATGTGATTCTGTGCATAGAGGATAAATCAGTCTGCTAAGCACACTGTTTGAAATATATTGAAATCAATGCGCTTTCTTCTGTGTAATAATAATACATATTACAACGAAATAATGAATACAATTGTACGATTCTAGTTAATCATGCAAAAGTGTTCACTATAATTATTTCGGTTGTCCCATCAAAATTCACTGTTGCTTTTAAAATGAAAAACAAGAGCTTACTTAAAAGACTATCTATGTGCTTTTTGTTATGTGATCATGCCTATATTACATACTTGTGGCCAATATAAATGTCGTTGTAGTTGAAGAACAGTATCGTTAGGCTTTTGCAAGTTTATATTTTTATCAAACTACGGTACTAAATAATTCTGTGGGGAAACCTTCTGCTGAGGTTGAGTTGAAGAATTCCTTAAATTTCTCGGCTATGAGCAAGTATGTCACAAACATGCTTTAATAATCTATGGTATGGAAGTACTGTTTTTCATGCTTTTTTTTTTTCTTGACAAAATGCTAATTCCAAGATTAAATCCTTACTATATGCTGTGTTACAGCAACTTTCTTGCATTTGGGTTTCTTCTTTTTTTGTATCTTAATAGGCAGTAAGATTTGTAGCCTCCCAGAAATCAGTCATGCTGATGGACATTTTTCTGTTCTTTGGTCCGAGAAGATTATATATTAGTTTTGGTTTTTTTTTTTTTTTAATAATGCTGACAGCATATGTATTGCTTGTTGGTTGTGCAGGGTATATGCAGTAGATTGTAGCCTGACATCGTTATGGTGTTAGTGTGTATGGGCTTCATGTATTTCGCTGTGAAGGTGAGATCATCATCTTTAAAGGATGGTTTTAATTTGTGTTGGTGAATCAAGTGGATACTGTATTTAAGGAGGGGGAAAAAGTGTACTCATGCAGGTTGCTGTCTGCAGTCCAAATTGCTGATCAGAGAGTCTTTATACACATCGGTAATGTGCTGTGCAATATAAGCTGAAATATATTCCACAAGGGAGGAAAACGGAATAGGTTACATACGCTGTTCCTAAGTGCAATGAATATAAAACTCCATTACTCACTTTAAGCAGGTGCTTTTTATATGAGGCTTTAAAGAAATATAAAACTGCTGGTGAAATGATTGGTTTGTACAGACACGACTTAACTTCCAGTACTTTGACCAGATAAAGAGGTTAAAAATATTTCTACAAAGATTTCTTAAATGATTTCAAGGATTAAAGGTTAATATCCTCCTGGTGTAAGAAACTGCCATTCCAGACACTAAATGTACTGTTTCTCTTCACTTCCTCAGTAGTTGCATAGAATATTTAAAAGAAAATATAAACATTTATAAAAAATTTAAACACAAACACAGAGCATTGTCCTTTTAAGTTTCTGTCCTAAAAAAAATGTATTGAAATTCCTGGGAGGAGCACAACAATATTGTGAAGAAATGCAGTGCAATATAGAAAACTGATTGAATAAGAATGATACTCCAGTTAGAATTAAAAGGCATCTTTAAAGAACCTGAAATATTGTCATCTATGCATATGGAGAACTGCATGTGAAGGGGTAGCCTTAGATCTTTCTGTTCTTTAAAGCAGTATATACTAGGAAGGAAAATCGTGGGGAGACTGTTCAAGATAATAATGATCTACTGTATACTGTATTCTAATCTTTTTCCATGAAGACTCTTTCATGTTTTACTTACCCACCATGTCTCCATTACTCTCTTCCTGCCATTTCCTACTCCTTTGCAGTCCATGTCCCCAGCAGCAACTTCTATTATCCACCTTTTAACCACCTGACCGACAGTTTGCTTTGCCTCCCAACTGAAAGACATTAATGTTCTCTTTTGCTTCCCCCAACATCCCCAGCAACTCAGGAAATCAAACTGTTAACGATTACACCTTAGATGTTAGTTCTTATTATTTTTCTATAGCACTGTTACTGACCACATCTGCCCTTCTTCTTTCAAGTTTTTATAAACCTTTGTGGTTCCTTTTGCTTCTTAAAGAATTACTGTGTCTATCCTCTAGAATCTTCAATTTTTTGACATTTTTACTAGTCCATAACTGTTCTGTCCTGTATGCAATTATCTCAAATTGAGCTTGTGTGAGATTTCAGCCATTAGATATTCTGTTTGACAGCAAGCAGGTGACCTGGTGTCATGTGTGTCACAGGGAAGCTCAGAACTATGTGTAGGTCCAGGTGAGATCCCGCATTTCTTGTGTTCTGCATAGTAGGTATATTACATAGCACTTTAAAGTTTGCATCTGCTCTGGTGAATGGGGCTTTTTAAGGGCAATAGGAATACAAACTCCTAGGGCAAAGTATTACAAACTCATAGGAAACCAGGCTTTTTTAGTTTCATAATTGCCAAAAGGCTTATTTAAATAGATGTGTTTTAGAAAAAATGAGCTCCACAGTTGATACAGAAGGTGATGAGATCTGAGATGTGCTCTAGTTCCTCTAAGACTTTATTCTTACATCCTACATTTTGCTGCTCTAGAAATTTGCCAATGCCCTTTTTCTCTAATTGCTATGTACCTTTTACTGAAAAAAGAGTTGTAAATTCAGGCTTTATTACAGAGACTAAGATATATTGCAACTTATGCTTAGCATATGTGAAGATCAAGCATTTGAATTGGTACTGACTTGAACTTGAACTAGAATTAATAGAAACTTGGGATCAAAAAAACGCAGTTCAGGTTTTTGATGATCATATCCACAGAATCACAGAATCATTTAGGTTGGAAAAGACCTTTAAGACCATTGAATCCAACCTTTAACCTGGCACTGCCAGGTCCACCACTAAATATATTAGCATGTAATAATGAGGAAAAGTGTTTACCTACTTTACCTGTTGACATTTCGTGACAGCTATTGAACTTATCCTCAGGTACAGCACCACTGCTGTATTTGAAAGGGATAGAAGGGTTATACAACTAAGATGGAAGGAAAGGATTGTGAATGTGTGTTTCCAACCAAAGGGTGTGTTACTAGTGATGGGAACTATAAGCTGTTTCCTCTGTCCATCTGTCTGTCTTTTTCAGGATCTTGCTTTAAATACTTTATAGTGAAAGTTTCTCAAGTTCTTATCTGTATCATGGAATTACTTGCATCTATGTAATTTTCAGCATTTGTCTACTGACAACGTATGGATACAACGATTGATAGGAAGTGCTTTCTGAGAGTTAGAAATTCAGATTATAATAGGTTTTCTGTGTTTTCGTGGAAGACAAAAGTTATATTAATGCATTGACTTGGGCTTCTAATATTTGTCTCAAATGATACAGCGGCATCTGAAATGCAGCTGTTGAATGGTGCGGAATGAAAATCAATCCTTTTCTTTCTGAACCTCTGTTCACAACGGTAGGAACAGTGCCACTAAAGCCATTTTATATCCTATGTCCTGGCCACTGTCATGTTGCCAAATCTAAAATAATAGCTTCAATTAGGTATGTTTATATTTGACGATGCCTGAGTGTCAGCAATAATAAGGTTGATAATAATAAGTTGCCCAAAACTACACTTATCACAGCAAGATGTTAGAGCTATTTGCAATACTATGTAAGTCCAAAGATGGAAGGCAGTGTTCCTTCTCTAAATGTTGGCTAAGTAGATCAAAAGGAGCAGCAGTCAGACTGCAGATGAATGGTGTTTCTGTACCCTACACTGAGAATGTTATGTGCTGGTCCTTGACATTTTGATAGGTTGTGGTAGTAAGTCCATGAATGTTTGCTGGCTGGCCTTAATACAGTGGGTGAAGAGAGTTCTGAAACATTTCCCAGCTTTGTTGTATTTTCAGAAGAGGCTTTTTTTTTTTTTTCAATGGTAGCTGTTTAGGTTTTCTATGAACATTCAAAATTAAAAAGTTTATCAGACTGGATAATGACTTAAAAGAGATTATCAATAGAGTTATTCAAAGGTGCTTCTGACCTAGAATGCCTTTAACATATTATTCCAAATGTTCTGTGACTTCTTCAATATTGGTTTTCAGTCTTTGAATCACACGTTTCTTATTTAACTCTCCATTTGAAGGAGGATTTTAGAAAAATCAAGAAGTTAATGGATTAAAGGCAGATGAGGATGCGTGTGATGGCTGTTGTGTGGAGTCTTGAAATGGGAATGTAGCAACAGGGACTTGCCAGATTTAAGTGACTCTCCCTCTAGGTAAAATGCTGTTGTTCTTTACCAAGCTGGGAAGTTTATTGCAATATGTAAATCTCCATTACTAAATGATAGTCTTGCATCTTGTGTCTTGCTTTAGTGTTTAGGAAATGGAGATGCCTTAAATAAATTACAGGCAGTTTAAGGATTAAAATGCTCAGTTATAGAGATTCTAATATTGATTGCCAAGGTGAAGACCAGTGTATGGCAAAGTGTGCTTGGCCCTGAAATCTGTCTGTGAAAATAATGGAAGTATGTGAGGAGACTCATTGTTGTGTTATCTGAGCTCATATATGTGATTTTTGCAGTTTATGTTCTGATGAAGAGAATACTTACATTGTAGATACTTATATTGGTAAATATGTTGGCATTGTTGCCCAAGAAGAAAACAGCTTGACCTTTTTTAGAGAGTATTTCCTTCTGTCTGTCAAAAGCTGCTTTCACCCTTTAATGCATTTACTTTGAGTACTGTGGTTGAACAGAAAATTAAAGAGGAGCTATTTTTTAGGACAGGTTTCTGTGAGGTGTGGAACTGTGGCACAAGAAGCTCAAGACAGTAGAAAATCTACCCAGCTCACTGTGCATTACAGGCAAGACAAGTCTACCATAATTCTGTTGTTATTCCCTCTTAAGTCTTGGGAGTGGGTGGGGATGCAGCTATCATTTCTTGGAATAGTACATACCTAGAATAGTATGTAGACTGAAAACTGGTTGACACAGTTATTAGAAAATAAATAGTTATGATAATCAGAGTAGAATAGTAATGCTAAATAAAGCTGAGTTAGAAAAAAAATAAATAGACCTGTCCCTTGACACCTCCTTAAAATAAGTTGCCTGAGTTACCATTTTGAAGAAGAAAGAAAATAATAGCCTCTGAGTGTCTATGTTAGGGCTACAAAATGTGGTCTCCAGACTATGGTGACAGATTAAAATGTGGAATTGTGAACACAGATGTGAACATATATTTGGGGAACTTAATCACAAAGAAATAGCTTTACTACAGAAAAATCTGAGTAAGTATTTATAACCTGGCTTCTACTTTTTAGGAAACACTTTTTTTCACCCCTCTTTTTCCAATAACAAAAAAAAAGAAAAGAGGGGGAGGGGAATTAAAGAACCCAAACACAAAACCCCAGTGTTTTTTCTTCACTTGTTGTGTGTGAGCAAGCGCAGTGATGATGTTGAAAGAGATGTTGAAATTCCGACGCTGCTGCTGTTTTACTGCAATGAAGAATGTGAAAGCTCGTGCTCCCGCAATGCTTTGAATGTGGGAAGTAGGACTGATGCCAGCTAGAGGTGATCTTTGTGGCTTCTGCTATGTTTGTACTGCAAGGAGGAAGGAATTAAGTTTGGTTTTAGCTTCAAGTTCCTCAATAGTGCCATCTCTCTAACCAAGTTCAGTACAGATTTTAAGAATTTCTCAGAGGGCACTGCTCAAGCAGGGACTGAACATAAATATCTCTCATGAAAGAAATTAGGTTTTTCTTAAGCTTCAATTAGTTTACTAGCTTTTATCTGTTACTTAAATATATGTTTCTGTGAAAATAATTGGACATTTTTTTCTTGATTCCAGTAAGACTTAGGCCTAAATGTTAATTCATTTGGTTAACAGCTCCTTGCTTTTATTCATGGATTGATCTTTTTACCAAGTTTGAAATCATTTTGACATGAATATGACAGTCTTTTACTCTATCAAATTGCCAAACTGTAGTTTATTGGTACTTAATGCTTTAAATATTGAAATTTTTCCTTCTGAGGCCATAACCTAAGTATGAGGAGAATTCATGTGGAGCTGCTTTTAGACGTTTTAGTCATGCCTTACTCATTTCCTATTTTGTATTTTGCAGTTCTCTCTTTTATGATCTTTTAAAGAATTATTTATTGTATTTCAGGGATTTGGCAGCACACAGTCCTGACTTTTGTCCTCAGAATCAGTAACATACCTCTTTTGCTCTTTTCCCATCTTTTCTATTGACAGTTTAGATTTTGTCTGTTGCTTTTCCATTAATCATTGAAAATTCACCTTATTACAAATGGATTGGTAAGGGATGTGTAGGCCATTGGTAAAATCACTAATTTGGTAACTTTTTTTTTTAAATGATCTTAAATTAGGTGATTGCTCATTATTGATAGGCTTGTAAGCAGAAGTCCTGGGCTGATCTATAAAGACACAATTGTGCCCTGGATTGATATGTGAGTCCCTCCTACTTGCACATAGTATGTCACGATGCAGTGACTTGGGACAGGCTGCGTGATTGCGTTATGTACATGTAGAGGACCAAAGCTGTGACAAGGAAAACTGGGCTGAGGACGCAAATGCTTCCTTTAAAGTGTGAGAAAACCTTCCTCAACGGTGTGATACTTCTACTGTGCCTGTTTCTAGAACAGAATGGTGCTTGAGGCTCGGAGTTAAAATTAAAGTGACTTAGTGTGCACAAAGCATAAATTGTCAAGGTGTAATAGATTTTGTTAGGAAACCTTTCTGCCTGTTTTTTGATTCTGCAGTATGGAAACAACAGCTTTTTAGGTCTTCGGTGATGTGTTATATTTTGCATGTGATAGTATGATTCAGCTAAAACGGGTTAGGTTTGATCACCAAGTATAAACACGGTCACATATTAGGAAGGATACACTCGATATTTACTGCAAGTAGTTCTACGATGAGCAAGTTTTTTCCAGTACAAAAATCGCACAACTAGAAAGTTGTAATTTTTTTCTGGAAGCAGCCACAGGTTATATTTCATGGAAACAGGTATATTTATCTCTCTGTCTCCAGAAAGTATTTGATTACCATATTCCTGAAGAAAATAATATTATTATGAGATACTTTAGCTAAAGAAATTGTGAGGAATACATGAACGTGGTTGCTCTGTTCTCCAGTTCTGACTACAGTAAGCAACAAAGTCAGGTAAATCACGGTCCTGCTTTTGAAAGTGTGTTTCCAGGAAAGCAAGTACTTTACAAATTCTACGTTGTTGCCTTGCACCTTGGAAATAAGCCTTTCTCATGCTTCATTTGCAGGACGTTGAGTTTGGATAACGCTGCTTTTGGAAATGATATATTTGGTTTTCCCGTTTCCTCTTTAAATTCATACTCAGTATCTTAATTAAAATCTTGTGGAGTGTTTGTCTTCATATGGAATTTGAGTTAGTATTTGGGCAGCATGGAACATTTCTTACCTAGGAGTTTTAACATCCCCTTGTTCAATCCCTTGAGAAGACACCAATTATAAAAAGTTTATAAACATTGAGGGAAAGGAAGGGAGCCCTGTTCTTTGCTTGCTTACACATTTCTTTGCTGAAATAGGTACTTAAGGCATATTTAAACTAAGTATACAACTGTTGAGACTTTGATTTTATAATGAAAGAGATAACACGGGAGAATATTGGGGAAGAACTATTTAGAGTATTGGGGAAGAACTATTTACAGGGATGGAAACTACAGATAGTCAGAAGCATACATAGGAAACAAAACTTCTTTCTTCTCTATAGAGTGGCTTGCCAATTTGACAAGTTTATAAGAGATAGTTCATAATTTCCAAAAATTTTCAGAGACTGAAGGAAACGTGACGTTTCTCTATAGTAAACCTATTCATTATAAATGGTTCACTAAAAGTCTCTAAACTTCCTGCACTTTGAAAAAGAGACTTGTATCTGGGCAAGAGGAATCATCTTAAGTTTACATAATTTTTGACTTGATGGAAGTCTAGTTAGACATTGTAAGTTCCTTATTCCTTACTGCAGCTTCTGTATAGGATTTTAATACTTAATAAATGGGTTTTCTGAGTATCCCTCAGTCCAGACCTGTGAAACCGGCACAGCATTAATTTTTCTTGCAAGTTCTCCTTGATTGCTGTGGTGTGCTGTGTTTATCAGCTGTTAAAATGTGCAGTATGATATTGCCATGAGATCTCACAGCAACATAACAAAAAAGGAGGGGCATGATTATGCCATGTCTTCTTAATATTTTTCTGTTTGCAAATAATTAAAAACAACTGAGAAAGTGTTCATCTTATCCCTCTAATAGGTGTTGCAGAAAGAAATAGCTTATTACTGCTATCAGTTTGTGAGCTTCTTCCAAGGCCAAGGCAAGCAGCTTGTCCAGCTTCCCATGAAGAACCCTAAGGGCTGGCTGGGTGAAAAACAGTGAACTGGCCTAGTTTGAGCTATGTGTTGCTGACTGCCCTGCACATGCTGCCTGGTCAGGTCACAGGACAAATATACCTACATTTTCATGAAGCTGTAGGAAACAAATGTCTTTGATAATGTTGCCATATCTTGCTGAAATTCAGTGTGTTCAGAAGTTATTTGGTGAGGGAATAGAAATGAACAGAAACAAATAGGGAGCATGATCACATGAAAGGTGGTTGGTTCTTTCTCAAATACGATCCTAAAATAAAATTCAAGTTATGCGTGTAACTAACATGGAAAGTTTTAGCCGTAATTCAGAGAGGTTGTCCAAGGTAATGCATCTAAAAGTAGAATCCATGATGGAAAATATTTAGTTTTAAAAGTACTTAATCTTCTGTAGTGAAGTGCAAGAAATGTATCGGACATCACACCTTGTATTTTGAGGCATAAAAGAGCTGCTGAAAGGCGGAAACAGCAAGAAGCTACCAGCTTTGAGAAGACTTGAAAGATGGGCTTCAAATTATGAACTCAAATTTGTTTTGCTTTGACTGTAATCTTGGCTGCCACTGACAGTATTTTACAGTCTTCATTTTGGAATAGGCAGAAGGGAAAAACATACCTTCCCCCACCGCCCCCAACACAATGGCCTCTACTTGCACAAGTTTATAGGAATTATGGGGAGGCAGAGCTAAGACTAGGAAATGCCTACAGATGTGCTCTCTGCTTTTGAGAAATTCATATGGTGTGTCTGATACCACACCTTAGATCAAAAGGGATTTTCAATTTTAAAAGAGGCTTACCCTGGGCAAGACTGGGAATGAGGGTGTATTCACAACACTAAAACTGGTAGCTGATCTTTCAGACTGGGAACTGATGGGGTGGCAGGTGGTAGTGGCAGGCACACAAACAGATTGCAGGGAGCGTTCTTTGAGCCTGAGGCCTTCCTGAATTGCAAATTAAGAAGAGACTGGGCAGACCTCGAACAAAAAGACAGGTTGAATTTTGTAAGAAAGTATGCACGGAGTGTAAAAACTACTTTCACCTGGCAGTCTGACTTACTAAATGCCATGTGTCCCTTTGTATGCTGCTTCTCTCTTCTTACCTTGGAGAGCACTTTTTATTTAAAAAAATTATTTTAATGTCTTATCAGAACAAAACTTAAATATATGTTGAGAAGTTCGCTTACTAAATGGTCTCATGTACACTACCAAATACACTTCAATGTTTAAGAAATAAAATAAGCACAGTAAACTAAGCACAATGACCTGGTTTAATTCTAAGTCTTCTGTTTCTTAGAATTTCATAGGAATTTTCCCTTACTACTATATATTAAAGGTTGTTCTTTGGGTTAAGCCTTTGAGAGGTTGTGCAAAAAACTGAGTTAATTCTGTAGAAAATATAGGAGGTTTCTTTAATGTAACTATCTTGAAATACATATCAAAATTATTTTCAGTTTTTTTAAAACTTCATATTCCATAATACTTTCCTTGCATAATTATGGATTTTGGACCAAATTCTATGATACATATGCAAGGAAATGGTTCCATAATTACACTAGTGTTTGCATAATTAACAAGCTGCTTGCCAGTTTTAACTGACAGATTCCAAGTCACTTGTGCATGAGGGGGAAAAAACCATAAAAATGGTAACTTCTGTTAGTTTTTCCTTTCATACTTCTTACAGGTGCTGAAACTATTTCTTTCTAATTTGCAAGTAAATGTATGTATTTTTTTTCCCGATAGGCAGTGCTGTACAGAATAGGAGAGCTGCTTTCTCCACCCATGCTCTGGGGCTGTTTTAGGGGCTGCCCTTGAGCTCTGCGCCAACGTATCTCAGTCCTGAGTTGTAAGATCCCCTGCTGCTGCCACCACAGTTCTAGGCAGCTCTTCAGAAGTTGTCTGCCAAAAGCACCAATTTCTTCCAAGCGGTGCGGTAGTTTTCTGATGTGCACAAATGGGGGCTGAGGAAAGACCTCCAAAATTTATTTCCATTTGTGACCTAAGGCAAGGTTCAAACTACAGTTTCTGTCAAAAAATGGCAAGTGTGCCATTGGCCTTCGCTGCCATTCAGCTGCATGGATTTAATGCTTTACATTGCTACCGAGGAAAATGTTGTTGTCTAAATGGAAGCTTGAAAACACTTAAGAGATTTTAAGATCTTGAAACGAAAGGGTCATAATAAAAACATGAAAGAGAATAGTTGATGTGGCACTTATAAAGTGAAAACAAAAGTGTGTGTGTTTATAAATACATATTTGTTATTCCAATTTCTAAGTGGCCTTGTGTGTTTTCTCCACAGTATCTATATATTTTTATGCATACCTGTTTGTATTAAAATGCCCATACACAGCATTCTCTCACTTGCATTTAAAAACTTGAATTATAAAAAAAAAATGCTATAAGAACATCTAAGGTAGATAATTAAAGTATAATTAAGTTTAAATGCCTTGGTGAAGGAATATAAAAATATTTAAATTCAACAGGCTAGTACATTTGCAGTTTTCTTTTATTAGGTGTGAAATCTAAGAATCCCCTGCCAACTCTTGAGGGCTCAGTCCAGAACGTTGAATTGAAGTACTGCGGCACATCATTGGTCAAATGTGCCTCTGGGACCGTGGGATCAATAAAAATTTGTGCCAAAGCCCCAGGTATGTGCAGCTGGACCATGTAAAACTTTATTGCCTGTATAGGAGAATTGGCCTTGCTTTTTACAAGGAGAGTTACTGAAACAAGAATTTACTCATTGTTGCTATGAATCAGAGAGGTTTTTTTGTATTCTGTTTTGGAGTTTTTTATTATTATTGTTACGTGTGCCAGGATGATCCAGCCTGGCCCCAGTATAGTCAATTTTTACACTGAATAAAAACTAAAGATGATGGTTTTTTCTGCTGAGACAAATGTTAATCTAAAAGCACTGAGGAAACTGCAATAACTGTGCATTTTCATATTACGCAGAATATTTGCATTTTGTTTTATTTGTAGTATAGTTTTGATGTATTCTGTTCATTGCTTAAAGTCTCGTTTTCTATTAATGCTGCGAGCATGTATTTTGCTTGTGAAGTTTTTGGGGTCTCTGTGATAAGTAATTTTTAAATTTCTTTAAGAGACTTTTTCTTGAAGAGCACGCAGGAACGTTTCCAACCAATGTCTATGATCTCTTCATATGTAAAGACAGCTAATGTCAAGGGCATTGAAAATGTACTGTATTTAAAAGTAAATTGAGATCATGGTGATTTTAAAAGATACTATTTTATAAAGTTGGGATGGGAATTACTGTTTTAAAGAGGATAGATTACTTTATTTGAAAATCTCCTGAATGTAGAGACATTTACAAGATAACATTAAGGAAGTTGTTTAATAGTTTATATGAGTTTGCTCTTTCTATTTTTTCTTTTAATTATGTACCTACAATGTTAATAGCTGTTCTCTTTGGACTGGTGAATGTTTATGTGTTGAAAATTTATCTTTTTACAGTAAAAACTGTAAGGAGTTTAATTTTTATTTTAGGTGATGGTGGAAAAGAGAAGTTGATTCCTTTAATTCAAGGCCCTTCTGACACCAGGGACTTACACAGCAGTAAGTGGCTCAATGAGAGTAGGAAGCCAGAATCTCTCTTAGCTCCAGATTTGGTAGCCTTTACAATCCAAATTCCACAGTATATGGACTACTGCCATAATTCTGGTAAGTGCAAAACTCTTGTTAAGCTTGTATCGCATTACATTTTTCCTATCCGATGTAATTTTCAAAAGAGGGGCTTGATATAAAATGTGCCAAATGCCAAAGTATCTTTTTCACATACTGCTTGCATTATAACTTTACTTCAGCTCACTGTGAGACACAAAACCTAAACGCAGTATTTTGATGTGCGACGTCTTCAAGAAGAAATGCTTCACTGACTTTGGTTGCCTTTTAAAGTATTTATGCAGAACCTTTTGCAAACTTCTTTTTTTGGCGGCAGAATCCATGTTGAAAATTTTAGTTGTATTCTTTCTTCCCTTTATCTATTGGGTTAAGCTTCTGATACAGATGTGGACATACTGAATTAAAAAAGGTTCATGTAAATTTGTAGCACAATTTATAATTAACTTAGAGAATTTTTTTATCATAAAATCTGTTAATAGTAAGAAAGATAATTTTTAAAATGTCACCGAGCACATATTTGATGTCATCAAACTTGGTGTTGTGGTGGATTTAAATATGAAAGAAGTTAATATATTCAGAGTGTGGCCTTGGATAAATTTACGTGTGGTGTTTACTCTTACCTGACATTCTTATGGTTTCTGCAGGCTTTAGACAAAACATTGGTCGGTGTTGCCATTGCAACACTGGCAATTTTGAAATTTATCTAGTTTAAAATAACGATAATAGAGTTTGTGAAATACACGTGGATCTAGCTTTTTCCTATCAGTATGGTACATTTCAAAAAATCATTCTTTCATGTTTTTAAAGGTTTGTCCTATTGCCATGCTAAGACTGCGATCAAATAAGTGAATAAAAAACAACCCCCAAAAAGCATGCAGTTTAAGGCAAGCAAAAGAATTAGCTCACCCCAATATTACAAAACACTGGAAGGAAAAGCATGCTTTTTTCTCTAATTTTTTCATGAGTAGTCATTGTTGAGTGTCATTAGTCTGAAAAGGAACAGTTAATTTATTACCATCTGTGTAATTTTTATATGCATATATAAGCAACCTCTTATTCTTATGCAAAGTAAATATTTGTGAGCACTGGGCACTCCAGCGGCTGTTAGGTCCTTTTTTCCGTTACTGTACTTGTATGTTTCTTGGAGTGCATCATGCTGGAAATGTTTATGGCAGTGTTTTTATAACAATTATCTTCAGTTCCTGCTCCTAAAACATTGCTGAAAAGCAATTAATGATTCAAGTCTCTGAATTATTCAGATCTGTTTTTTTTTAAAAAAGTGAAAACCTGTTGCACCTGTTGTCTCACTTGAGTAACTTTTAAATGTTCATAATAATGGTATTTATTATTATTATTGCATTTTCTGCCATTTTTGAGAATATTTTCAGTTTAATTTTCTGATTTGTGTCTTAGAATATTAATAGTATTTTAAAGGAGCTGCGCCTACTTACCTATGCTATAGAATTATTGCTTCTCTTACGGATCACCATGATCAAATACATTTTACCTCATCAGTATTATGGATAGTCCTATTAGACAGTAGAGAGTACTTGATTGGTTGTGACAGGAGATGCCTATGAGAATTAAGGCACCAACAAATGAATTGCTAGCCAGACTCAAATGCAGGGAATTTGAGAGGCAGAAAATTGGTTTGTAACAGATGAGTGTGGTACCTGTTTTGTAGCTCAGTGGAGATAGATTTAAAATGCTGAGATTTTAGAATTGAAAATTTAGCGACACTTGATGTACACAAACACACCCACCCACACACACTCATCCCAGAGACTCAGGGAAGTTGTATTGTTCCTGTGTACTCGGTGGCAGTCGCTAACCTGCGTGCTCAGGCTCCAGCTCTGCTTCTCTAGGTCTGTAAGGTGGCACCCGTGATTTGATGACAAATGAGAGGGAAAAGCTGAGTGGTGTGTTAAAGCTTTGGTCCCGGTAAACATAAAGAACAATGTACTGCAAATGGTTTGGAGTGTTTGGCGTTTTTTAAAATACAGTTTAAACCAGGAAACATTAATGTTTAAATTATCTCAGATTCTGTACAAAGGATGATGGAGTTAATTAAAGCTTTTGCTTTCATATACTTGCTGAAGGAACAGAGGCAATTTAATACAGGACATACGGCTATCCTTTTCATTACCACTGTGAAAACTACATGGAGAGAAAACATGAAGTGATTTGAGAGCATAAAAATGCTTTTGCTGTCAGTTGCAGTTACTTCTGGGAATTAGGAAAGCTCTGCTGGATAACTTGACAGCAAATTCAACTTATCCCTCAGGGGAATAAAAGGGTTGTTTAAAGCTGTACTACTGGAGATGATTGTGCAGTACTGAAGCTGTGCTATTCAAGCGATTTATCCTAGTAATGTTAGATACAATGTTTTGGAATAGGAATTTTGACTAGAGAAGAGTGAAGAGAGGAGTGCAACGTGCTTGTAGAAAGAATGAAAAATGCTGTCCAGGAGAGGTGAGAAAAATCATCTAGATATGTCCAGTGCTATCAGATCGCTGGAGATAAGGCTAGGGTTGGCCAAGTCTTCTAACTCTACAACGTGCATATAGAAATAGCTGCATAGCCGATGCTCTGAAAGAGCTGAGGGGGACAGCAGTTCCCCCTTGGTGGGATTGGCTAATTTGTCGCAGAGCACTCGGGTAAATTCAGTTTACTTCTCACCATGTACAAGGTCTGAGAAAACCATGGAGACTCAATGTCAGTGGAGCCGGTCACACCGTGCGGTGAGGCAGGGGGTGTGTTGGAGCTGTACAAAGCTAAAGAGCTGCACGTGAGCCACCTCTGTTAAGAACAGTGTGATATAATAGCTTTTAGTGTGTAAAACCAAGAGAAGCAATTGCAGGGGAATTTCTAGGTACTCTGGAAGACTCTTGGAATACAACACAATGCTTATGCAAGCATCTTTTAATTTTTTTTTGTTGTTATTTGTCTAAAAATTAGTAGAGGAAGAGTAACTAATTAATTCATTATGCTTCTGTGAAGTTGGACGGAAAACAACTTGTTCTAAAATCAAAGCAGTTGTTTGGATATATAATGCCAAGGAAGAGGTAGTGTAAATTACATGTGATTCTTGAATAAATCAGAGTGTATTTACCTGGAGAACAGGTAGAACCTTTCCTCCTCCTCTCCCTCTCGAGTCAACTAATGTCTCCTGTTTGTACCGCTGGAATCATATGTTCTAGGGTGACCAGGATGGTCGTGCAGCACCTTTTACTGCTTGTCTCTGGGTGACCCTGCAAAGATTGAGCGTCTATTTAAAATATAATCGATCGTGTATTTTACACTAATATTTTTATTTCTTGCTATTTCACTTATTGCTGCTGAGAGGAAGAGGAAGGAAAAATTATGGTTGTAGTAGTTCCATGCGCCATTGAATGTAACCAGCAAAGGAAAAAACTCTCTAAAATGTAATTCCACAAAGAGCAACGTTAAAGTGTGTGATGTATAGCATATACAGGTAGAGTAAGTATTACATGTAACAAGTGCATATACTGGTGATTACTTAGCAGGAGTATTTTGGTGTTTGGTGCATAAAGTATCACTAGCACAGTGGAAAACTAATCCACATATGGCAGAAGTAGTATTTAGGGACATAGAATATAAATATTACTATATTACTTTGTTTAGTCCTTCAATGCAAGTTATGCAAAGTGGGTGCTTTTAATTTTGGACAGTTCTGTTGTATGAAAAACTGCCCCAGGTATCTCGGTGCACAGTTGTAAAAATCAGTGGATTTTCTCCCCAGCACATCCACATTTATTTTTATTCACATTTACCTAAACTGCAGCACGTATAATAAATACGTGAAAGAAGATTATTCCATTACCCCAAGTCTTGGGAAGGTCTTCTTACTGCTTCTCTAAAATAACCCCAGCTTTATTAACTCTGGGAGCAGGCTGCAGACCTTGTTTATTTCACCTGGCCTTCCAGAGAAATAGGGAGATTTCAGAATGAATGCTGGTGTTAGTATTTAATTATGAGCAGCTGTTGAATAGATGAGGTGAGCTGATTAAGCTCTATTTGGTTTGCCATATTGAATAATTGGGAGTGCCTGCACAGCCGGTGTATGGAGAAATTTATTACATATAAATCAAGAGGAGCTAAAACAAAAAAATACAATTAATAAAAGTTTTCTGTGAGGTTAGCTTAGATATTCAGTAATGCAATAGTGAATTAATGGAGTAAGCAAAAGTACCTGTATTAATATCATGCTCATATGGTAAATTGATACACCCAGTGGAGCAAAGTAAGAATGAGAAGTTTGTGAAAGCTGCATGAAGGCTGAAGAGCAAATATTCAACCTTGTAAAAGTTGGTGTTATTTTCCTTAAACTTCCAAAGATTTTTGGAATTTTTTCTCCATTATCAATACTTACTTCAGATAAGATCACTCCATTCTCTCCCCCTCCTCCAATACAGGAAAAATAATTTGTGAAGTGAAAATATTTTTAAGACTGAAGAAATCCTATCTTCAGATGTGAAAAAAGTGATGTAAATATTGAACCAGCAGGAGTATTTGTTTCCTATCATAAACCAGATGATTTTATCTGTTATAACTTATTTGAAAGGAGTTGAGAGCTTTTACATATGTTTGTTTTTATGTGTACACACCTATATATGTCCCCAACTCCCCCTTTCTTGCAGTTAAAAGAGCCTGTCACTGAATTTTTTTATTTAATTTTGACTCCTTAACCTGGGGATACTGCAAAGTCTGGATTTTAAAGTTGGAACAATGATATTTTTTATGTTCTCAATTCTAATTTAAGTGTGTGCTTGTGCTAGTAAATAAAAAACCAAAACAAAACCCTTGTAAAAGAGAATGCATAAACTAAGTGGAAGTATTTTACAAAGACTTGACACAATGAGTGAGTAAAAATGCTTACTATATTGGAGTAATTAAAGACAATTCACATTTGTGGTTTGGGCATAAATGTGTAAAAATTATACCCATCTATCTTATTACATTTCCTTTTCTCTCCCTGAGGATTTCACTATGTACTTTATCTGTAATTGTTGCCAGTTTTCTATCAAGTTCCCACTGGGCTTCTGGTGCAAAAAATCTTATCCTCTCGATGACAGAGCTTGCCTGAATGATTTCATGCTCTTAGCATTTTTGTTCACGGGAATTAGGGGCAGAATGTAACTGCAGCTGAACATAGCATCTATTTTTGTAATTTTGAAGTTTAGACTCTGTTATTGGAACTAAATGAAGAGATGCAGGTGTTCTCCAGTTCAAGTCCTTTGGGATTTTTTGATGGTAGATGCTTGAAAAGAAAATGCATGTGTTTCCAGAGTCAAACAGCAGCTGTGGACAAGGATTTATGTTTTTCTCAGAACTTTGGGATTTCAAAATGTTACATTTAATCACATGCACAGAAAGGAGAGCAAATGTTAAAGATGTTACATATAAAACTAGGGGACTGATCTTTTTACCATACCAACTAGTTGTGGGAATAGAGGAACAAAGTGATCTTTAATCTTAATATGAACAATTTCAAAAGGATTATGATAGTTGCCAGGACTCTGGTCTTTTGAGAACTGTGCTCTTGCAGCACACAACATTTATATCCTCTTAATTGCTTTTAAAATCTGGCTTATTCTCATGTTTTTGCCTTGGAGAAATAGGAATGCTAATAGTATAAATTACTGAAAGCACAGTGTTCGTTAAAGTATGTTAGAGTAGGGTGAATTTAAATTCACAGAAGTATACATTTTTAGAACAAGTTTTGCAGTAATGTGCTAAAGTTTTCAAAATTGGGTTAAAAATAGAAGTTCAACTGCCCAAACTGCGAGGCTAAATTTAAAATTTTTCCAAGTTACAAAACTTGTGGGTAGAAGTATTTTGTGGTATTGCAATTTCTCCCTCCCTTTTTCTCTCTTTTATGACTTTGACATTGGTATATTGTAGTAAGCAAAATGCCTGACATCTTTTCATTTCATCACAAGTTCAAGTGGGGGCAGCAGATGGTGGTACTGCTTTCAGGGCGGGAGGATGGTGTGGGGAAGAGCAAGTTGGTAACAGTGGTAAATGCAAGATAGTTCATACCCCTCTGAGAAAGTAAAAGCATGTTTTAAAATGCACTTAATCTTGTACATTTTAGCAGCTTGTGTATGCTCCATCCTCCCTCGTTACCCTCACAATATGTTGTGCACTACGGCCAGGTTAAGTATCAAATCACCTTCCTATCTACCATCTTATGAAAATCCAGCACTTAGTAGTTTTTGCAAGAGGCAAGTAAACTTGTCCTGAATCACAGTCCGTTACTCTGCTGTCTCCAATTATACAATCCACATCGGCGGGAGTAGCATCAGGGAGGGACATACTATACGATGCTAACTAGATTAACGTTATTTACAGTGGGTTGCGTAACTCTGGCAACTGGCAGTAAGTTCTGGTTATAAAAAGGTAATTGTGCAATGCCGGAATAAGGCAGCTTGGTCAACTTTCCATCAAGTAATTCTGCAAATCCTCCTGGGGGAAGAGGTGTTTTCATCTCTCTGCATACATTGCAGTCAGTTTCTCTCAATATGCCATAAATCTTTCAACAATACGCGCAGCCTAGAATTCTGAAATTGTGGCTAAATAGGATTCTGAGTTTTGTAAAATGATATTTGAAAAAATTGACATTCGGAAAAAAAGCTACACTCACCAACTGAAGATTTGAGCTTTTGAGTGGTGGGTAATACGAGATATGCAGGCTTTAAAGAGCATAAGGGAAACCTCCCTACTTTCTCTTTAAACAGAGCATAACCTAGAAAATTCTGTAAAAGTAACTTACAGAGCTGAGTTGTGAAAAAAATCCTTTTATTTTTTAAACTTTTACTTCATTAAATGTGTAAAAGTTGGGAATGGCAGATAGGAGATTATTTCTGCTACCTTTATTTTCTGTGTATGCATGTGTGTTCCATAGGATTTCTATTAATTTACAACCTGGTGGTATCTAAGTGTTTCATTTGGCCACTAAAGCCATATTTAACACTTCTGGTATGAAAAACAAAATTAATCCAAATGTGGATTTGAATAACTTCTATTTTCATAACAGTATAGGATAATATTCCTGTGCTTCATAGATTTATGAAAATGCGTTCATGTTTTTCACTTCTAGCATCTGGAAAAGCATTATTCAGCAAGGTGACTAGATACTTACTGGTGGCGCAGAGAGTTTTGGAAACGTGATAGGCATATGCTCCCAGCAATTGCTGACACATAGCTTTGGACACTGAAATCTGTTTTTAATTGAGAAAATATATGTTGGCCAACATATTGGGATAGCTCCTACTCGTTTTGAAAAAATGCCATGGGATCTTTAACTTCCATTTGGACGCTTCCCAGACATGGGCATAAGGGACTGTAACTGTTTACTTTCAAATGGTGTTTAAACTGTTTCCAGGTTTTATAATTGAATTATATTGCTCTCACTACCGCTTTGGTGATACAAACTTTTCACATAAAATAACTGTTTTGGTTTTTTTTTTTTTTAATGAAATGCTTAATAGGTATCACTGAAAATTGGTAGACTTTTGGTGGTAAAACATAAATGCATTTTGAAGAGGTCAATTTTTGTTTTTCAAATTTTAGTAACAAGTGTTTAAATAACATCTTACTGAACAGAAATATATCACATTTGATGAAAACCAGCATTAAATGAAGTATTTCCATTATTTTTAATGCAGAAATTATCATCTATATCTATGTTTGTTCCTAAATCTACATTTTTTTTCTCAGTAATTTTCACGGTTCAGCTCTGTAGTATATTAAAAAGTAGCTCTGGGTTGCTCCCAAGATTCTGATGTTCTGGATATAATACACACAAATTGTGCTAACAGTCTCATGTATATGGCTTAGGATGCAGTCTTAAATGTGCAGAGTTGAGTATTCAACCACGTTGTCCCCACCCACCCAAAACTGTCCTGAAGTTCACACAGAAATTCCTTTCCATAGTGGAACAAATAGCCATTTGTTAGCACAAAATAAAGTTGTACCATTACCAAGTGACTGAATACTTAGTTTTATATAGAAAGCAACATTTCACAGCCAGAATTAGACAAAACAGGTTAGAATCTTAGCAGTATATTGATTTTTATTTTTCTTTTCAATTCAACTAGATAACTCCAGTGATGAGTCCCAAGCTAAGAGACAATCCTATAGATGAATTTTGAACAGATTATCTGTAAAGTGTCCAACTTTGGAAACTTTTAAATTAGTTCAGTTTTCTTTACATACTGTGAAGCTTCTGAAAGTCAATTTCTATTTTTATCCAAGATCTTCAAACTGTATAGAAATTAGTAGTGCAGGAACAATTAGTCACTTTTCACCTTTAGACCATTTAATCACTTCTGTGCTGTATGAGCTGATACCGTTTTCCTTTTACTGGTGCGCTGAAATAGAACTAACACATGCAAGGTACTTGCGTTCTTTTGTGTAAAGTAGCAGAAATACTTAAAATTGATACAAGGAAAACAGTGCACTGTAATTTCTCAGTTCCATTTAATAGCTAAAATTACCATACCTACCTAATGTGAGCATTTAATATTGACTATCTCTATATAACAGATTTCTAAGTACAGCAACTTCAAACACAAATACTGTATATTTGAGGCATCCTAACATTCTTAGTGTCACGTGGAGTACTACATCTATTTGAGAAATGCAATGATAGGATTATAGTGGCTATATAGCTTAATTAAATAGCTAAATAGTTTTCATTCTTAATTTTAATCTGATTTGCACTCTTCAGTAGAGGAAAAGACATTTTGATAAGGAAAAACCAATTTGTTTTACTGAAGTAGTGTCTGAAATAGAAATTCTAGGTGTTGCTCTAATCTTGCAGCTGGTTCAGTTAAAACACAAACATTTGCTGGAACAAAGTAATTTGCTGACCTGAGTCCCAAGTTCCCATTCAAACACTCTTCGGCTACTAATTGGTGATGCTGAGGTCCATTTACAGCACAGCGAATTAATGCAAAGTCTGGCTTTCCTAAGTGTTTTCTTAATTCCTGATATATTTTTAAGATACAGTAGATGGATCTGAAAACAAAAATAAAAAAAAAACGTGATTTTCCCCAAGATATTTAGAAAATTGGTTCTTTATGTCTGTAAGCAGAATAGCAAATAATTTTGGGGCTGTAGTATCTGAACTTAATGAGAAGGTTGTGTGGTTGTACAGGGGGGAATGGGTGTCCTGACAGTTCTTGGACCAAACTTCTCAGCCCTTACAGTTGGCTCAGTAAGAGTCTGCCTGCATCTACCAACTCTTCCTCTTTTAGCCTGTGAGCATCATCTGTCACTATAAACCACCTTAGGCCATTTTTCTGGGATCGGTGCCACGCTGGAGACGTAGCTTTGACTATGCTACCTCATATCCAGGACATGAAAGGAGTCAGACCAATCAGGGTTTGAATTCCATCTTCTTTAATTTCAGTGTGGATAACTGTCATGCTAGAGGAAAAAAACACACCCATATTCTAATAATACGATACAAACCATAAATGCAATAATGCATAAATTATAATCTGAAAATTAATGTTAGATACCAGGATAATAATCTGAATAAATCAAAGGCTGACTGCCTCTTCTCATCTCCCCCATGCCCTCAAAAGTGCCTCTGCTTGCTTTATTTCTGGAATAAAACTACTTAAAACATACATAAACATTGCTTAAATACTATATAAAGTGAAATATTAGAACTGGTTACCTTAGGGTAACTTGTATTTTTGAGATTTGAAAACAGGTGTAATAAAAACATAACAATAATCTTCATAATACTAATCACAGTTAGTGCAAAGACTTTTATAATAATTTGAAGCCAGTAATACTTTTTTTATTTCTTCACTGGTAACATAACACAGAGTAAGTAAGCCTGTGAAAGGGATGACTTAACACAACTGTTGATGCACTTTGAATGAAACATCTTTATCAAGTTAATACAACAAGCAGTCATGCCCTACTTGAATTACTCATTTATAATGGCTGAGCAGCAGCCTGGACGTGGACTTTGAAATCCTGGGAAACTAAGATGCATGAATGCATTCAAATGTCTGAAGTCTTTGCTTAGAGCAGCTGTAAAATGTTGAAGTGAGATGTCAGCTACTAGCTGTTGTCTGCAGTTTTAGTCTGAAGCAAGATGTGATCATTTAATTGCTAGCTAAGGTTAGTATTATTTTAATCATTGCAGCCTTAGTTCAAGACTTTCTATTTTCAAGAGCCCTTTGAACATAGAGAATCAAAATATTTATCTGCTTTTTGCACACTTTTAATGCACAGATTATTCCAACTTTATTTTAAGACCTTATTTGTTTTATTATTATACATAGGCTGTTCTCTAACTTCTGTTGTGCTTGTGATGAGAAAGTTGTAATCCTATAGATTTGTAAATTATTAAAATAAAGCACATGTATGGAGTAGCAAATTAAAAAATGCTACCTGTGTGCTCATTAAAGACACGAGTGCAATAGCTGATAAAAGGCATGTATTAAAAGGATGTTTGTCTCTTTGCGCTGCTGGGACATTGCAGCTCGCACAGTCTTTGGCAGATGACTGCGCTGCCAGGTTCCTTGTCCTCACAGCATGATACCGTGTTTCCTTTCAAAAGATAGACATGTAGGAAATTAGCTGTTCGACTTCAAGTGCTTGCACAATATCAAGGAGTGTACATCCCTTTACACTTGAATCAGATATTTTTTTGATAAGAAGTGCCAGATGTTGTGTATCCTCACCCTTCCCAAGTCACGAATGCAGAAGTAACCACGCTTCTTTCAGTGCAGGAGTTGTACAGGCTGCCATGCCGTGAGGTGAGTGAGAGCAGGAATTCCCTCTGCTTGTTGGAATATCTGTAAGGGCAGTGTGAACTTTGTCTTTGTGTGGCACTCTGGAGGCAGACAACAATGGCTGTGTTTTGTCTGTCCAGAGGTACTCATAGTCATCTTACAGCAGCTGATGAGACTGCAGGGGTGCTTACTTAAAGACTGTTCAGGAATTGGTTGAGTAGTATTTTCCTCCTTGTTTCTGTTACAAGTAGAACTAAGATTCTTCGTATTTCATTTCAGTCTGTTTCCTGGAACAGAGTGTCTTAACATACACCATACAAACTTGGGTTTTGCACTGGAAAATCACTATCTCAAAATTGTGATGGAAGGGGCAGGTGTTTTCTACACAATGGCACAAACTGAGATGGTTCCTGATTTTCTGCTAATGGGAAAACTGAAAGGGTTCGATAATCCACCTTAAAGGTAGAAGTATGATGGTTAAAATTTTCACTAATATTTGTCCAAGGCAGCACTACTAGAGGTATTGGAGATACAGCCAGAGAGGACAGTATTTATCTTACACCGTTGGGCAAAATGGAACATTTTGGAATGGTTTGCATTGCTCTTCCCCGCTGAGCTGCTCTAATGGGCTGCTCCAAGAGGATGAGGGAGGGATATTTGCAAGAAGGATGCGCTAACTCTTGTAGCCTTGACTGTGACTTGGCTCTCTTCAGCTTTAGCTGCAGTGGTTTGTCACTTCTCAAATGGCAGCAGCTCAGCTCCAGTAAATGGTTCCTGTATATTGAGGTGTGAACATACTTGAGCAAGTGACTCCAGAACATTTGTTTTTAAGAGCATAGAAATTAGTAATTAAGAAGCATACTTCTGCAAAAGTAGCATGAGGTAATGCAAATGCAACGAGATGTTTTTCATTAATTTTCTGTGAGGGGTCCCACTTGCAAGTAAATGGTGTTATATTGGGGGCCACTCAGGATCAGTTACAGCAGCATTTTGGTCCTGGCTTTGAGGAAATAAAGCAAGAACTGAGTTCCTGCCACGCTTTCCAATGTGAGGCAAGCAAAGTTCTGCCACTCCTGTCTAATACAGATACCTCTGTGTGTTCCTTTTCCCTACTGCTCTTTCTAGGGGAGGCTACTGGCTCATAGTGTAGCAGCCAGCGTGTAAGACTGCAGTTTGTGTGCTCCTGAGCCTTTGACCTTCTGTGGACAGTTGTGATGAAGTTCACACCTCACAGGGCCATGACTCCCAACAGCACAAACCTTCCTACGGCTGCTGGTTCAGAGAAGCAGAATCAGTGTAACAAATAAAGAAAAAATATTTAACTACTAAAAACACAAAGCTAACCCCGCTTGTAGTCCAACTTCTTTTCTTTTTCTAGAGAATTTTATTTGTTTTCTTAAAAAAGAGATAAAGCCCTCTTCCTACCATTCATGTCTTAACCTGGAATACCAAAATAAGACTTTGGAATATCCAAAGTTGGTTTATTAATTACATTTGAAAAAGTGGGAATACCTAATTACTTCTTATGAGACAGCTGTCATAATTTTCCTAAATATTTTCATATTTAGCTGTATATGTCCATGTGTGTAAGTGTAAGGCGAGAACAGCATATCTATTCTTACTGTATCTTTGAATAGGATGTTGAGTATTGTTGAGATTTGGGAGGAAAGCTTAGAAGAATGATGTTGTAATCCACAGTGCGTTGTTTGACATAAATATATCAGAGAGCTACAGCTTGAGAGAAAACGTAAATCTTTTTCTCTCTAGATACTCTTGTTTCCCAGAGGGTTACAAGGGCAAGAGGAGGAGAGTTTTTTTAATTCCTGTGTCCCTAACTCAGTCCCTTTGAAAAATCTCCAGTTGGTTCTTTCCACCCCAGGAAGAATGCCAGCCAAACACTTGGTGGTTTTTGACAAATCCTACCTAGTTTCTGTCAGTACCAGTGCAGCGTGGTTGACATCTTTGACAAACTCTCCTTATTTATGGTGGGACAGAAAATAGAGTAGCAATTGATTGAGTTTTTCTCCAGTACTTTTTCTTCATAAGATAGGGTAGTGATAAAATATCTTATGACATAATAGTTTCTTCATACTTACTTTAGCAATTTTTACATGACTTCACCTGGCCTTGGCCTGTCATGACTGTATGACACCTGCAATACTTTCAAATGAAGTTGGCATGCCACATTATCTTATACATAATAGACATCGTTGTTTGCATAAACCTGTGTCCATCCTATCAGCATAACTTCAGAGAAATTCTTCGTGTGGCTTCTTTACTAAATTTTTAGCATGCTTTTATAAATTAAATTATCTTCCAAACAAATAGGCTGTACCTAATAAAGATATGTGACGCCTCCCCGCCCCCCACCTCAAAAATCCTACACAAAAGCCATTAAGTATGTCAGCTTGAAAGATGTAAAAGATGGGTGGCATCACTGGTTTTAGTGCAGTAGTTTAAGAATAACATTACACTGGCTTAGAACTGTAGATATCTCTTGCATGTCAGTTTGACAATGCAAATAATATTCATACTTTTCTAAGGCTTTTTAATGTTTCTTCTGTGAAGTGCAGTTTAATATTTCGTTCCTGATAGCATCCGTTATTATTGTTATGCTTTGGATCAAAGAAAAGATAAAATAGTCTGCATTATGACGCATTCAATAGCTTAAATTTTCTGCCTAAGCAATAACAGAAAGTAGCAGACTGAAGTTCAGATTTATATGGTGAATAAGTTGGAGTAGTTTTCTGTGCCATTAGCGGAACAAATTAAACTTTTGCTGGTTGAGTGCATATACCTAAACAGTGTAGTGTGGGAGGATTATCAGCCAGTTAGTCTTATTGGTTTATTGGCAGCAGAGCAGATTTAAACCAAATTTTCCCATGGCAGAGGTACTGTATCAGCGATCCCAGAAGTTTTCCTAAGAAATTTATGAAGTGGTATGAAAGTAAATTACTGAAGAGCCATCAAAGCAAGCATGTTATTAATTGACAATTTATTGACTTCGCCCTTACTGCTAGTTAAAAGGAAAAAAAAAAAAAAAAAGAGGATTAGGATTCAGCCTACACTTTGAAAGCTGCGTGAGGTCTTTTGTACAATATTTTAGTTAAGCTGTAATTAATTAACTTAATTAAACAAGTATTAGTAAAAGAGTAAAAGCACACTTACTCTGATGGATCTATAAAAATAAGTCATAAGATCAATGTAAATGAGTAATGGAAAGTGTGAATCTGGGTCTGGTTAGGGCAGAGTGTAACACCAGCTATCTTTGATCTTCTGAGAAACTTAGTCCTTGCTGAAGCGAATCTTTGTAGACCTCACTGACTAATTGCCAAAGAACTGCAGGGTCTTTACCCTTCAGGTTAAGGTCAAAAATATATTGTTATTTATTATACTGGACCATTTCTTTGTGCCTAGGTTTAACATATTTATTTCAAACAGCATTGTAACTTGCTTTGGTTTATTATTTTACCTATATTAAAAGAACGGGCTAGTGGTTACAGTAGAAAGAAGCTATCTTGTGTTAATTCTTTTTTCTTCTATTAACTTACTGGACCTGGCAAATTATTTAACTTCTCTGCTTATCAGTCTGTAAAAATGTATATTACCAGCTATGCAAAATGCTATGGGAATTATCATTAAAATGTTTTCAGACTCTCGCTTGGAAGATATTAGATGAAGCCTGGAATTTTATAGTGATAGTAGTTATATATTAAGTATTAGTGAGTATACTGTAGATTTATTAAGCATCTAATATTTGAGATAGGAATTTGCTTCCTGCTAATATCATGTGGAAGTGGAGGTTTCCTTAAGAACTACAAAAAAACCTCAAAGCTGTTTTTCCCAGATTAATCATGTATAATTTAAATTTATAGTTCTTTTGTGTCAGTCTTGATTAAGACACATAGATTTAATGAGAGGAATATTTTTCCTATTACTAATAGTCTCTAAAGACTGCTGCATGTAAAACACATGAACTCTCTCCCTTCCTGCCTTTCTCTGATGCCTGTGAACTTTTTCTGTTGCTTTGAATGGCTTATACATTGTTTGCCAGGTAGGAGGGAGAATGCTTGACTTTGACTCAGAGTTGAATTTCTTGAGAAAATATCATTCTGATCAATGTGTCCACAATGGGAGCTATTACAGAATAGTTTACTTCACTATCAGGGTTTTTTGGCCAATTTACCCATGAAAGCAGTCTCCTAGAAATCTGCTTAATGAGTAATACTGTTTTGAAAATAAACATTGTGTAAGGATCTGTCCTTTTCTATTAACAGCTCCGAACATTCTAAATAAATCTAAGTAATTTTTTTTCAGTCACCCATGATATACTTCCCTGCTTTGATATTGTCAGTTTTACCTACTTTGTTCATGGTACTTCAACTTTGATCTCAGCTAATTGCCATTAAATTCACACCGCTTACTGACTTGGCAAGCCAGAGCAAGTTAATGCTATTCATCACAAGGAGACCAGTTACTTTATTCTGTCCCCTCTAGGCATGTGCTTGTTTGTTTAACAGCAAAATAATTTGAGCAGTTTTACATATGCTGCTCATATATTTTCCATATGAAAATCAATAACATACCAGAATTCTACAACTGAAGCTTTTAAAATATGCTTATTGCCTAAGACACAGGTATATTTAAAGATGTTTTTTCATGCTGTTTCAAATACTGCTTCTGTTGCACAGTGAGATTCCATATGAGGTATTTGGAGCTCGTCCTTGGGTCAAAGAAGAATTTTTGTCTGTTTGGTGGTTCTTCACTTCTCCAAACGAAGATCGGTTTTGCCCGCAAAGCTATTAAAATGCATTTAAATGAAATTACTGTAGGCCTTTACCCCCATCAAATGCCAGAGACTGTTGGATCTTGGGTGAAGAAAAGAGAATCTCCCAATTCAGCATCTGTCTTGGGGCGTGCCCACTGTCCTTGTCTGGCTGATGTTGTGGTGAATTCTGGGCACTGCATAATTTACCCGCATTAATACTGGTAGGGAAGAATTAATTAATTAAATAAGTATATTTGTTAATTTAAAATATTTTAAAATCTTAAAATCATATTTGAAATATTAAACAGTTCTGATAAGCAGGTATGTTGTAAAAAATTCATCTATATTAGCTTAAGCTTTTCTTCCCCAAAAGGCGCAGGACTTCATTCACTGGGAAATTAGGTAGTGGTTATTTTTAATCCCCCAATCTGATAATGCCCTTAAGAAAAATCTCTTTACTAATAATAGTTTCTTTTTCCACAGGATGTAATGATGATGTACTTTTGAGGCCAGGTATAACATCTAATGGATTAATGCAAAGTTAAGAATAAACAGGAATCATTAAGTAAATTTTTATAATCTGTGTTGTTAACATGACTTTTAATTTGAAACTGAGGAAAAACTTCAAATGCATTTAGCAAATTTATTACTAAGTCCTCATGAAGGCAGCTTGGGAGATGGTAATAGCACTTCATGCGTTTGCCAGTGTGCTTGCTGAATCCTTCAAAACTTCTTTGACCTTAGTTAATAATAAATTTTCTGTGTTGTGAGAAGAATCTTTTTAAAAATAGTCATCTCTCTTTAGAAAAAATGGGGACGTACAATTGAAAAATGAGAACACATTTTTGTTTGTAGAAAAATCTAGAAATGCTGCTACTTTTCTGTCCCTCTTCCCTCCCCTTGCCCCAACATTGAAATTGGATTTTCTGTTTTGATAAAATTTTTTTTTTATTTTTTATTTTTGTTTGTTTGTTTGTTTTTTAATGAGCATCTGTTCTTTGGTGATTTTTTTGGGTTTGTTTTGGTAACTTACTGCTCTTTATTTCCACTTACTGATACCATCCAGTGTGTTTCAGTGGCTGTCTTAAGTCTGCAAAATTATTCTTACTGGAATATTCCTTGAATTTTCATCTGCCTAGACTTATTAATGAATATCCCTGCGTGGAAGAGCTGAGCTGTCTACAAAAAAGTTTTATGTATTTTGATAACTAAGACAATTTAATTATCTTTAAGTTTTCATGTCTGATATATATAATGAATAAGAACATAAAGAAGGAAAAAGTGTAACACGAGTATGAAGGGAAAAATAAATGCTAAACCTGAACTTGCACTGGAGCCCAGCAAAGGCCGAGTGCTGAAAAACTACAGTGCGGTGAACTGCATCCAGATGCGATGTTATTGTTCTTCATTATGTGGTTAAATGCTAGGGTTCAGCAATTAGTGCAGTTCTGTTGTTGGTGTTGTTTTCTCTGGATAGTAACATCTTTTAAGAATCAGGTTTGAAGGAACCATCATTGTTCAAACAATTTCACAGCATAGCAGATTGTATGTAGAGTGCATCCAGTGGAAATCAAAGCAGAGCTCAGCCAGGTGCCAAGAGCAGCCTAGTCAGCTGTGGAAGTAGGAACCTCACCTGAGCTGACTTGCTCTCTTCTTTCTTACATCCCACACAGTTCTGTCTGCTGGATCGCCTAGAAATTGTGGTATGAAGATGTTAATAGTAGCCTCAACATTAAAGATTTCAAACTACTGTGTGGATGATTGTTTTGGGCCCGTAGGGTCCTTCATTTTGGAATGATGTAGAGGAAAAGCTTTTTGTTTGTTTGTTTTGGTTATGTGATACAGTTTTCTCATAAGACTCGTGTTAATGATCAGGAAGCAAGATTTAAATAGACTGTTTCTTGTTCTAGTGAAGTTTGACTTCTTTCTCCGGAAGAGTAAAATGTGAAGCAAGACAGCTAAATACAGTAAAAACTGAAATGAGCTGTCCAAGCTAAAATCACTAGACCACCCAGGTCTTGGACCACCCAAGGGACCAACAACAGGCAATTGCCTGAAAGAGATGCCCTTTTACTAGAGGTCGAACAAGTCGTCTTGCAGATCTTGGAAAAACTTGGTAGTGATCCCTTAATACAGTTGGCTCCCTGCTGGAGGGGGTCCTTATTCTAAGTCCCCACTGTATAAGCAGTGTCCCTCTGAAAATTGCCCTCCTTATTTACTTATGACCTTAACCTTACAATTTTTTTCTCTTTTTAGGGGAAAAGTAGAATTAGTAGTTTAGCAATGAGTTGCTACTGAGTAGAGATTTCAGCTTATTACAGAGTTTGTGTAGTGATACATGTAAGTGTGATTTTTGAATGGGGGATGTTTGGTCGATGTCACTTTTAGGATTTGCAATGAGAATCAAATTGGAAACACTCATGTAAATAATTCTTACTTGAACTGCCTTAGCTGTACTTCTCTTTGTGAGAAACAGCACAATATGAAACCAGCTAATTCAACATTAGAATTGCTCTGTTCTCTTATGTTACATTAACTGTTCAGAATCCCTCCATCACGTCTTAGTAAGACCTTGTATTTCTAAAGCCTTATTTCAGTAGCTAGAGAACATAATTAAAAGTAAAAAAGGTCATGTTATGCAGAACTTCATTAAAGCATATTGCTCTATTTCCTTAACAATATTTTCCATTATAGGTTTTATTTAATGTCCAGTTTTCTGATTTTTCCTTTCAAGCTTTCTTAAAACTAAAATAAAGGTAGCATTTAATTTCTCCCTTCTTACAAGCTGGGTAGTGCACTGGCTAACTAATTAATTAACTAATTAACATAGAATCATAGAATGATCCAGGCCAGAAGGGACCTCTAGGGTCATTTAGTCCCACCTCCCTGCAGTCAGCAGGGACGCCCCCAACTAGACCAGGTTGCCCAGGGCCTTGTCAAGCCACCCCTTGAATATCTCCAGGGAAGGGGCCTCAACCACCTCTCTGGGCAACCTGTTCCAGTTTTATAGATAAAAATCTATGTGCTTTCATAGTTTCTTATTTGGTCAGTTTTATTCAATCTTAAATTAATACAGGTGTTCTTATGTCCCGGTTGAAAGATACAAATAATTGCTGTTCTTTTCAAAATAGGAAGAAATTTTTGAATAAAGAGAACTCCAGTTAAAGCCCTGTAAACACCTGAGCTTCTAGAACAGTATGGCATCTAGGGGCATGGTGGGTCTGGTAATGTGGGTGACACGGAGGGACTACTGATGGGATACAGTGTAAATACCTGGATGTTGTGCGTTTGTATTATTGTGGATATAACTTAGGCTAATTTTGGTCTGCACATTATTGATAGCTTAATTATCAAATTAATATTATTCACACATAAGTTCCACAACTCCTATTTCTTTATTTAATAATGTTAAATACTGTTGAGACAGACCGAGCCTGGATTTTTTTAAATTATTATTTTATGCATGTGGAGTATAAGAGTACAGACTTGGCTCAAACACATCATCAAATGAAGTGCAGGTACCAGTGTAATAATAATTTTAACTCATAACAGTTCACAAAACATTCAGTCCACGTGTCCTACAAGCCATAATGCCTTTCTGTTTTACCACCCTATAACAAACTGAGTAAAAAGGAAAAAGAAAAAAAATTCCTGAGATAAAGTAGTAGAGAGCATACTAATTATGGTTTTGATTTCTTTTAATAAACAAAGAGATGATGAAATAATATCTGTGATGAAGAAAGCAGTCAGCATTATTTGTAGGTATAGAGATAAGCTGTGTATTTTTATTACCAACCTTTCTACTTTTTTTCCAGTTCCGTAATGCTAATAATTCGCTGCAAATCTATGTAAACAGACTCCCGATGAACAGTTTTACTGAGGGGAACGTTTTCGGCAGGGCTTTGTTAACCTGACATTCTGTGGTTTCGCCTCATAAAACTAGCAAAGGGCTCTCTGCGTGGAATGTTAATGGGGTAAAGTAATGAATGCAGGATGGGGATGTAAGATTCGAGCATGCATAAAGTCCTTACTTGGGTGTTTTGGAGGAGATCCTTGCAGACAGTAGCTAAGAGATAAAAGCATTGGGATTATTTTTTTTTTTTAAGCTAACAGTTGGATCTCTTTGCTGGAAAACAGGCTTTGAAGTTTAGTGATGGTATGAATGTAAGAAAGTAATTAAAAATTAAGCTACATAAATTTCTGCTAATTTGGTCTTGGTGAAAAAGGGGTTATCCCTTTGGTTTTAACACAATTTTAAAAATTGTTTCTATTTAAAAATGTGCTTATAAATTATGTTTTTTTTAGTTGTGCAGTAATATAATGCAATCAGATTTTCTTTAAGAGGAAGGTTGCCTGTGCCATACTTTCTTTTCAAAAGCAGCACTTTGGGACACATTGGACTAAACTAATTTAAATTCCTGTAATTTGTAATTGCTTTTCTGGGAAAATATATCCAATACTTTACTTCACAGTTTCCCAGGAACCAAGCAGGGAAATTTTTATACAGGTCCAGTGCTTATTAGTTATGTTGTTCAGGCATGACCTGATCTTGAATTTGGTGTAAAAGGCATGACGACATGTATGGATGAGCTGTTCCTCAGTCTGCCTAAGAGTGGTGTTATTAGTTGAGGGCCCAGATCAGGGCTGGTGAAGCAGGTATATTTATTTGTATTACAGTAAAGCCCATCCATAACTGTCAATCTGACGATTTTGATCAGATTCCCACCCCGTAGTGACTTGGTTACTTTGTGCTGTGACTACTCGATGTGAAGTGCTGCTCCATCAGAATGCCTGTTCTGAAGGGCTTTAAGCTCTCCCTGTAACATTATTGGCTACACAGTAGGGAGAAGGGATGGCTAATTGTGATTGAAAAAGATAATTCTTTTATTGGAGTGGGGCATGTCTTTTTTTCCCCACAAGACGGAAGATTCTTGTATTTCTTGCTGAAGTACAAACAGGCAGCTGTATTAGAATAAAGTTTCATGGTATGGAATGACAAGTACTGATACTACTGAGAAAGGATGCAGATTGTTTTGGGAAAAAGTACTGACTCAGATTCAAGGAAAAATAAATGACCACTAAACAGTGGCTATGATAAACTAAACATTGGGAAAATTGCTTCCTAGGTAATTTTAAAAGCAGGTAGTCCTAAGTGTCTGATATGAGATAGGGGCAGACCAAGAAACTCAGATTTGCCTATTTACTGGTACTTGTCTTTACCTGTATGTTTGCATCTAAGATAAAAATAAAAAAAATAAAGTGAGCATCAGTCTAGATCGTTACTTTGCAATTTTCACAAAGTTATAAGAAAGCAAGTTTGTACCACTGGAAGAATACAGATGTTGGGGATTTTGGGGTGTAGGGGGTGAAGAAAAGGGGTTTTTTAAACAGACAGGATAACCTTTGTAGTGCTAGCATTGCTGGCTGATACCAGTTCTCGATAAATTACAGAGTATCCCTACAGAACTTCATATGCACGTGGAGTACAATTAATACCAGTAAAAATGATCATGAGGGAAAGTGGAATGCGAGATTCTTTCTTCTATCAGCCAAATGTTGTTGAAATGAACAGTAGCACGTTAATGCCACATTGTAATGTTGGTGCAGTGTAAGTGGGCATGTGTCATTTATCTCTTTTAAACAATGAAGTGTCTTAGTTTTTTGAGATTCTTAAAAAGGCAGTTTAAAGAGCTTTATAATCTATGAATACTGGTAAAGCAGCAGTTTTTTGAAGCTCTTCAGAATCTAACAAGACTGAACAATCTAGATCTAACAACAAATCTAACAATTCTAGAACAATTTGAACACAAGGAGGTGTATTTTAATGAAGGTAACGATTGGAACACTTTATGAAGGGTGATCAGTGTAGTCTCTATTCAAGTTGAGGGCTTTTTCAGAAGATACATTCAAGTACAGCTATATGTTTGAAGGCAAAATGAGAGAAGTTCTGTCACCTGATTTTCGGTACAATTAATTAATTAGGTGAATGGATCTTGACTTACTGCTGTCTCTCACTCAGTACTTGGTACTGATAGCATTTCTATAATAATCAAAGGCTATCTGGTAAGTTAGAAAATACAGAGCCATTACTAGTCTTCCTCAGAGCTTTTCTCCTCAATTCTTAAGTTCTGGAATTAATTCTGCAGTACTTGCTCTTTCTCTTAAATTCTAGAAATAAAAAAATATATGAAGAAAAAGCTTTCAAAGAGTAATAGGCAACTTAATGCCAATAATTACGTTGGGCATTGTTTGATGTATTAAATAAAACAGTGATATGTAGCAAAGACTTAGGATTGCAGGCATTCAGGTGTGCTCTCAGTAACATGCAGTCAAGTGTCTCAGTACATTCATACTGGTTTCTGGTCATTCAGATAACTTCATACATTTGGATTTGTTTTTCTTTTTTTCTTCTACCTGATAGCAGAAATTAGAAGTTTGGTTTAAAATGCAGGCTTGAAATATTTGAATTATAACAACCTGTTGAGTATGTTATGTACTCTTCTGCTGGAGCAGTGATTGCATTGCACTGATGGCACCCAGCTGCATGTGTCCGCTTTGGATAGTCCCTTTGTCAGTGCCTAATGAAGATATAAGATTTGGATGAGAGCAAGCTGGCTGAAAGCCAGATAAGATGAGGTGATGGCAGTGGTTTGAGAGAAGCAGCTGGAGGAACCCTCAGAGGTCATGTTATTCTTTGAAGGAATGTAATCGGTATTAAGTCTTGGAGCACAAGAATTGTTCTGACTAGGTGCTCATTAAGCCAAACAGGGTTAGTTTTTGTTTTTCCCCCAGTAGAAAAAGGTAAGCGGGCTTAATGGGGCAACTTTTGCTGTCAGTGGTATAACAGAGCATTATAGTCTCAGAAACTAAAGAATGTTTAATGGCAACTTCAAGTATTGTACAATCAGCCCTTAGAATCATAAGATTAAAAATGAGTTTGAGCATTCTTTTAATTTTTTTAAATCTCTTTTAGTTTATTTCATTTTTGTTTACACCCATGCATTTAAATCTGTCTTAAATATGAAGAAATTCTCAATCATTGAAATGTGGGAATGGGTCTTTAATCAAGTATTAACTTTTATTTCATGATTATAAAATGCGGGATACTGAACCTTTCTCTAACTTCCAATATAATGGTGCATCAAGTTTCTGTTGAGGCTCTTAATTTACAATATCTGCTGTTTAATTAGAATCTTTTATTACTAAGCACATTTCCTTAGTTACTCTTAAATTACAGATAAGAATCGAGTAAGAAGATTTTGATAATGTATTTTGTCACCTCTTTTTAAAGAATTACTCCATACACGGCTTCAGGAAAAGCACAGGATGATGATTACAGATGGAAAATTTTAGAGATGGTGCTTCATGTTTCTTTTAAGAAGGTACATTTATTGTTTGGATGGTGACAAAACAGAAGAACAATATCAATTACATGCTGCAAATCTTTTACCAAAGGAATCAGTGATATTTCAGTTTATAAACTGTTTTTATTTCAAAACAGAATGTTAATAAGAAAGTAAGACACAAGTTGACAGTATTTATGTATGCATTTATGTGGTAGAAGGAAAGAAGCAGCATTGGTTTTCACTGGTAAAACATATAAACCTTCAGCTAATGACTTTTAATGTCTCCAGCATTGATGGTTGCATAGTCTCGTTCAAAACTGAATGATAGAGCTTGCTCTGAGAGTAGAAGCATGAAAACAGAAGTCAGCCAAAAGTGGATTAATGCCCCATCTCTAGCCACATGTAATTCACTCGAAAGTTTAGCATTTACTAGTAAACCCATTTTGTTGGCAAATCTTCAACGATTTGAGGAAAAAGTATCCCTCACATGGAATTTAATAGGCTATTTGAACAGTGTTGCATCATTTGTGAAAAAGCATGGTATAGAACTGTTCCCTTTGAAGAAAAAGATACTATATGTAGAAAAAACAAAAAATTGTACACACAATTTGATTCTTAAGCAGCGTTACGGTACCTCTATTCCATCCATCAAGTTTAGGGTTCTTGGGCTCACAGTCCTCATTGGCATCAGTGTATGTGTTTGGCCCCCTCCAAAGTCTTAGGGAGCTTTTAGAAATTACTTAGAGTTCATGTGGTCTCCTGAGCGCTAGCACTTGCGGAAGACCCAGAGTGTCCCTACAGATGTACTCCCAAAGCTCAGGAATGAGTTGTTTCCTGAGAAGCTCAGGATGGTTCTTTAGCTGTTCATAGCAAGAGTCTTTCTTTAATCCTTTTTAATTTTTCAACAGGGTCATTTTATGCCAATACCAGTAAAACTGTATTTGTTTGCTGAAAAGATCATGAACCTAGTAACATTTGTGGCCACAAGAGAACACAGGAAGTCGCCTTATTATAGTAGGGGTTGGGCCTCTTTCTACTGTGCTGTCCCCCTTCTGCTCCTTTAAGCCCAGTGAATGCCATATTTTTACCTCATGAGTATCATGGATAACTTTTAAAATAAAATAAGCGTTACAAAGTCTTAAAAAGAGAAATCAGGGCCTAGAAACTTGCAGAAACTGTGAAGTTATATTGCTTCTCAAATGCAGGAAGCAAACATTTAAAATTAGTCAACTGAATCCTCAGGCTTGGGGAGTTAGACTAAAGTTGTGCCAAATTTTATGTTGTGATTAACATTTAAAAAATGTTTAATTAATATATTTAGGTTATTTACACAGATATGGTCCAGTGTTACGTTTAAGAGTGCATGAATTTCTGGAAGGCATTTGATGCTTAATCACAGGAACTATGACTGTGGTATCATAGGAGGAAATTATCATTCTACCATAAATCCTTAATCTTAAAATGTGGATTAAAATTGTTCAGCTGCTTTTCTTTATCCCTCTAGTGAGGCAGAGATTCCATTACATTTATTTTATTTGTTTCCTTTGCTTTTGTTTTTCTTAATATTTTGAAAAAAGGAAAAGATGTAGGAAGCTGAATGATAATGATTCTTTTTTCTAGATAGTGAGAATTTAGGGTCACTTCTCATATACTTCACGTTTGACAGCAATTTCAAGTTAAAGCTTAGATCTAATGTACCAATTTGTAGGTTCTTTTTTCCTTGTATTTACCGGAAAGAATCTAAATGTCTCTCAAGACAGAGGGTACTTTACCACAATCCCATGATTCAAGTATTAAGTAGAAATAGTTGGATTCTGTGAAGCCTTTATTGCTAATGGTAAGTAGTTGATGCTGAAGAGATCAGCTAGCTGCTGGCTGGTTCGCTCTTTCTGGCTTCTTGGTGTGATAACCTAAATCAGTAATAATTCTACTTCATTAAAATGTCAAAGACCTAGATCTGTCTTCGCCTGATAAAGAACAGGCATTAGGGCTTTAGAGCTGTCACTAGAGTCTCATTGGATTATGCAGTTAATTTATAGATTTGTCTGTGTCTCAGCTCTTTGGCAGCAATGTCCTTTGTTAACACCTTTCTTATCAAGCTTTTCTGTCTCTGCTGCTTCCTACTTATTTCTTTCCTCTTCTGTGAGGTCTGCGAATGAGAAAGAGAGTTTCTGTTGCTGTGGTGAAGAGTGTGACCAGTAGCTGGAGCGACAGCATTAGCAGGGTCAGGACAGTGCTTTAAATTGGTGACTGAGAGTGAAGTTTCTTTTTATTGGGAGAGAATGAGAAGTTTTTCATACTTCACCAAAAATAGAAAACAATCCCACTCTCATAAGCACTAGACGTTATTGACTTGACAGGTCTCCTCAAGAGTTTTTTAGTTTGCCATGTTGTGCAGCTCTTTGTGTAGACTGCTTGTGCTTTTACAGGACTGTAATGGGCAGAATCCCAAGCACAGATGATGAACAAGACAGAGTCTAAAGGAGAATCATCGAAAAATAAGGGAAGTTCTCTAGTAATAGTCTTACTGAGATAAGGAGAAATGTTATATGTAACTGAAATATTCACTGTGTGTGAAGTATATTTATCTAGTTGTAAATCCGCTAATGAAATTACTGTCCATACTAGAATTGTAGACTGCAGGGCAGGCTCCGTCCAGTGTTTTTTCAATACTGGGAAATAACAATACTAGTATAATTATTTATTTGTTTCTGTTCATTAGACTTATAAGTAAAGATAGAAAGCCCAATTACATGAATGCAACAGGCTACTTTTCCTTGCCATAGCTTTTATTGGAAAAGAATGGGGACACTGAACACAACTTTCTTCCTGGAAAATAGCTTTGATTTTTATAACTGAGTGTGTAAACCCTCACACTCCTTTGTCTTAAGTAGCAATGATGACAGATTCTTAATTATAATGGTATTACTGGAAAGCACTGTTACAACCTGCAAAGGGATTTCACACTTGCCGTCTATTATTTTGCTGAATTCTTAATAGATCCTTGGCTATATTTTATTGCTCTGAAAGTTAATTCATTGTGATGATAGCAAACTCAACAATTATTAACTCTCTCTGTATGTCTAAACCCATACACGTTTTTCAGCCAATACATGTTTCTTGCATTTGTAACTAGTGAATATTTTCCTTAGTGGTAATATTATTTAAAAGTTGTATTTTGTAGTAAGGAAAACATAAAAGGCTAAACCACTTTTGTTTCATCTGTTGCCGACAATATGCTCAAGTTGCAAAAAGGTTACTTCTGTTTGAAGTGGGAAAGATTGGCCGATCTCCCAAGTGTCTTTTGTTTTCATTAATTTATTTATTCTTGTTATGTTTGGGTTTGGTTTGGTTTGGTTTTGTTGTTGTTGTGCATTGCATTTCCCCATTTCCATTGAAATTCCTCCTCAAAAACCTCTTTTGTCAGCCTGTCAGCACAGAAGCAAGAGCGGGAAAAGGCATGTTAGGTCACCCAGCCAAGCCTTGCTGCAAGTGAAGTGAGGAGAGGTCAGTGAAGGGGGAGGAATGTTTTCAAGTTTCCTCTGATAGGTTTTCAAATAACTGCTGGCACATCCAAAGGAAAGCCCACCAGTTGCCTGTGTTTTCTGATGAGTTCTAGTGGCCCTGGTCCATATAGCTGTAGTGTAATTTTTAAACATCATATTTTGAGTAAAACTTTGGGGTTTAGTACTCAATCTGAGATCCGAGAAAGAAACTAAATGCTGATAGTAAGAAGCAAGTGTCTGTGTGTGGAGGATGTAGATAATGCATATGCTCCTGTCTATAAGGTGGGAAAGCTTCTTGTCCATGTGTGGTGTCTGAGGAGGATGGAACAGCGTCTTTCTGGTGCTTGAGACTAAAGATAATAGTCACTCTGCCTGCCAAAAAAAAAAAAAAGGCACTCGGGTGCCCAGAAAGAAAATCAAGCTCAAATAAATGATCTTGTACATAATTATGCCGCAAGAAAAATGGATTTCATCATTCCATCATTCTGTAAAGGCACTGCTGATAAAAGGTAACGCAATCTGAACTGGTAGTTTGATGTGAGTGAAATATTTTCATGTCTTCTGGGATGCATATAATTGTTTAACTATATAATGAAAACCAGGTGGATACTGGACTGATTTAAAGAGGGATGATGAGGAAGTAGTTTATAATAATCCTATCTTTATTAGAAGATAAAAAAAGTTTGACCAAGTATATATGTACACATACATATGCATGTATCTAAGTGTGTGTGTGTGTGTGTATATATATATGTATATACAAATGCTTTTTTCTCTCTAAGCATAACTTTAGGAGGATAGGAGGATCAATTAGCATCTAATCTCATAGTTGTTTTTGGGAGGAGGGGAGTTTAGCTGGTATAGTTGTCAATGAAAGGGTGAGGCACTGATTACTCTTAGCATATTGCAGGTGCTGTAGTTAGGAGCACACAGGATAGTTACATCCTGCTGTCAGTGTCAGAGCGGTCCTAAGTTGGCTTAAATGCATGTGACCTAATTGGATAATTAATGAAATTACAGATACCTGATAGTTTGATCATGTCCCTTTAAGAGAGCAGGAACCCTCTGTATCTTTTGAAATAAATAGAAATGTCTGACAAGGATCAGAGACAAAAAAATGACTCCACATTCCACTCAACTTGGGCAGTAAATTCTATACCCTGACTTCCAGACTCTGGAGTTCAGGATTGAATTATTTGTCACAGTGTGCTTACAATTGCTTTTAAACTCAGAATGTGCTGTCTTTTAGGTATCAGGAAACTTTTGAACCCAGTAAGTGAAACTGGGTAACACATTTTCGTTCCTCATGGTAAGGGAACTAGACTCAGTAACTTGGAAATTAGGACAAATTTCTTCACCAAAAGGGTTATCAAGCATTCCAACAGGATGCCCAGGGAAGTGATTGAGTCACCATCCCTGGAGGTATTTAAAAGATGTGTAGATGTGGCATTTAAGGACATAGTTTAGTAGTGGACTTCGTAGTGTTAGGTTAATGGTTGGATTCAATGATCTTAAAGATGTTTTCCAAACCAAATGATTCTATATTCCAAAGTTGGTGTGGTTTCTCCCCTCTGCCCCCTTTTTTCTTTCCCTCCCTTCTTCCTCTCCTCTTTCCCTCCATTTTCCCCCTCCCCTCTTATTTTATTTTATTTTACTTTTTAGTCAGGTGACATTTACTAACAGAAACTCAAAGAATAATGCCTGGAACCTATTGCAGTATTGCTCTGCTGCTTAATGAGAACACAATATCTTCTTGATTTAGGTGGATAAGTTAGCACCCCTGAATTTTTACCCGGAACCCCATACGCCCACAAGGATTAATGTACAGTGAGGTTTCTTTCAATATGAACTTTTGCACCAGGGATGTTTCATGTTTACTTTTCAAAACCAAAACTTTTCAGCACGTCTTTTCATGAGCAAAATTAGAATCTGCTAGTGCCAAATCCAAAATGTTTATCTGAGAAATCCTGATTGAATAGGACAAACAAATGTCTGGGGAAAGAATTTTATCTGGTACAGTAGCTCTGCTGGTCTACATCTCTGTGGGTATTCTGGTCAGAAGTGCAATTAAGACAGTTGTTAGCATTCTCTTTCTTTGTACAGGTTCTTAGCATTAACAACCAAGATCCTTCTCAAATGGCCAGAAAAAATCCATCTGCCTTAAGAGGAAACTCCCTGTTAGTTCCAAATTATGAAGAAAGCTGATAGCTTTGCAGCCATAAAGTCAACTTCATGTGTAATGCACCCCACAATTCTCCCAGCTGTCGGCTGGCATGATAGCTATCAACATAATCACTAGACATGCTCTGTGGCTCTGACCCTTTTCTGCCCTTTATATAGGAAAGTGTCTGTTCCGTGAGCTAATGATCAGACACAGATAATAAGGCTTTCCTTTCCTTGCACCGGAAATCTACTTCAAGCTTGTCGTTCCTTTCCAAGTAAGGGTGCTGTTAGTCCTAATGCAGTCCCTGCTTCCCCCAGAAGTAACAGAGCTCGTCACTGCTGCTTTGGAAACTGCAAGTCAGGCTTTGGGATGACCAGTTCCTTCAGAAGTGAGATCAGGCCATTGCATCTTCCAAAGGACTAGCTGGTATTTATAATTATGTCTTCTCCCATCCTGTTAGCCATTTTCATTCCTTCTAACTCTCAAATGGTTATGCATCACAGTTGTTGACTTGTGTTACAGTAAGAAATTAGGAAGTTTTCTGCTCATTTTCCTATTTTTTTTTTACAGATGACACAGATATTCTGATAACTGTTTAGAGAAAAAAAAGTAAACAAATACAAGCTATCATCATCAAATACAAATTCCTTTTCTGTGGGGATCAAATTTCATGTAATGGGTTGTGGTACTTCATGTTGTTTTGCAGACCTCATCAGCATTTTTCAAATCTAGATTTTAAACTTTGTATTCCTATGTAGAAAAATAAATTTTCTTTTTTTTTTTCAAAGTAGCCTGGAGCTCAGCAACCACATCTTGTTGATATCAAAATGTTTGGGGAAATTATTCCAGATTTAACTATTATATTGCTTTGTAGAATATATCTGCATCTTCCCCATGTAGTGGGACTTCAGTGGTATTTGGGATTCAAGTGCTGAGATGAAATGAGTATCTACAAATAAATGTGATTATGTTTGAAGTATCATTCCTGGACTCTGATTTTACTATTATTATTATTATTGTTATTTTTTAGAGTTGGAAGTAGTCTTATTTCCAGTTACTTTCCTATTTCTCTCTGCTTTATGATTTTTTGAGAATAAAAAGAAAAAAAACTGAATAATTGAATGTTTGGGAGATGTTTATGAACGGCGGCTGTATGAGCTGCAGGAGAGGAGATTGCAAGGTGAAGACAAGAGATTTGGCCTTGAGAAACCAAGAATGAGGGAGAAATAGGTTTACCTTCATTGAAAGGTAATGGCAATGGCTGTTTTCATCCCGAAATGTGTATCAAAGGTGGAGGCAAGGAGACTTACACTTGTTTTTTCCAAATTAGATGCAAACGCCATACCCTTTGCACCTGAAATAATGCAGGTTGTAGGATATTTTGATTTGTAAGGCAATCATGTGATTCTTACTGAGTAGACTTAAGATCTTACAGGTTATCTCTAGGTGCATCGTATTCAGAGCCAATTAAGTGTGGTATCACTTTAGAAGACAACCTTGTTATATAATTTCCAGTAGCACAGCTATCACCATGGTTTGGAGTTCTGTTGATATAACTCCACTTTTTAATGTTTTGGGTGGTTTTTTTGGGGATTTTTTTTTTCTGCGTAAGTTATTAAGTAGTTGTTACTGAATTGTGAACACAGAAGCAGCTTTCCATTTATTTGTTGGTTGTTTGATGAGATGGTAGTAGGTTGCAACTTGTGTTAACTAGTGGGTTTTTGTACTTTTGAGTGGTACAAAGACTGCATCATAGAGGGCCCGTTTTCACACAGGTGTAGCCCCCAGCCCTTTTACCCCAAAAGGCTGAAAACTGTTGTGCTAGGAAAGTCAGAAGTCTGTTTGAGGGACTGTAATGGTAAGTTTTAGTGAAGGGATCAGGGTAATGATCACTGTCTTTGGCATGCTTTCTTGGTTTTGACTTTTGTTGGGGGATTTTCTGTGAAACATTGCAAACATTTATGCTTCCATAGCTTATACTCCTGCTCTGTCTCTTCTAATAAATTGTAAAGCTGGTTGCTGTGTCCCTACAGCCTTTCACCTAACAATAAATGACTTCTTCCCTGTAGTTTACCAGTACATTCAGGAAGCCATTGAATAATTGGTGGTGATTTAATCATCTGGTTTTGCAGAAAGGTTGTGGAAGAACTGAGTTTTTTCCCAGATACATGTGTTGATGGCTTTTTGCAGCTAGTTTGGGAAAATGTGCCTGAGGGGTACAGGATGAAGGCTGAAGGAACATTTCATTTGTGAATCTGACAGGGCTGTTGATTCAAGCCAGCTTCAATTTAAGGGAGAAGCTGCTGCTTTGAACGTCCAGGCAGAAGTTATCCAACTGAGATTCTAGCTACTCCACGGAAGGGGAAAGCAGCTGACCTGATAGAATAATTTACATTGAGATAAAGTTTTCCTAATCCAGGAAGCGTTACTCTGGTGACAATCCATAATAGCTGTTTCAACACCTTGTTTCTTCATAGAGTATGGGCGAAGTAGTTCCTCTCCATCTGCTGCCTGTCTTAGGGAAGCAATGCATTGTTTAGATTTAGATTTAGTAAGTGCAATGCAAAAATAATCATAGATTATTCACAGGGACAATTAAATACACCAAGGAATAGATCTAAGCTTTGGATGATGAAAAGAGCAATTGCTCTGAAAAGAGCAATAGCCTTCAATTTTTATTTCATTTTTGAGTATTGTAATGAGAACTTTATATTTTAAGAAATTGTGAACAAATTAATCAAGGTAACTGCTTTAGGGTGTTTTATTTTCTTTAACATTACTGCCCCCATATGGATATAGTCAGAACATACAGTGGATGTAGGGAAGGCGTGCATATAAAGCGTTTTTTTTTTTTTAAATTTTGATCAATTTGGTCAATTCTGAGCTCTTAGATTTTAACTTGCTTTTATTTGCTTGGTATTGAAACAAGATAAGGTATGGGAAGGTAGGTGCTGATGCTCTTAAACAGATAGCTTTAAAATAAATGCATTTTTAAAGTAATTATAACTGGTAAGTTTGCAAATGCACCTGTAGCCCACACATCTTCTATAAAATCATCTTACTGATAAATAGAGATTCAAGCACTAAACTTTATTTGTCATGAATTATATGTAATTGTAGCTGCAAATTTCTAAAATCTGTTTCAAGGTTTTAAAAATAAAATTTGCCAGGTCATCTCCAAAAAGTTCTGAACAAAGCTATGTCGCTGGTACATGTAACTGAGTTAAGGGTGATTTTTGTTAAAGCTAAGCAGCATCATAACCTGCAAAAAATGTATCTTCCCATTTAGATTATATAACTCTCACAAACTATTTTACTGCCAGAGTTAACTGGTTTCTATGAATAAGTAAAAAAAACCAACAAACCCAAAACTCAGAACAACCTAAAAAAAGCCCAACATCTTTCTTCTGTACTTTTGCGTGGTTCACTGTATAGTACTATATTTTCAGTCCTGAACTGTTTGGATTGAAAGATTATTTTTAACAGTCCCCATGCAGGAAAATCAAAAAATGAGGAATTAATAAAGATTTACTATTGCCACAGCAGCATTTTTTTTTAAATGGCCATTTCCAGGCAACTAGGGGAACAGTTAAAAGTTTTTTTGTTTTTTTTTAATCAGTTAAAGTGCTACAGGCCAAGTCAAGTGTTCTTACAGGCCAAGTTGAGTGTTCTTTATTTATTCCAAGTAGCTCATTCAGTAAATTCTTTGAATGTCCCAAAGGGCTCTGTGTGGAAAGGATGTTTACAAGTACAAAGTCAGTGTTATACTTACACTCTATGCTTGCTTAACTCTAGTTTGTTTTAAAGGTGCTGATACACGGTACTCTTTGGAATATTAAATTGGTTCTGCACAGAATGACAACAATTTGTAATCTATTAAGTGTGGTTAATAATGACTTTTTTTGCTGAAAGTACCGTTTTTGGTTTCTTCCACATTTTCAGACTGTTAAAATGGTACCAAATAACAACTTTTGCTGCAGACAGAAATATTTCTTCCCGTTTGGTATTTAGGAAATGTTTCATTCTCTTCAGCAGTGTGGAATCCCTTACATTATGTTTGTCCTGTGTTTAATTTGGTAAGACTCATTTTTCAAGTGAAAAGGCATTCTCTTACCTCTGAAGTGTGAATTTATTTTGAAAAAAAAAGGTGATCGTGTTTGCTCATTGTCTGTAGGAGAAGGAATGGAGGATATGTAGGCATTTACAACAACTTTTATATATCTACAGTAAACCTTTGTAAACACTAGTTAATTATAATTTCAGCAACTCCTTCACTTTTTAGATTTATCTTAACATTGAGGCTTTCATTTGCAATATTGGAATTAAACTAATTCAAAAGAACATAAATAACAATAAAATTTAAAAAGAAATTAGAAATGTCCCCATATTGTAAGGATAGCAAGCTCTGCGTGATTATCTGTTAGCAACAGAAGTGTTTGGTCTCTGTTGTAATTTTTAGCAATTTGCCTTCCAAAGAGGCAGTGCTGCAAAGTGGGGCAGATCAGCAAATCGTGTGCCTGACAGCATACGCTGCTGTGATGAACAGAAAAGGAATGGAAACTTGTTTTGGAAGTGTGGAAAATGAAACAGTAGCTTGACAACTTATTATTCACGTTCCTAATTACCTATTGAAAATGAAGATATACCGTGGATTAGCAGGAGTAATAGTATTTTAGGAAAGAAATTGTGTTAAAAAAATGTTTACTTCTGAACCCACTGCGTAGTTAGATAAGAATTAATGTCATGCTCAGTGGTAATGAATTTGCTGCTCTTCGCTGCCATTTTAGGGCAGACGGAAAAGGCAATTGCACAGGAGATAGGAGTAAAATGACCACGGAGGAAAATTAGCTGACACAGAATGGAGTTGAAGAACAGCTGTTGAAGTGGAGCTGAGTGACATACTCCTTGTCTGTCCTTTATTTTCCTTAAGAGAAAAAATTTGAGATCCACATGGTCTGAGTTAACTGATTCTTCTGCAACACCATTCCAATGAATCTCTGTGAAGTGAGAATCCCAAATATGTAGAAGCTTCTTGTCCTATTACTATAACTTTTATTGAAAAAAGAACAAAATACTGTCTTAACATTTTGTTCGCGTTCCCTGGTTCTGAAATTGTGTTCCTTTTCATTTATGATCCAGTTAAATCTATTCAACTGAAGAATGTATTTGACAGGCTATTTTCAGGTTTGGATTACAGCATCAAAATGCATGCAAGGCAGCAAATCTGTTTTCTTCATTATTTTTGTTTCGATTTCAAATTGAAACAATACAGACTTAGTAAGACAGATGATAATTATTTGTTGTATGAGACCTATATATAATGATTATTATAACATTTCAGTTACCAAAATTGAGTTTCAAATAATTGCAGAAAGTTATTTGTCACACTGTAAAAGTAAATGGTGTATTCAAAAAATAAACTATATTATGGGCTCAGAAAACTCAACATAGTTAAGAAATAAAACCAAAAGGGTGGGTGTAGGACAACATGCCTGTAAGAGGTACACTGAAGGGTTGCAAGTGAAAACATTAGATGTAATTGAGGGGTTGCATTTGAAGAAATGAGGGAAGATGCTGATGAGAATAAATATACTCAGTGTGTTGGGAATAAGATAACATGAGAATAGCAAAAGAAGATGAGGAAGATGGAAGGAAGCTGTGAAATAACAGAATGGATGGAAGAAAGATTAGAACTCAACAAGAGCAACCATAGTTGGAGATAAAATTTATTAAACATCTAAATTAATCATGCCTTAAAAATATATTTTTAAGCTTTATTTTGGGAATCCAGCCTGGTAGATCTTGCCATACAGGTAAATACTTTGGGCGGATTTGGAATACTGGGTTTCCACTGAGACCAGCACCATTACTGGAATATCCTATGCTACCATTTTCCACTGTTTCTCTCAGATTTATCAACGGACCAAAAGATAATGCCAGTCTCCTGCACTTCGTTGATTTAAACCTTATTAGCCTACCGTCTTCTAGTGGGAACCTGCCATGTTCTTGCGGGAATATTTTACATAACTTTAAAAAAAACCCAAACACCCAAGCAAACAAGACGCCAAATGCCTCTTTTGCTGTCCCATTCTCTAAAACTACTCTCCCCACCACTGTCATCTTTAGTGTTAGCAAAGCACTGACAACTTGCAGCAACTATATTGGACACAATGCACATTGGTGCCTTTTTGTCCCAAAGGCAGATATAATTTTCATTGATACCAACAAAGCAAATTTGGTAGCAGGAATGTCACAGAACAGTATCAGTATATACAAATTGGATGTGCTGTCTGTAATACCCCAACAGAGGTGATAGAATCCTTCTCTTTCATCTGGAGCTTCTGGGGTGGCCCTGGTCCATCTTTCTCCCATGTAACACAGCCAGATTTGGCCTGGATCACCAGAGGGCACTGCTGGGTCTCTTTAGGGGGCCATAGTGTTAGCTGATGTCTGGGGGATAATCGATGACTATAGAGGAAGCTGTATCTTTTTTCCTAACTTATTCTCTGATAATATACTTTTTTCCTTCATGATCCAGTATGTGATCTGGAAAGAAAATGATAGAAGGGATATTTTCTAGGTTTTGCTGTAGGGTTTTTTGTGTTGTGATTTTCTTTCCGACCCCCCGGCTCCCCTGTCCATTCCCTCTTACCATGGAAACTTGACTCGTGTTCCTACTTCAGACACTTCAGATATGATTCATGGGCTGACGTTTAGGATCCACAGTTTCCTGGTAATCAATAAAAACATACACTTCTTTGTGGCAACTCAGTGCTTCCATTGGACAGTATGAAAATTGCATTGCTGGTGAATAAATAGTATCTCAGTAAAGGGAGATTGTAGCTCCTCTCAATATTTTTAATCTATTTTTAATCTATTTTTAATCTATTTTTAATCTACGCTATATGCTCACTTCTTAATAAAAGACTGATGAGGAAAAGTTTCTTTACAAAAGACTACCTGTTTGAGTCTTCAGCTTGGAGAATATTTACAAACATTTTTCACTAATGGAAAATACTTTAAAGATAGTCAGAACAGTCAGTTGCTTCTGAATGTGGCAGTAGTGCCAGGAAAGTAAACTTTCACGTAATAATAATTGACATTACATTTAAGCTTTATTATTTGACTTACGCTATACTGAAGCTTGAGTATTGTGAAGCTGGTGGCTAGAATAAATGACTTCTTATTTTTCCCCAGTGAGTTATCTAATGTGATAGAATCCTCGCATACACTGTGAAAGTTACTTCTGTAGCTTCACTTCAACCAGCTGCCTGGAGGCAATGCTGGATTTGGTGTCATCTTCCTTAGGCACTTCCCAAGCAGTGTATCTGCTACATATTCCTAAACCCGAAATTACTGCCAGTACTTGAGAGTGAAGGAATGTGCAGGATTAGTATGTGCCAGCTAGTGTGTCCCAATAGGGCTGGGGGCTTGTGAGCTGGGGGCATAGCTGGTCCATCTGGGAGGATAGGCTAGTTCTGCTGGAAGGCACTGAGAGCTCGGTGTGTTTGTTCTTCAAGTGGCATCTGTGGAGGATTCTCATCCCTTTCCTGAATCCGGTGGTCTCTTGGGACAGGAGCCTTTATAAGGGCTGGAGGAGTCGGTCTGCATATCTTGTGAGAGTGGGAATAATCGGTGTATAATATTTCAGGAGTGTTTTAAATAGAATGTTATCTCTTCGGTTAAAAAACAAAACAAAACAAAAACAAAACAATAATTCCACATCTCAATATTTCTAGATATTAGAGTAGCAGTGGTAACTCTTACATTAAAACTCTGTAGAACATCTTAGAGGAATTAATGCTAAGTGGTTTTCTGACATCGGGAAGAAACTGTCAATGGCTGTTCTGCTATAGAATAATACAAAGCTGAATTAATTTGTGAATTTTTTATCAGTAAATGGTTATTTAATTGTAAATGCTGTATGGATTACCCCCATAATGTTCTCCTTATAATAATAATGTTTCAGAGTAGAAAATGTGCTGCACATGAATTATATATGATGTTTGAAACCTTTCTTCAGCATCTGCAACTGCTTCACTAGCCACTACAGCTGGAGAGTAGAAGATATGGGCACAACTACAAAAATTCAGACTAGATGTACAGATGATCTATTTGCTAATTGGCTTTATTCTGCTTAAGTGAAAAAGTCATGTCTAATAAAGAAGTGGACGGTAGATTCTTTGATGTTAAAAATTCTCATCTTTAATGTCTGATTTTGCCTTGATTTTTAAGCACAATTAGTATTCAGTAAATTGTGGTCTGACACAAAATAGATACTTAAGACTGATTTTTTTTTCAACTGATGTACTAGATTTATACCATACTTCTGTGGAAGGAGACTTACAATTTTCATCCATTATCATGCATTATATTTAAATAATATCTGATTGAACCTTATGAATGCATGACCTAGGACAGATATATAAAAGTCAAAGTTTAACTAAAGTTAATCTTGCCATCCATGTTCACCTTACATTGTGAACTCCAGCATCTTCTGGTATCTTTACATTTGCTTATTGTATTTCTCACAAATGAGTTTCATTTAAATTTAACTAATACTTTTGTGATTTATTTTATTTATACTATGCTACTGGGGTTGAATTACAAGTATCATAATATTTCTTTTTAATCATTATTTGAACTATTTTAAAAATGTGACATTTTTTCTTAGGGACTGGGAATTTTAATAAAATTTGGGTTTAGCCTCTTTTAATCAAAAACACTCATTAATAAAACATCCATTGAAATCTGTTATCCTGCTCTTGTGTAGCAACATATTGACTAATGAGGAGAACTAGACAACCATATATCCAAAAATGCAAGTCCTTTAGGCTGTTAAATGTTATTTCTTGTAAATTTGTAAATATGCTGCAAATTGTTAAAACTGAAAATCATAATGCAGCTTGTGATAAAGATTTGCTGCTGTACAGGAGGAAGTTCTCAGTTGTGTGAGAAGGATTAATGCTGAATTCAGCATATACTCATCTGAGTTACAAATGATACGTGAGGCTCCCAGGGACTGTGTTATATTTAATGAAATAACTTACGGTGCTATCAGGTCTCTTGTGCTTGGACAGATGCAGACACTGATAGAAAGACGCTCTCCTAACCAGCAAGCAGTGCAAGCAGCCCAGTAAGGTGCTTGCTTGGTCCGTGTACCTTATTTTTTGTTTTTATAGCAATCCTTGCAGGAGATTTCCCACTGAGGGTCCAAGAATTTAGAGCAGATTCTATTACGTAATGTTCTTCCAGTATATCTATAACTATAGCAGACTGCTGTCGTGAGCCTCCCTGTTCCTTTCTCCAGGGCACATCGCAAGCACGATCGGCTTAATCTGAATAGAAGTTATTTTCCTTAAATTAAGGAGGGACTTAAGTTAGTTACTACGCAAAAACAACTTGGATATTCCTAGCTATCAACAACATGGAGTTATTTTCTGGCAAATTCTCTGAATTTTAAGTGAAGACGTATATATCTGTAAAATAAGAACATGACATTGAAAACTTCCAAGGCAGTCATTTTAGCAATCTTCTTTTGCCTTGGACTGAAAACAGCTACACCAACAGATATTTTCAACTATCTTGTCACGTTTTTCAGTTGGACACTGCTTAGTATCTAGCTTGTCACTCTGGAGATAGCTGAACATAGATTAATTTTTACAGAGAATGTATGTCATTTTAATAACCTTTGGAATTAGTATAAACTTACATGAAAAGAGAAACCAGCTACATAACAATAGAAACAAAGCAGATAAAGCTTATTCCACGTAAAATTAATGATGTGGTAAGGAGCAGGAAGCAACTGCAACACAGCATGTATGGTACTGCTCCTTTTGTTAATAGGATATATCAACTGGTTTTCTCTTAAACCCATGACTTTATGAAACTTTAAAATTACTCGGTCCATAATCCATGATGGGGTTTTGTTAGAATGGCAACTGCATGCTTGAAATGCTTATACATCAGTCACTTTTTAAACGGTTTTAAAATGTTCCCACCATTTACAAAAAGAAAAACCCACTCTCCTCCACTCCCTCCTCCCCCCCTAAAAAGCCAACCCAAAAGCCAAGTATCTACTTTATTATCACAAAACATAAAGCTATAAAAAGGCACAAGATTTTTTAAACATCTGCGTTTTATTCCAGAAATCTGGTTTCTACACGCAGTGTTATAATCGTAATAAAGGACTATGAGGTTAATGAGCTGGGGGAGAAGCAGCTGGTCAGAATTATTTCCCTTAATATCAAGAAAATGAAGATGAGGTAAAAATCCACTAGCTTTTTTCCTCTTACAGGTACAGGAATAACCTAGTATGCTTGTTGTTATGTTCACCTCTTGCTTTTACAACTGGCACCTCTCCAGCCCCAGTGCAGAAACACAGCTCTGAGGTATCTGGATGAGCAAACAATTTGTGGAGCTTGTGCTGTGGTTACATGGAGGGGACCGTTTAGGGCGCGCAACTCGTGGTGTCAGGCAGAACACTTAAAATTGCATTGGAATACCTAAAGTGTGGTTATAACTAAACATTCCTTTTAATGTTTGATTGCTTAAAACTTGATCGATGTAGTTTGAAGCAGGTACAGATTTTGCTGATCTGACAATGCAAGAGCACATACCACTATTTTGGAGCACATCCCCAACAGATTTTCTCAGAAAATTAGCATTCTGAAAACATTGTGATATATTGTTAGCTATCTGCAGGAATATTTGCTTTGTAAATAAACTGAGTGTTCATAAAATGCTTGTGCAGATGTTTTATACAGTTTACTTAACACTTATTTTAGCTAAAAATCTTCAATGAGGTTTGTAAAATCATAAAGTTGCAATGTTCAGCTTACTGCCAAAATAATACTGAAGGTTACATGTTTCTGTTTATTTGTAACATTTCTCTCGGAAGACACTGTAAAAATGTGAAAGCTGGTTTCACTTAAAAATCAGTTTTTCAAGGCAACATTTAAAAACTCCCACTGTGGCCTAAATGTATGACAGCAGCTTTCTGCACTTCTGCTAGTTAAGAGATGCAGTTTTGTAATTTACCCTACCTGTGCTTTTTCCAGTGCCCATATTGGAGAGATTTCTGTGCTTTTAAAAATAATTAAAAATAAATAATAATTTTAATAATAGCCAGCTAGACAGCGTTGTTGATATTTTTAATGAAGAGAACTATTCACACAACCTAAAAAGCGAAAGTAAAATTTCTGCTCTCAGTTTAGCTAGGAAGTAATTTAAAGCACTGACTGAACGAAACAAAATTTGGATTTATTAAACAATCGAATTAATTGAATTTTACTTTATTTCAAGATTTTGAAAACATTTAGCAGTGATATAAGACGTTAAAAAATGGGTTTGAAAATAGATATATTTACATAACAGTATAACGAATGCTTTAATGTATATTAAGCATAGTTAATCTAATACATATTTCCGGTAATTCAGAAATATTAGTTATGAAATTTAGCATTTAGATCCCCGTGAGTGAGAAGATTTTGATCTTGACACCATTCAAGAATGTGTATTTGAATGTAAAAGAAAATGATTTTACTGTGATGAGTTGATGTTTCAGGTTTTTGCATGCATTGTCTAACTCTTCTGTATCCTTAGAAGATTTTATCTTAACAGCCGACCTTAATTGTATGTTCAAAGCTTACAAGCGTGTTGCTATCGAGAATAACTTTGTTCTCCTTCAACTAAATGATGCAGTGATTTTGAAACAACTAGTAAATATTAAACGACCATCCCCTGTGCTCTGCAGGTAGAAATGAACTGCACAAACTTTGGCTTTGTTTGTAGTTTTGTGTGTTAATTTCTCATGTGAAAAGGCTAACAGTTACTTTTTCTGCTTTCTGCATTGAAGGCTCACAGCTTTGAATAAGGCAGGAAAAGAAAAGCAACTTTTATAATAAGTTAGTTTGGCAATTGGATATCTTTAAAAATATTCTGAATGCTATCTTTCATTGATTTTTTTCTTTTTTGATAATACTTTCTAAAATGTGTACCGTACTGTGCTATAAAGATTTAAGTATCACCTTTAATTTAATCCTTTGATTTTTTTTGCCCTCTATATGACCTCTAAGGACATGCTTTCATTATTTATCTATTGGTGATCATGGTAAAATTCATTACATTATTGAGAAAAGTTATTTCATAGTTCAGAATCTTTGATAACTTTACCCAAGATAATTTATGAATTGGGAGATTATTTCCGTTTTTTAAAATACTGTAAAAAATATACAAAATTACCCTCAGTAATAAAGCCAGGATGATCAACACTCTCTGCCAGTATTACTTGTGTTGCTGCTTTGTGTTGGACCCTTTCTTTTCTGGCATTTTTGACATTAATTGCTTCATGTCCGTAAAAGAATTGTGGTGGGCTTTCCCTTGTCCAGCTAAGATTCTTCTTAAATCTATAGCTGTAACATTCTTAGTGACTCTAACCACTCTAACCATTCAGTCTCTATAGAGTCTGAATTATTGTACATTTCTAGTAGCATAAATGCTAGTTTAGGAAGTTACCAAAGTAATAGAGGAAATGTCATATCAGTTCCTTTTTGTAACCAATATATATGAAAGTATTCTACAAAGGGATAAAATCGATACCAATAAAGGTGCAATTTTACGTTTTAGATAGGGATGACTGAATCTGTGACTAATAATTAATTGTTTATTTCTAGGTTTTGTGTTTATTTCCAAGAACATTATACAGAGGAAAAGTATTTATTCTGCGGAGTTTAGTAGCATCCCAGATGAAAGTTAGAGAAGTAACAGGCAAAACTGAGGCAAGGAATATAGATTACATTATATGTGTTCAATATACTGATATGTAAGTTCAATCAGAATTTTAGGCAATTTCCAACTATGCAGCAACAGGCCGTTCTTCCTTGGTATTTACGCTATGTGGGACTTTTTCAGTTAGTAGCCCACAGTATAACTTGAAGAAGTCCTCCAATATGTAATGTAGTCAGTCAATGTGAAATCTTTCTAGAATTTCTTGAAACCACAGCACATTCCCAAGACTTTTTGAAGCTGGATTCCCTTCTCTAGGTATGAATAAAGTTATATCCACATTTGAGATGTCAATTAGTCCATGCCTATTTGTGTCTTGGTACGAACATTTCAGTATGTGTGGAGATGTTTATCTGTTCTGCCTCCTTTCTTATATGTAGGTTTTATAAGCTGAGGGAGGCTTTTTGTTTTTTAGGAGAGCTGTAAGTCTATCAAAATGGTACTGTACAGCTGAAAATCAAATTATCTTTAATAATTGTGGAATTTCATTCAAATTTGAAATCGAGTCAATATGATGTTACCATTCCCTCTAAAATGTAGTTTTCCTTTTTTGTGTCAGTGGGGGTTTTATATGTGTGTACCATCATTCACAAATACAAGACCCTTTTGAAATTGTCACGTATGCAGACATCAGCTGCAAAAAGGACGAGGATTGACTGTCCATTAGGAAACCCGCCCATTTTATGTTCTTAGTATCTAAAACTTGTATTTCTTTCCCACTAAGTGTCCAAGCACTACAAATTTCATATTTTTAAAAGAAGTTTGTTGATTTTTTTTAAAGAAAACATTTCCTTTCAACTTGAGCCCCATCTATCAAGTTTCTGTTGGAGTGCATATATTGANAAAAAAAAAAAAAAAAAAAAAAAAAGAAAAGTTTATGGTAGTAGAACTACTCATGTAACTTTATCTATCTTGTAGTATCACAACTTTGACAGTGTAACATACTGTGGCTATTTCTATTCTGGCTCATAGTTTGGCAACTCATTTATATGCTATTTATTGCAATCTTGAATCATTGGTGTAGAGCATAAAATATTCTTAAGCAATGTAAAGGAATATATTATTTTCTATTTATAAGATACATAGTTTTTCCATTCTTTCTCTACTTACACTTCTGCTATAGAAATGCATAATCTTATGTGGAGTTTCTACTATAAAGCTTGCTTGCTGTCCTAAATTATTTTCTTATTCCTCAACCTCTGTGTCTGTGAGTGTATTCTTTTAATTGAGCACTTAAGAATGTATGTGAAACCTTCTGTGTGTTTCCTGTTGCCTCTGAGAATCTGTAATGTTTAAGAAAAAAGGAAATAAACCACAGCTGCATATTATTTGAATTATTTTTTAAGAGAAGGCACATGAGGCACCTACTGCTGAAATGATTTCAATTGTATAACTTAACGTTCAAGACCAGTTGGTATCCATAGTCACAACACTACAAACGTTCAACTGCTGAAGGAGGAATGAAAATAGCTCCCTTGGTGCCCTGTTGCCGTAGGGAAAGAATCCTGTTGCAATTCCCAGAGGAGTACTGCTGTAAGAAATTGCAAAATAGCGTTTTGGCAGATGCTAGTGAGGTGTTTATAAATACAGAAGCTGAACTGTATTAGGAAACTTCTTGGCAGTTTTCAGAGCGTTTGCTGGTTTTAGTTTAAAACCCATATTATTAAACTAACAAGCTGGAGATTGTATTGAAAATCCATTAGGTGGAGATGTATTGAGGCATTGCACATTTTTAACTATATTGTTGTTTCACAATCTTCCTATAGTGTTGTTTGACAATAGAAGAAAAGGAGTGGTAGCATTCTGTCACTCTGGTCATTGAAGGGAGGATGCAATTCTGGTAGGAGTGTGCTTATGTATATTGCGGTGCACAGTTAACTGCCTACAGATCATAGAAATTACGGTTTGTAACTGAGTAGAATAAAGCTTCAATCTGCTGATTTTTTGTAGTAAAAAAATTGAAAGAGCTTATTACGCACTCTGATACCTTAGTTAAGGTATTACATTTGTATTATGACTGATACTGTTCTCTGCCTTAAGAGATGTGGTTCTCTTTTCCCTGCTGGGACATGGGTGAAATCAACTATTCTAGCAAAGGTCTATTTCCTATAATATCAGAGCCTTGGAGCACACCTCAGCTATTTTCTGCTTTTTCAAGCTGAATCAGATATTGATAATTCTAACATCATCTTCTTGGCTGCTTTTCTGGGCTGAGAATTGCCCAGTATAGGTATCTTTGTTAGGAAGTAAAGAGGAAGTCTGACTTATAAAGATAAAGGTAAATCTGCGCTCTTTTCTGATGTCCTCCTGCCACGTCTCTGACTTTACAGGTGCTCCACAAGTCTAGGAATAGTTCTATATGACTAATCCTTTCAAACCCAACCTATTTAAGATAGTTTTGAGACTCCTGCTCTCAGTTTCTCTAGTGTTATCTTGCTCTGTATGAGCTGTTCATCTGTGGCTTGTTGTGTCTCCATGGCCCTTTGGCCTTTAGGTGAAGCTCTCTGTGCAGCAGTTTCTGTGTGAAATTCGAAGGCTTTTTAAATCAAACTGTGCTGCAGGATTGTCTACAGTTCTCTTGCATATCTGGAGACACTGGCATCTTAACGTCTTTCTGAGCAGTATGTAAAGTGCAGCTACTGGTGGCATATTGTATACATACAACACAATCATAAAAATCTACAAATAATATTGCATTTGGAAAAGAGGTTCTGCCATTGTGGTCTGTCTAAAGCTCTGAGGTCCGTATCTAGGTGGTTTGGACCTGGAGTTGTTCAAAACCCGTTTATTTTGGAGTTGACTATAGTAAATAGGCAATCATTTAAAAATGAAGAAAAGAAAATTACTTAACCAGTAAGCGAAATTCAAGATACACGTGTGTATACATTTTATTTCTCTGCTCTCTGCCATGGGATTTGGAGAATGTATAATGCTTTTGGCATGGAGTATAGAACGAATCAGGGAGCATAAATACTGAATGAATGGTATTGTGAAACACAAGTTTCCAGGTCTGTGTGCTTAAAACTGACCCTTTTGACTGACCGGAGCTGCATGCAGTTTTCTCAGTATCTGCATACACAATGGATGTATGCAGCAATACAGATGATATTTTCTGTTTTATTGCCTGTTCCTTCCTTCCTACTGAACATTGAGCTAACACTTTTCTAGAATAAACAGAAATCTTGTTTTCTGAGTCAAAGCAGTCAGCTCAGTTATCATTTTACATGTAAAGTTAAGATACAAGACAGCGATACTAGTAGGAAAAATGTGTTTATCTGTATTGAATTAGATGGGGTACTTTGGGAGTCCTTGTGTCAGCCCTGTTGTTGGTTACTGTGGCTAGCTCAGCAGGCTTGGTCACCACGTTAATCTCCTGGAATGTCTTGGCCAGCAAGGCTCTGCCTTCTTCCGTAGTGAAAATTAGCATGTTTTTCTGTCACTGTTTCTTTTCTCCTGAATAATTAATCCAATCTCAATTTATTTATCTATTTAACTTCCTCTCCTATACGTTATAGGTAGCATAATTTCTTTAAAAGCTTTGATGAAACACCTTGTGGAATTTGTGTAGGGGATTCCAGTATACTACATAACTAAATCTGCTTCATCCTTATGCTTGTTGGTTTTTTAGGAGAACTGTATTTTTGAATTTCTTAGTTTGTAATTCAGTTTGTTTACATTTTAGTTGCAGAATAGAATATGATTCGAAAGTAGCATCAGACTCCTGACATCAAATGAAAAAGGGATTTGCTGCCCTACCCCTCTCATTTCTAATCTCAGACCATTAAATAGAGGAATTAGAAAAAAAAAATTAATATAAAATAGACATTTGCATGTTTTATTCCTAGTCTGTTTGAGAAGATGTCTGTTTCAGTAGTTCATCAGAAATCCATCCTATGGAATTACTGTATTTTACAAGTGAGACTAAAATAAAACAATGAAAAATAACCACCACTGCCTTTAAAATAGGATTGAGGGGGTCTCAGCCAAGTAGAGCAAACAAAAAAATTGGAAAATTGCCTCAGAGCACCAAGCAACTTTTTACTTCAATGGAATGTACAGTCTCCTCTTGATCCGTAAGAGTGAGTAACTGCAAGTTGTACAGATTCCATATGGAAAATTAAAAGGAACAAAAGGATTGGACGCTGGTAGATACCTTTGTAAACTGAAGTTGTTGGTTGTAAGTAGTACTGTTTTTCTGAATACCTGCTTGCATAGCAGTAGTCTCTAGTAACATCCTCTGCGTGGAGTCAGTTTGGGTCACCCTGCATTTTCTGAGTGGAAATGTAACTCTCCAGGCAAATTGAGTGTTGTATTTCTCCCCATTTTTTGAATTAATAAAACAAACCAAATGTTCTTGGTTTATATAAAATGCTTCATGTTTTATAAAATGTTCATATCATTTAATTCACTCACTGACAATATGGTTTTGAAGCCATTATAATACACCCTTGTTTCCTTTCTTTCGATCTGTATTGTCCTTTCCCTCAGGTGAATTTAGAGCTCCTCATTCTCCTTATATTTGCAGAATAGTAAGTGTGACAGTTAAATATATAAATAACATCTAAAAGTGAAGATGAGGAAATAATACTTGAATGAAACATTCTTGCATTAAAAACCTAGAAATTTGGGAGGAGGTGCTATGGAGCTTAGGATAGGAATATTGCTGTATGTTTTCATAGAGACGATTCAGTAATCATCCAAACAGAGCGGACATTTCTGTAGTCTACAGCTGCCTACACATTTCCTATTTTTCATGATTGTTATTACCTATTAAACTGCTTCCCTGAACCCATATCAATGTATTCTCTAAAGGAAATTAAAATATTGCTCAAATGAATGTTGGAAAACAAAGCAGCCTTTCAAGATACTCTTTTTCAAGAACATACAGCAAATAAGTTAAATATGAAAATTTTAGCATTTTTGTGAAAACTTACTTGTCAGCATGCCATAACATAAGTAAGAAAGACAAAATGCTAAATGGACTCAACCCCATCCATAATATGAAAGGGCAGAGATAATATGAAATAACTGAGGTTTATTCTCCACACCTTGATTCAGATTGATCTGCAGAAATATGGGTCCTTGTACTTTAGAAAAATGATGCCCGAAGAACAGCCCTTTGTGATAACTGATGTATTCAGCAACTTTGTATTTTACCTCGTTATCTTGCATCTTTGAATATAACTATAGTTCCATAATTCAGCATTTGTGAGTCTTTGGGTATGTATATTTATGGAAATAGAATGTTTCTTTTCTTTAGCCATAATGATAGCTTATCAGAACATTCAATTAAAGTTAGACTCGTGTCACTTAGACTTGTGATTAACACAAGTAAAACCATACATTTAGTTTTGCTACTACTTACAGTAGGTACTTAGTTGTGGCACATAACTTTAACATCTGAATTTTATCCCTGGGTCCTGCTGTCCTGCTGTGTGATTTAATAACTTCATTTCTTTGCCTCACTTTCTCTAGTTTTGAAATAAAAATAATGATGCTGACTTCTTTTGTTTCAGCACTTAATGCTTTTCTGCTATAAACCTCAGTAGGAGAGTTACAGGGTCATGATAGCAGAAGTACATTCTTACTGAATGCTTCTAAAGATCAAAAGCTTTTTTTTTTAAAAAAAAAAGGAATAGTGTTAAAATGTTATGGGGTATGTATGCTTGAGCAAAGACTAACTGTTGTATGAAGGAGCTGTGGTTGATATTACAGACCAAAGTCCTTAGTTCGTGAGAAAATGTTCTCTCTCTACTTATGTCTTAATGAAATATTCTAATATTGGTCTAAGCAACTAAACTAATTGATATCAGAGTTATTTTAAACACTCGGTGAACATAAAACTGTATGAAAGTACAGTAGACTTGGAGATCTTTCTCTGAGATAAAATTGTGATAATGTTTACATAAAAGGCCATATGTAATCATTCAAGTCAACCTTGAATAAGGAGACATGCAGACATATATTTCAGTAGTTAGACAAAATTTATTAACTTATCGTAGCTGGTATAATGTAAAAATAATTTTTCAGAGTCACATAAACTTTGATGTAGCTTGAAATATATATTTCCCTTGTCTGACTCGGCAATTCAGGATGAAATGCAGAACTCTGTCTCTTAGATAAGCCAATTATTTTGCAAGACAATAATATTGGCTTGTCACTGATATTCCTAAGTGGACAACAAGGTTGCATATTTTATTTTGGGGCTGTATAACAGCGATGCTTAACTCCTACTTCAGCTCTCATTCTTCAGCTTGGGATGTGACTGCAAATGGCTGTGGTGCCATAGGATAGCTAATTGGTAAAGCCTGTTTGGAATGTGGGTAAGTGAGCCATTTTGGCAGTAAGCAGAGTAGTAAAGAGCACTCTTTTTCCCTTAGTTGACTCCCAGGCTAAAATTAAACAAGAGTTTGATGTTTCCACATTTAGTGATTTACAGTGCATCTGTTCTGAGTCAACTAGCAGAAAGAACTTATTTTCTGTATACTTTTATAAAAGAGAACTCTTCATTTGGTTGTAATATGTAGATCTGCATTTTAATAGTATGCCTTAGTGGAAATACCCTTTAAAACAGTAAGATAATAAGTAAAAAGATTATTTCTTCTTTCTGTTATCCTTTCAAATAATTGGATAATAAATTAATGGTAAAATGGTAAATAATAATAAAATAACTCAACCTATATCAGCACCTGTTTATCATTCACATGTCCGGAGACATCTAGGAGTCATAGCCTCAATGCTAAAATAATTCATGGTGCGCTTTATATGGCAAGATGGTGTAATGTTTTCTTTAGTTACCTAGTTGCTAAAAATAAACAAAACTTGTCAGAATTATTTTTTATTGTAGATCATTCCCTTTAGTCATATTTATGATCCCTCCCCAATAGAAGGTACACATTAACTATAACTTAAACTTGAGTTTCCTGCAAAGGTTTTTCAATTCGTATAATAGGGAAGTATGAAAATGCTTTACTGAAGGCTTTTACTGGAAATGGCAATATAGATATGTTTGGATAATGCATACACTGCAGAATTTAAAAAGAATTCTGGAGATAAAATACATTTTTCTGCGCATAAATAGCAAGGCTGCTTCTCAGTGGTTTATGCATCATAGTATGGTATTGTTGTGTTAAATGTTTCATGTCAATAAGTAAATTTATGACTGAACTTTTCTTGTCTGCTCTTCCTAGTTAATGTTTTTCACTGAAATCTTGGGAGTGACACAGTAATGCAGTTTACTCTTCCACAAGGCTCTTACATCTCCAAAAGACAGCTGGTTTTGCCAAATGTTGCTAACCTCCCTTATCCTTTCCAGAGCACTCATTCACCTCTACGTTCCCCTTTCACCATCCTGCTGCCTCCATCCTTTTCTTCTGGCTCTGTGGTATTCGAAGCCCTTTCCCATTCTTTCATCATCATTCAGCATCTCTCAGCACTGCTGCTCGCTGCTTGACTCTGCCCCATTTCACCTATTTCACCTGTCCTACCTTTACCTCTGGCCTCTTTTCTCTGCAGCTTCATCCCCCAGGTGTCCTCCTCCACCTTACCACAAGTGTACCATATTCCCTTTTTGTCCCATGGATTATGTGCTTGAATTTCCCTTTTGAAGGGCTACAGTCCCAAACCAGTGACCCCTCTCCCCCCTGCTCCTCCTGCAGCCTTTAGCTCAGCGCTCAAGGTGGGAGGAGGTGGTGGCAGAGCCAACCCAAAGGCAGGAGGCCCCAGGTTATCTATCCTCTGCGGGCCTCCTGGTCCCGTGGGAAGATGAGTGCTGTTGCTGCAGCTGTCATCAGCCAAGGAAGCTTGTTAAGAAGGATGAGAGTGCCAAGCGCAGCTGTGCTCTGCTGCCTCCTGTTCGTTCTCCTCCTCTGCCAATGCCTGCAGCCTCCCCTCGGATCGCTCCTTCAGGAGAGAGACAAGAAAGTTGGGGAGGAAGGAGATTATTTGCCCAAACTGCACCGTGCAAACGACACCACGACTTTCAGGAAATTCTCAGACGTTCAAAGATTATGTGGTGCTGGGTTCGATTTTTATTTTTCAAATCATTTACTACATAGATGTAATAGATAACTCTGGCAAGAACTGGGATCTGGAAATGAAACCCAGTATGGTGTGGGACTAAGGTCTGTTTTTTTCTGAAATATAAATTTAATTAAAAGGAGAAAAGGGGAGGGGAGAAAAGAAAGTTCACCACAGTCTTAATGAAATCCAGGAAACTTGAGCATTGCATTTTGACAGAGACAAAATAGCAATTACTTTTTTTTCCTTAGACATGTAAGGAGCCAACTTACAGCTTGGTCCTCACATCAGTGAGAACTTTGTTGAAAACTAAAGGGGGGATTTTTATTTCTTGGCACGAAAACACAAGTTTAAAGGGGGGGACACGACAAACCTGAGAACCTTTTCTTTGACTACCTAGTTATTTTGAAGAAAGCTGTTACACAGGTAACAACTTTGCATAGGTGATTAAACTGATCTTTGAATATATAGTGGCTGAGTAGCAAATACAGCAGTAAATTTCAGTAATTCAATGTGACAGACATGGCTTGGTAGGAGGCCAAAGTTACCTGACAGTCAAGTTGAAAGGCAAATAATGTAATTGCCTATCTGACTACTGGTACTGAGTTTTTCATGGGTTTGTTGGTTTGTTTTCTGTCCCAAACACAAGCTATTAAGGACAAAAGACAACTAGAAAAATAAACTCTTTTGCTCTCTGTTCTAACTTACTTTAGAGTTTTATGGGATTGTGCTAGTGTGACTTCACTGGACTGAAAAGATAGTTTCAGTTCAAAGCATGGCTTAATTGTATTGAAATTCTTAGTTTTAGCTAATTTTTTTTGGAGTAAACAAGAAACTAACTTGAGTGAGTAGCATCATGTGCTATACTTCCCCCTGCCCTGCTTTCAGGAGTCTGTTATAAATATGGGGGGTTTGTTGACTTAGCCTGTAGGCTGACTTTATTCCTCACTCTTTGGGAGGTCTCTGACTCCCACTTGTCATATCACATATACATTAAACCTTTCATTAAGTATTGCTGACAACAGGCTGTATGTCTTAAAGATGCAGGATTCTCGTATTTTGGCTTCCAAGTATCTTATAAAAGCTAATGATTAACATTAAAAAAAAAAGTTGCATAAAAAACATGTACATCATCAGTCCTTTGTTACCTTCTGCTTCCTTTTTCAGGTCTCCTTCAGATCCTGCTGCAGGGCATATTCACTGCTCTTCTTACTTGCACATTACCCATTTACTTTATGCTTGACATTGGCTTTGCCTTAAATTGCAGATCTATTTCTAAGGTTTATTACTGACATTTACAGCCATCACATCACATAGACTAGTCTGTGTATAGGAGTTCCTCACAGTGTGTGTTCCAGCTCCAAGCCTTTGCTAAGCAGATGATTTATCTTTGTGTATTTCTTGACTGCCATTTTCCCATTGAACTCATCAGGCCCCAAGTCAGTGGGTCTCCTACCATTTAGAATTCAGTTGCGTTTAAAATGTTGTTATATACAATAAACTATATACATGTTGTTATAAACAATAAACTCATAACTTACCTTCCCCCCCATCCCCCTCAAATCACAACTTTGGTGATGTGTTACTTGGTTTGAGGCGTATGGTTTTTGCTGGTTTTTGGAAAATACATTCAATTGTGTGACAAGCTTTCTGAGTTTATTTGAATTTATTATTAAATTCAGATTATTGCATAATTATATTGTATACTAAGGAGTAAATATAGTATATATTGCTTTAGGAACTATGATACTTCAAATTATATAAGTACTGTAGTTCTTTAGAACTTGGTGCCTAGGACCAGAATTTCTGTTTTGAATGTATTTTGTTATTGATTTCATTATTTCATTTATTTATTTGTAGTAAAATAGCAGAAATTATGTGAAAAGACAACTGGCTATTACTGCTTGCCACACCTTTTTAATATAATTGACACTTTAGTATTATATTAGTACATTAGTTTCTGAATTTTACAGCTTTGTAATTAAGTTCTGCTGCAATAGGTATCTGTACTATTATAATAAAAGCCTCACTAATACATCATCAGAATTTTAATGCAGGTTATGGTGCTTCATAAGTTGCATCTTAGTGTGCTTGGCTTGAATTATATGCTGAGATTTCTGGATACTGAGAACAGTTTTTCTCCAGTTTTGAGCCTTATTGCTTCCCATGAAACTTCTTCTTTGCATGCATAAGAAAACTAAGAAGTTTACTTTTTAAGAAATGAAGATACAGTGGTCCTATTTTGTAATCCTAGGACTTCAAAAGTGAGATTTAAAGAAAATACGATATATTGTAAAGCAGGATAAAACCCAAAGAGCTTACAGTACTGAGACTGCCAACGTTAGCACTAGTTCAAAAATTTGCCTTATTTTACCTAACTAGTCCACTAAAGAATACTTGTGACCACATCTATACAAAAAATCTTGTTCTGAGCAGCTTTGGACAGAACAGGCACCTAAGTTAGACCTGGCTTCACTAAAAGAACCCACTGTCTTAGACAAGTTTTTCTTTACTGAGGTTAGGGAGAATCATGCATTATATTTTCTTCCTGTCAAGCGTCTCATTGACTCATTTCTTGCATAATGTTATTGGTGGCTGAGAATCTGAGGAAAGGTGTTGTGTATATTCAGTTACACAAACAACTTTGTATGAAACAAGCACTTTTCTTGGCATAAAATATGTAATATGTGAAATCAAAATGCAATTCTCTGCATTTGTTTTCTCTGTGTGTCCATAACACTGGTAGTGCTGGCAAGTTTCTCACTTCGAAGAAGTTACTGAGGTTTGTATTTTAATTATTACTCTTGATTGGAATTTAAAAGAAATATATATGGTAGTCCAATCCTAACAAACATCTGCATCAAACATGATTTGTGTGCAAGAAAAAAAGAATATGTATATGGCGATAGCTTACCTTTTCTTTTCTTTTCTATGATGTATAGGTGCAGTTCTCTTGTCCAGTGTACAAGGGTTAGCAATTAATGTTGATCCGGTCCTGTATACTTGGCTTATCTACCAACCTCAGAAGCGAGCTAGTAGACACATTCAGCAGGTATGTATTTTGGGAGGGAAAGGAGTGGGGAGAGGGGAGACTTTCCGAATCTACCAACAGTGCATTCTTGTTCCATGTATTTTTTTTTCTGTCACTCTGGTCTTTGCTATTTGCTGCATGTACTGCTGATCTAATTTTGAATTATTTAAAACGTTAAGTTTTGAACATGAGAATTTCATTTCACAGAGTTTTCATTTATTAACTTTAATTAAAAAAATAGAATGGGTTTTATGGTCACTGCTTACAATCAGTATTTTGCAAGTAGTTTTAACCATTGAAACCTCATAAGCCTCCTGAGTCTAAATAGTAAAACATATTTTAACGATTTGGGATGGTCTATGAAATAACTTGTTATAAAATCACTACTCTTATTAAAGTCCATTTTAATAGGAGGTGAACCATACAGTTCAGAACTTGACATAAGTGAATGCTGTAACGGATTCTATAATGTCAAAACACATATTTACATTGGAAGTGCATGGAAGAGATACAAGAAGTTAAGGCTGTGGGTCTATGTGGCACATTCTTGACCTTAACTTTCACACCCCATACTCCTGACCTGGAAAGAACATGGGTTTTGCCTGATTTTAAACTTATTTTTAACAGTTGCTTGGCAGATCAGTAGAATGTCTTAGAGCTTAAATTTGACATAATTGATCAAACTAGTGGTCTGATGTTCTGTCTTGGTTATAAATGGTCATTTATTAAGTGGCCAATGAAGAATCTTTTGGTATTTGTCTCATATATGTCTCTTACAGAATACTGCGCGCATCAGGGCAGTTTTATACTTGGCCCTTGAAGTGATTAACATGATCTGTAAATATGCCTGTTTCCTGTGTGTAAACGATCCTGTTAGGTAGTAATTGTCAAACATGAATTTGAGTCCCATTAAGCTCGTTCCGCAGCAGCACCATCTGAAAAACTTGCAATGCATGAATTGCTGCTTTATCATTTTAATAACTTTATGCTGTTTTTAAACGTGTTGAGTTATTCTTTATTCCAGCATCATAACTGGAGCAGCACAACGTTTCCTGCTATACCTCTTCTTTAAAGCAGGCCATTTATTTACTTTTGCAATGCTGTTATGTATCCTTCCAAAATGTAATTGAGCCTGGTTATTTCAAACGTTCGTATAAAAGTCTTTCCTTAACATTAATATGTATAATCAACTGTTACTCAGTGCTTTCTTTTTTGATTGCCTTTCTATACTGAGTGACTAGAAAGGTTTAGTTGACTACATTAGTAAATTTACTTGTTCCTGGTTTTGATCACCAGTAGCAAAATTGTTACCCAAATTTTGATTAAGTGGTTATTTGCAATTTGTATTATCAACTTATACAGCCTTCTAATTTTTTGTGATCTGTTTCTGATTAAAATTAGTGTCACATTGCAAATGTTATTGGCATTTAGAGTTGCTTAGTCACTTGAAATTATTTTCAATGTGAATTTATAGGCCTAACTGTCACTATTCTACTAGTTTCACCATGAACGTAACTGTGGTAATAGAGTGCACATAATAATAAAAATTGCAGTGTCTGAAGTAGTTGTGAAGAAACTTTATTTGGAAAGAAAACTCTACCTGTACTAAACTATCCTTAACCAAAGACTTTCTTTATGTAACACTGTAATTATCCTAGGATAAGGATTTAAGTCACCTAGTCAAAGTCATGGTCTTCTATATTACTTATTGAAAAAGGTTTAGTTTCCATAGTCTAATTTGTGTAACAAAACACCCATACTCTGTACAACCTTCATAAGTTTTGAACATTTAATGGGACAACTGTAAGACATGATGCTTTCAACCAAGTTACGGTCAAAATGTTATTCATTGATAAACCTCTTTTCTTCCTCTATTTTAATTGTCAGTCTTAGAAAGTTGGAACAAAAGAAAAGAAAGTACATCACTTTAGAAGTTCCTTCTGTGAATCAGAGATCTTAAATGTTAAGATATTGTAAATTTTAATGTCTATGTGATACAATTTTTTGCCCTGTCATTTTAAATAAGTCAAAATTGTGAGCTTTTTCTGAAAACCCACAGTCAGAAAATCTTCCAGTACATTTTTTCTGTGTACACACTCTATCAAGTAATAATAGTAACACAGTAAGTTAAATTATTAATTTATTTGGGACCACAACTATAGCCATGTATATTTTTCATTGCATAAAGGGCTAGGGCTAGGGCTAGGGTGGTCTGGCTCCCCACAGGGACATGTATGCCTTTACGTACCGGAACTTCTTCAGATTTGTTTTTCTTTTAAGTATTACTGTGGGATTCTTAGGTTTATGATGCCAGTTTGGTAGTACGTATATTTTACTGAATTTATCTTTACTGAAATACTGACTATGTGTAATGTAACTGTGTTGGTGGGATTTCCTCTGAAAGCATAAACAGCTAGAAATATCAGAACATACTTAACTTCATAAGCTAAAATGGGTTAGGACAGAAGTAAGCATAAAAGTATAGGTGTTTTTACAAAACACAGAAATTTTCAGTGATTTTTCCATAAAGCCGTACTGTGTTGTCCTTAAGAAATGTAATTCTCTTTGGCCCTACTGAGATTTTATTCAACTGGAACAGAGTAATGAAGGGGTGAAGTGTTGGGGTGTGGGGGTACATGCTGCCCAGTGGGACTAACAGTTAGTTAGCCTGTTAGACTACCATTACCGTTGACTCTTGCTGAACCTACCTCTGTTTGCACCTTGCTTACCCAGCAGCTAGCAATTGTAGAACTAGGCTGAGAGATGAGGCCATTCTGTTACTTGGTTTGTACAGATGTTACTTCTTGAGAGTTCCTCCCCTCCTTTACCCATTTTGTACAATTAGGTTATAAAGTCTTTAACCGTGTTTATGTAGTGTGTAGTAGACTAGGCCACGTGTCCTGGTACGTTCTTGGATGGCGTCTGAAAAATGTGATGAATGATAAATGAGGATTTTAAAAGTCTGACTAAGGTTAAACACCAAAAGGAAAGAGGGGCAGTTTAAATGAAAAGTCACGTTTGGCACAACAATCAGTGAACTTTAACAGGTTTTTCATACATTCAGGCTAAAAGTAAAAAAGATTTTAAAAACTCACTGCAGACTACAGTGAAGTTTTATGCCGCTTCTGTTACCATTAGAAGGAAACTTTCTCACTTGTTCATATATGGATTTTTATGTCTTTAGGAATAATATGTATGACAGCTGTTTGCAAGAGAAGGGGGCTGGACTTACCGTTTATCTAAAGAAAATGTTAGAATTTAGGAATCCGGTATAATGCTTCTACATAAGTTATGGTTCTGTACAGTGTGCAAATTCCATCATTCATCCTCGTGTTTATTTTAAACTAACTAGGGAAAAAAAAAAGAAAAAAAGGAAAATTTGGAAATAGAGCTAGCCTTTCAGGCTTGTGCGTAATTTTTTAACATACAATGGAATATTTGGTGCCAGATGCTTTCAGTGAATGGTGTTGTAGCAGTTTACCTTTGTGTCACAAAGGGACGGTGCGTGCCAAAACGTGGCTGGTGTTACGTATTTGAATAATGGTCTGTGGGGCTGCTGTTGTGGCTATATTGTCGGTGCTCTAGGGTAAATGGATGTAAATAAAACTTGTTTTTCTCTATCCATTTTGAATTCCAACATGCATCTCTAAGTTTTCCATTGTCCCTGTTGAAGCACAGAAACAATGAGAACATTGCAGTCTAAAAAACCGTGAGGCACTCTTGGTGCTTGAACAAATCTGTGTATGGCTGTTGAATTTCTCTCATAGCTACTAGAAATATGGTGTTGTTAAGTTAAGCGTCTTTGTTGAAGTGAAAGCGTTTTGTAAAATAAGCCTCTTCTGTGTCTGTAGTCTTGTCCATTATTGCCTTTTACTTAATTGGTGATATTGGATATAAGTCAGTATAGTGCCATTCTGAGGGGCATAACTGGATTTTAATAATGAGTAGTAATGCTTCTTACACACTTTGTTTTGGCAGAAATAAAATAATAAACCTATATATATATAAAACACAAACAGGCACAGAGCTTGTGTTGCATGTTTTTGATATCCTTATTTTAATATGTTTGTTGCAAGGTTATAATTTGTAAATTTTCCCATTAATAATAGGGGAAACTACTGAAACAGTTTATAATAAGTCTTGCTGTCTGTTTGTACACTGTATGTTTTCTTTGAAAGGTGATACGGCAAAGCTGATGGTGCTTATGTTTATATTAGTCAGGAATAGAATTAACCTCTTTCTTTGAACTGAACTGAAGGAAAGCTCTTTAGTTTTTTTTATGTGTGAAGTCTGCAAAATTCTTTTAGCCATTACAGTAAGTTGTTTGAGGTCTTGCTCAATAAAGACTGTGTTCCAGTGCTCAGTCACCCTCACAGTAAAAACGTGTTTCTTTATGTTCAGAGAGAGCCTCCTCTGTTTTGGTCTGTGCCCGTTGCCTCTCGTTCTGTCACTGGGCACCACTGAAAAGGGCCTGGGTCCATCTTCTTTGCACCGTCCCTTCAGGTATTTTTGTACATTGATGAGGTTCCCCAGGAGCCTTCTCTTCTCCAGACTGAACAATCCCAGCTCTTTCAGCCTTTCCTCATGTGGAAGATGCTCTAGTCCCTTAATCATCTTTGTGGGTGTTTGCTGGATTCTTTCCAGTATGTCCATGCCTCTCATGTGTAATACTCACACAATTTATACACATTTAAAAACAGTGTTCCATGTTGATTTTACGTCTAACAGTTCTGAATAATATACAAACAGAAGAAAATACAGTTTCTAAGTGTCAGCAAAGGAAGAAAGGAATGTGGATTGGTATCAGGGATGTGAGGAGGTAAGGAAAAGGTATTTGTTACCACGAGAGTGTTTTTGCCTCATCATCAGCTGATGACCTTTCGTGATAATCAGTATAGCAATTATTACAAGTTGCTTTGTCTGGAAAAAGACACTGTTGGTAGTTCACCTTTGCTGTTTGGAGCACTGTACTGTGTGTACAGTGTGTAGTAATCAATACCAAAAACCTCTGCCAGCTAATGTGTTAAGAAACAGAAAACCTGGAGCACCCAAGACACAGTATATATTAAAGGGCAGCAATTGTTGAAATTGATTTTGTTAAGTTATATTAGTTTATTCCTCAATAACGCTGAGCTGAAATAACTCGAGTCTTAGTGCAGAGCAAGGGGTAAATTTAATAAATCAAAGTACTGTAACTTAAAGTTCAGAACATTTTCAAAATCCTCAGTTTTTCACTTGTAAACTGAAGACATCTTAGAGATGTTTTAATTCAGCACCTTCTGAACACCATGCCTTTTACGACACTTAAACTAAATTGTTTTTTTAAAAGAAAAACCACAACAATCAGAAATTGCTGCTTGATGTATATGTTAAAAAAGAGTGAATTTGTCCTACCATCTTGTTATTATCTATTATGTGATAGTTCTAATGGTTAATGGATTTATATGGTTAATATGGCAAGAATAAATTTTAAAGCATAGCTTTTTATTTTGTTCTCCTTTAGTTCAAAACGTGAAGAATAGGCAAAAAGCATTCTGGAGAAAGATATTTTTTTTTTTTTGTACTGTTACTCCTATGAAATGGAATTAGTAAGAAAGGTTTAAAGATATCAATATTTATAAAGAATATTATGTTGGACACGTGGTACATTTTTTGAATGTAAATGTTTTGATCTTCAGCTCTACATTTTAAGAATTAATGCATTGAGAAGAAATTTTATTTAAATGTAATTATTCTGCTTTATATACAGTCTGTGTGACTGCTCAAAGGAAAATTACTATAAGCTAGACGTGTTGCACTCCATCTATACGTTCCACATCAAAATCATGTATTTTACATTTTCTGGGTGGTTTTTTAATTAAATTTTTGGTTTCCTGAGTTTGTTGGACTTGTATGAAATATGTTTTTGTTACCACCATTTTTCAGTAACTGGTAATAGTCCATGAAGTTGGAGCAGCAAATTCTAAAGACATCTTACTCAGCCTGATGACTGGTGAACCTATGCTAGATTTTAAGTAGGGTTTAAAATTAGTCGAGTTGATTTTTTTTTTTTATTAATTTACATATTCTTGTATGTATTAGCCCAAATGGGTGTTCATTTTTTAAAAAATGTTTAGACTGTGGATTGTTTTTGTAAAGTGAGCTGAATGTGTAGCAGCAGTAGATGTGTTAGTGGAATTTGTGTACCAGTTGCTTACTTGCTGCTTTTTAACAATTCTTTTACTGAGCATATGTATAATATAAGCTTATATCCCTTCGGCTTCTTTGGTCCGAAAGCCCTGTTGAAAATACATGCTCTTTAATGATTTATGAAAGTTTAATTTGAACAGAATTTGGGAAAGATATCACTATAGAAAATGACTTCTTATATGTACGCTGTTTACTGCTTGTTAATGTTGCCTCCCTATTAAAAAGCAAAACAAAGCTACATTTAGAGGCCTTGTTTCCAGTAATATTTTATTTTTACTATTTTTTGAAGATTTTTTAGGATATGGCTTTTGGAATTGAGGCCTTGTTTCTAGTAATTTTAAAAATATTTATAATATTTTTATTGGTTTTTGGAGACTTTTTTTGGATGTAGCTTCTTTTACTTTTGTAAGCCAGTGAGTGGCTTTCATATATGTACTCTCTTATAAAAGCCCGTACTTAGCTTTGCACAGATAAATATTTGAAGGATTTCTTTCCCTTGATAAAAAAGTCTTAGCTATACTTTGATAGGACAATCAGGTATGTGATACTTTTTGCAGAGAATATATAAATGAGTGCATGTAATCTTTCTTTCTCAAATGCATGTTACTGTAAAGCTTTCATCGCTTATAAATACTTTTCTTAGGATACTCATTTCTATGATTAAAATGACTACTTTTAGTAAAGACTAGATTATCAAAAATATGTACTTAAACATATATCTAGGTACATAATGTGGCATAATATATATGGCTGCACATTTCTATCATTTTCTTTGGCTGTTTGGTACGTATGGGTGTGTTAGTACCTAGTTTAATGAGTATTTCAGTAACAGAGTAGATAAAAACCCAGCAGTGTAGGGAGAACATCCTTAGTCATATACAGGAACAATTAAGGAAAAGACATAGCACCTCTTCTAGATTGACCATGCTTTAAAGTACTGGAATGTAGTACACCTACATGATTCCAGAATCCAAATTTCTTCCTCTTTTCATGAATGTGCACACCATGGAAGACTTGTGTATCCTAAATTCAAACCCAAGAATTTTTCATCAGCTGGGTAGGCAGATTACAGAATTGGTCATTAAAAATTCCATTTAATGTATTTTTTCCTTTCAAAGTTTTTCTCTGCACATTTTCTCTTTTGTCTACCATTACCTTAGAAATTTTACTGTTACAGAATCCTTTCACTGCTTTACAGAGAAATCTTTTTGAGCTGAGGATATTCCCAACTCTTGATGGTATGCTTTGGACAATTCTTCATTCAGAGGTCTGCATCAGTGGAATCTGCATCTCTGGAATGTTTGCCTAAGATGAAATCATGACTTGATCAGTAGATTCATTGTAGAACAAGTAATTGCTCTAATTTGATCTGTCTTAAGATGACTTTTGGAATATTGCAGATCTTTTTGTCTTCAGGAGCCACACACTTCTGAATGAATGGCAATGAATGAATAAGACAATGTAATGGCAAGTTTAGTGCCCTAACTTAGGCTTTTTCCATGTTATAGCAAAATTGGCTGTTGAGGGTAGAGCTGTGTTGCCCTTCTTTAGTTCTACTTTTTCTCTTCTCCGTTGATAAATAACAGGAAAGGCTTTGATAAAAACGTATGCTTCTACAGTAAACATAACTATCTTGGTGCACAAAGATTTCTCAAATTGTAATAGGTTTTGATTTCTGACATTCTTTGCAGGCCAAAAGCACTGTGTTTATCACTATCAGGATCTGTCACCTCTTACCTCAAGGAACACAAGTTTTTGAAGGATGTAGGAAAGAAGCTACTGCTTACTGAAGGAACTGAAGCTACACGGGACTTTGAACCTTATATCTTCTACTTTCAGAGACCCCTTAAAAGTGCTGATAGAATGCTTTAAATGGTTAAAAATATGGAAGTTCTTGTCTGATATAAGTTCATTGCATAAGTTTGGAAAGACTGCAGCTAATCGGTGATTGGCCTTTTATCCCGGCAGATCACTTTTCTGAGCATACCTGAAATTCCTACACAGCAGTCACAGAATTTAATTCGAATTAGCAAGTTCATCTGCTGGGAAAGAAGGTGCCTTTGTGAGCCTCAGGGGGTAGGCATGCCTAATCTTTTTAATTAGGGATAAATTTAATTTTAATTCATGTAATGTTATTAATTAATTCTGTTTAATTAAGACATAGGCCTAGTGCCTAGTATTGTTTGAGCCCTCTGAAGCAATTTAGGTGTGTGCTTATATTATTAGTATCAGAAACTGAAGCAATGAAATGTAACTCTGTAGTCAAGCAGCAATTGTGATTTCATGATATTAGAACTTGTTGCAGGGTGGGCAAGGTAGATCCTCCATGTTCTTGGTGCTCACTCAGGTACAGATTGGGACAGTCTTGCAGGACAGGTAAATATGCTTCTATCTGGTGTCATTTCAAAGATGGCAACCCATGTCTGGGCTGAGGCTTCTGAGTTCAGCATTTCACAAGCTGGTGCTTCATTTTTTACTTTTAGTAATAATATTTAATTTCCTGTCTTGGAGTATTCTTTTGCCTTGGGATTGTTATCAGGGAGGTGACTGTATAGGCATCCCTCAAATGAAGGTTATCGGTCTGCTCAGTTGGTGAAGTTTTCACTAGAATATGTTTCTCATGTTATCAAATATGCCTACAACTTCTTCAGCCTCGTACTCAGGTAAGTTATAGTTCAGAAATAAAATCCTTTATTACCAAAAATCCCAAGTAAAATAAAATACTAATTTATATTACCTGGGACAAATTTCCACTAGCGCTCTTTACAGGATATTTTAATTTCAGTTAGTTGGCGTACATAAGTCAGGGAATACTTGGGGCTTGGTATTTCTGGCAGGTTAGTTTTTAGCTATTGTTGTTCTGTGCCTTTCTCTGATTTTAGACCCTTATCATTTCCAAAGTCATGTTGACCGTACAACATATAGTAAAATAAAAAAATTAATCTGTATCGTTTGATCCATTTACAGCACAAATAGCATATATGTATATGCCTATATGTATATGTCTATGTTGTGTACACACTTAATATGGTGTCTAATGTGTTAGATTATGTGCCAATAAAACTTATATTTGGAAAAGGATAGCTTTCCTGTAGGTTTTTAGCCACTGCTTTAAGAGTTAATTGAAATAATTATTCTGGAAAAGTGGTTATTATTATTTTGTGTAACATGAATCATTATTAATCTACTATTCTCTATATATTAGCCACAAAACATTATCACATTGATAAAACTATGGTCAGTATTCTAGAACAGAATGTGATTGTGACTTTGTGTCAACATAACCACCTCATATAAATGTTGTCGTAGTTCCATAACTTTATTAAATGTTCTTTATTTATCTTCTTTATAACGCTACCAATTAGTAACCATAAAACTTACATCCCATGTAGGTGTATTAAACTTTACTACATATTACTTTATAGCTACTTTTTGGATTCTTGTGATGAAATGCTTATGATAACACTTGCAATGTCTCCTTTCCCATCAGATTCATCTTCTTATACAGCTGTGGGGCTCTTGTCATCTGCTATTTCCCAAGCCACAATTTCCTCATCAGTTTGTGGCTAAAACCCAAATCTTGATGATCCTTTTCCATCCAGTTCAATGTTGATCTTTCATCTTCTGCATTCTTTTAACCAGAAATCTTTTGCCAAAAACCTGACAAGATTGTACTGGGCGTCATCAACAGCAACATCAGGCTTGATTTCAGTGAGCAAAGATGAAACAGCTGTTTCATTGTCCAGATCAGCACTCAAGCACTCAATATTTGGTTATAATTTTTTCCAGCTTTGTCTGGCTGTGATAGCCTTGATGTTTTTCACTATATGACTAGTGGTGTAACTTATTATTATTATATTTTGCTGATCCATTTCTTCAGTGGTTCAGAAATAGATACTGCTTCTTCAGACAGTATTTCCATCCTATTGTCTTTTGTACTCTTTTGCATTGTCTGTTCATTCTGCAGAAACTCTTGCTTTACTTTGGCACGTCAATGTTCTTGCAGTGTTAGGTCCTGAATTGCCAAATCGTGGCTCAACAGTTGCCATCATGGGAAAGCTGCAGATGGCTTTGCCTTCTGAAAGGTTGTATCAGATAAACTGCTAAATTTTAAACATAAGTGATGTAAAGTGTCTGACAAGACTTTATAAAACTTCAGACTCTCTCTCTGTATGAATGTGGGTAGTATTTCCATGGTGTAAAACTTATCTTTTCAAAGCCGATGGTTTTTATTGTTGTTGTTACGGCTAGAGGACACCAAAGTAGCGTGTTACTGTATTCCAGAATGACTTTTTAGGGCTTTTGGAGACAGAGCTTTACATTCAGAATGAGGAGGAGATGAACGTTCTGTTTGTCATTGACGTGATTATTTTCCGATTAACTTTGCATACCACTGTATATATAAGTTGATTGTTTTCACTGGAGTAGGATTAAATAGTTGATTGTCTTTAGGATTTTAATTTACTTTTATAGTGGAAAATAGAGAAGGCGTTTGGAAGTCATTCTCCTTCAATTAGATGATTTTTCTGTTTGTTTTGGGGTTTTGTATGTGTGCACGTGTTGCACACTGCTTGATTCAGCGATCTGTTTTCTATTGGAGAAAATTTACAAGCACACTGCCCGCCTCACACGAATTTGTTTCCCACAGAGATTCCTAATGCAACGTGTGAGGTTTCTCGTTACTCAGCTATATGGATTACATTTTCGCTCTAATACCAACAAAATTAAATTACACAAAAATTGATTAAGAGGCAAGTAATCCTAATGTCTGATCTCTAAAAAAAAAACTTTTGTCATCTTTAAATGATAACCCTCTGCAAAATCAACAGTAGAAGTACTCTGCTTTTGTCAACTGGGATACATCTACAGCTTATGTAGCAGCTAATGCTACAGCAAAATGTTAACAGCCAACTGTGCAGTAAAGTTAAGGATCCAGTTTTAAAAGTTATTTTGTCTTTTCTAGCTCATGTTACTTAAAAGAGTAGCAACAAAGCTAGTAGACTGTATTCATTTGTGGACTTCCAGTTCCATACGCCACGGGAATTAATAAATGTCACTCTTTTCTAATCTTAAAATAAGGATGCAATCATTCAAACTAGATTTTAATGCCTTCAGTTTTGTTTAAGAGTGTCATTTTTTGAGCAGTTTGTCATTTATTGATATGCTTGAAAGACAAAACAATCCAAAATCAGCAGTGGTCAGAATTTTATATTTATATTTAAAATGTAAGGTACAAATATAATAATGTATAAATAACAACACATCTTTTCTTTCAAATTTTAATGAAGGTTGATAAATTTCTTTGCAAAATTTTGGCATCTTCATATCTGGCTAAAATTTTCCAGTATCCATTAGACATTTAGATAAAATTTGCTTTGGTGATCATCCAGGTTTATTCATACACATTTTGATTGACTAACAAGCGCGGTATTTAAAGTTAATAAGTTGTATTTCACATTTTTGCAGTCACAGAGCTTTTCTTCAGACTAACAGGACTAACAAAGAATTACAAGTGCAGGTCCAAATGTAGCGCTTCATAATTTGTTTTCAAAACATATGTGCTCCAATCATTGTCTCAAGTTGTCTTCCTATTTCAAAATATGTAGTTTAAGACGTGCTTCTCATGACAATGCCATAATTCAGTATTAATGGTTTGGTTTTGAATGGTTCACAAAGCACTGCTTTTTCTAGCAGTCTGTAGGAACTGTTCCGCTTGGTGTGTCAGTAACTCGAAAAAAAGAGGATGAGGCATCGGTTGGAAGTGCACCTTTGGCAAGGCAGCAATCAAATCAAGCCTCCGAGTATGCCAGCAGTCCTGTCAAAACAAAAACAGTAACAGGTATGTATAATCACTTCATTGAAACTACCCATTCTGCACCCTCCCGCAATAACATGCATCCCCAATTGAACAGCATCAGCTGTGCAAATACTCTGGAACAACTTTCAATTTTAAAGAAATATTCTCCAAGAAAATGCCAACTTTTAAAATTAACAATAATCAAACTTGCAATTTTGAAACGTATGTTTAATTTTCTTCTCATTTTTGTTTAGATACTATCTTTAGGGCCCTGACAGATTCATGTAACCCATTTTCTATAACGAGATAAAGGAGATGTGCTTTCAGTAGAATATCCACTATTTGGCTTAATATTTAATATTCTACTCAATAATTTTATCAGACTTTATACACTGTTAATCTGTTTGATTTCTCATCAGTCTGCTCGTGTTGCTTAAAGTCTGACACGTATCAAAGATTTATCCATAAACAGTTACAATTCACTATTTTCAAAATCACTCTACCTTAGAAAATGCATTTGTTGGCACTTCTGTTTCTGGAGCTCAAGAAATTACTAAATTTAGGGATATTTTCTGGCCACTTAGTAGTGTTAAGTTAGACATTGTTGTCACTAATTAAGATTATATGGCTTTCTGGGATTTTCCAGGGTGTATATTCTTATTGTACTATCTGCAAGTAGTAAAGTAGGAGATCTTCCAGAAAAAGAGACTATCCAGCTGAGACTTTTAGTAATCCTTCTGAAATACAGTGAACAAATTCGCTCTTCCTTTGTATTGATGTTTATTTCCAGATAACCATGAAGTACTTTAAGATGTTGTCTGCTAAAGGTGTGATTAATATCTTGTCTGTTAGTGGTAGGGTTAATTTTAATTTTGAGATTAAAAAGGACAGACTAAAATCAGAATATGTTTCCTGAACATTATGCAGGTTTTATCGTTGATAGTAAAATAATAGATTCATTTCAAAGACTTCTTTTTAATTTCATTTATGAATATCCTTTATTTTTGCCATTCATTTATGAATTTCCTTTAATTTTGCCTGTAATGAAATCACTGTACTCAGTATATTCTTCTTTTAACCATATTTATCCCCTGTTCTGCTATATCAACCTCATAAATGATATGTTTTGTTTCTTCTTGAGTTTAATTTTGCCTGTGCCTATCAACAAAGCAGAAAGGTGTAATTCACTAGGGAAACTTTTGTAATTTTGAATATTTGATATTCAAAACTAGCTATTTGCATGAACAGGTGCTAGATTTGTGTTAATTACCAGCTTATAAAAATATATGTGTAGTTTGCAGAAATAGCTTTGTACTTCTAGTTTTGAAAATTAGTGTCCCAGTCTGGTACCTGCTCAGCGTGGTAGCCAGTTTTGATGTTTAACCTTTGTTATTCTTCCTTGAGTATTGTCTTTTCTGCAGTAACAGCCACACCAGAATAGTCTACTAAAGGAAAATGTTATTGTTCAAAAACATGCCATGAATATCTGTTTTGCTTTTGTTTTGGGTTTTGTGTGTGTGAGAGCAGAAATGATAAAACAAAATGATAAATCATAAATAACGTCCTAAGAGCAAATACCATCCTGTGCTTCTCAGCTTCTTCCACTTTATAATTTAAAGTCAATATCAAGATGTGTTTTCAGTTACTTAGTACAACATACATTGCTGCTGAAATGAAAAGTGAGTGTTAGCTACCATTTACTTTACTGATTTACTTTATCAGATAAGTTTAACCGAAATGCTGGGGGGGTGGGTTTTGACTAAGCAGGTATTTGCTTCTCTATAAAACAATTTCATGGCATAGAGTTTGATACTAATAAATGAAAGATGATAGTACTAATTCTCTCAAGAGATAGCATTGACAAAGTATTTTCTTGTTTGAATGAGAAGCAGTGTTTTAAAGAAGGAAATACTAAATTTGGTTTCTTTATCTACCAACTCTTTAAAATTTGTTGAAAGAAGTTACTGCTTATTTTAAGTGAAGCTATATACATACAGCAGGGGATCTATTTTGTTTGGTTTTAGGATGCAGTGTGCCTGACTGCTGGTTTGAAGGCTAACCTGTTTTAAAATGTCTACCCATTTGTTATACTCTGGAGATAAAACACTAGGTGTAAAATACCTGAAGTGTTTGAGATTTATGTGCAAAGAATGGGGGATAAAAATATAAAATGAATGCCAAAGAGCAAAAGCCTGGTATACTAATGAAATTATTTAAAGGGATGCTATCTGTCTCCTTCAGTAGACCACACAGTTTTCCCTTAATTTAAGAAAGAATGGAAAGTCGTGTCACAGTACAGTGCCATGTGGGCTGCTTCTCTGTAGAGCACACTGAAACTTCATGGCATGTTAAAAGCTTTTCCTTTAGGGTTCATCTTATGTCCTGTTTGACAAAATTGGGTTTGCACTGGAAGATTCAGGGGAAAATAAAGGCTAGCATGGATGTCATGGCACAAAAAAAGGTCTCTGCTTTGATTATAAAGCCACCAGTTACAGTGATTAGAAGAGGCTGGATGAATACAAGGTGAGATCTCATTCTCAGAGAAGTTTTGGTAGATTCTTCCTCTCAGAATTCTTTTCTTTACAGGTATATAATGTGCTAGGATATGGTGAATAAGTCACTAGTTTATTAAACTAAAAATAGAGTGCCTGTGAGTCTTCTCCTTTCTAATTTTTTTGTGTCCCTCAATTCTTCACTTTATTTCCTTTCTTTTAATTTCACGTACTTTCTGTGTGAGTTTTCTTTCATTAATTGCCTCACATTTTTAAGCCAGGAATATCACAATGATGATAGGTCTAAGACATATTATGCCACAAAAGCATTCTAGGTAAAAGAGTCGATGATCCTTGTGAGTTTCGTATTTCTTAATCATTAAGGCTCAAGCTATAGATGTTTTAAGTGGTCAGAAGACTGAGATTCCTACATTGATAAAACTGAGATTCCTACATTGATAGCCAGCATATATGCATAAACTTTGCAGATTGAAAGAGCCTGTATCTGAAAATCAAGCTATTCAGGTGCTGATTTTGAATTTATCCTTTTCAAGTCTAGCATGACCTCGGCAGGCACTCCCTTGAGAACTGCTAGAAACCAACCCTATGTATTAAACGAAAGCAGTTTGTAATCACAGCTGTAAAATGATTTAAAACATTGATCTTGACTTCAGTTTATTAGTTAATAGCTGCTGAGACCTTGCCAAAAATGAAGCATGGGAAAAGAGCAAAACTGCTATTTATATGATATCTGTCTGTGAAAATCCAAGGTTTCTGTTCTTAAGTTTCAAATTGTAGTTATTTATAAATCTCCTTGACCACAGAGGCTTCAAAAACAAAGTAAGGCAATAGGATATATGGTTTAAAGTTTGTATAATGTGATATAAAGTATAAGGTGATAAAGAATATTTTGTAAAAAAATTATTTGCCTCAGTTCCTTCATCCACCCAATTTTCCCATTCTCAGCAATTCAGCAGTTCCCTGTTAGTTCAACGAAAAGTGATCTGGCTGCAGCCCCGTAGCTATACATAGAAGTATAGCTCTTATGTCTGGATAGTGGCAAAATGGTTGCTATATGTGTATATAAATATGTTATTTATATATCTATAGCATATGTAGCATACCTATATAGGAAGATATTGTGGGCCACAGCAGATGGATAAAACAGTCTTTGAAAGCTGTCCTGTGCACTCTGTTGAATAGTGATTAAAGCCAAAGTGTCTATTTTCTCACATTTGAGATGGGTGCTCATTCATTACTAAAATAACTTGTAGATTTCATTCATATTAAGTAATTGAATGATTTAAATAACTTAATATTTTTACTTTGAAAAATATAATAACCATCTCTTACCAGCTGTCACCTACTGATGGCTTTGCCTGACAGGGAATGAAGACATAGTTGTGTCCCAATACCCCTTTAGACAAAACTCAGGCCCTTACTAGTACAGGATAAAAGTGAAGAGGACTTCTTTTCTTTTCAGGAGTTACTTCTGTTCTTTTATTCTTCTACTCTGAAACACTTCTTTTTAATTCTCTGCTTTTATTGTTGCTGTCTCTATTGTCCATAATTTCTGGTTGAATTATTCCTTATATGTTTGTTGGGTTTCAAGGCTTTAATTTTCTTGGTCTTCTGATTGAGTATAGGGTCATACAGTGAAGGTGTTGTTGATCATGGATATTTCTGGAATTTGAATCAGCTTTGCATGTTTGAATTGCACATATATGGAGAGAAACAAGTGGAGCTTCTACCAGCTAATTTTATTTTTAATTTACATGTAGTTGTTTCTGGCATTAGAAAGATGATTTCCCTAACTGAGAGAGAATTAGCAGAGTGTATGGTTTCCAGTGAACAAAATATGGGAGACTGGAACAAAACCTACCTTTAGGTCCCACTCATGAGGAGTGCACTTGTTCAGTGACAGGATGTTGTTGTTGCCTGCTGAATGTGACATAAAATACATAATTTTACATTGTATTTATCTGTTCATTGTGACCTGAAGCATTCCTGCCTGTGAGATTTCCAGAGTCTTACGGTGACTTTGTATACTGTTCTCACCTTTATCCACACTTGCATTCTGGAGTTCTACACTCCAGTAACTCTTATTCTAATATTTCTTGATACTGAAGCTGTTCCTAATTCTTACCTTGTAATATGTGTAGTGTAGGGCCTGACTACATAGAGAAGATGGTGTGAACTGAGGTAGGGTAAGAAGTTAAAGCAGAAAAGCTATTCCTCACTGAATGTCTTTGTTTTAACTTAATCCATTCATACAGTGGATGGAATACACGCTGCACAGCATAAAAGCATCCACATGAGAAATTGTTAGGAAATAGCTACTCCACACTACTTCTCCATGTGAACAATTTACTTGTTTGGCCTCTCCAGCACAGCTGACAGCAAACAATCCTGAAATGTCACCCTTTTTACACTCTCATGGTCCAATTTTCATTCTTTATCATTCTAATAGGTCTGTAATTGGAGCCAGGAATATCTGAGAGGACTAATAATACTTCAGCCATAAACATTCTCTTCCACTCTTTTGCTGACCTCTGTTTTTGAACCTTTTGATTCCCCATCAATTTAGTAAAATAATTCTTCTCTTTCTTTTCAGATCATTAAAAGTACTATTTGTTGAGGGATTTTCTCTGGAATATTAATCGACACTGGTGTTTTCTAGCCTTGATGGGAAAAGTGTCACTAATTCCTCAAGTGGCATTAACATTGCACGCTCTTGGCAGATATTCACCTCTCAGATGTTTCATTTTTCATTTCTTGCATGTTTTCTTGCATGATCAAAATTGTCTGCAAACCCAGTGATGCATATCAAAGGGCATATACTTTTGCTCACCTGGGTTCATTTGATAGCATGATTTTCTGTAGTTTGTATGCCACAGATGTCTCCTTAGCTGTATAATTGGGAGACATAAATTGTCACACTTGGGCTGATTTCAATTTAGATTTAAAAGGAAGTCATGAAAAATTTGTAATTTATTCTTGCGGTCTTGTCAGCTCAACAGCATGTAGGCCAAAACTGGAAATGTTAAAGAAGCTGACAATAATTTGCTGGGTATCCCAAAACATAGGCAAGAGGATATTCTGTAAGAGATGACAGAAGGAACTTTGATCTTAAAGGTTCCTTCCAACCTAGACAATTCTATGATTCTATAAAATTCTGTGTACCATTCATACAGTCATAACTGAATCTGTAGTTACTGCTTGGTCTCCTCACTAGTTCTCTTCTGAAGTTCTACTGCATTCATATTCAATTAAATTCTTCTGTTATCTAAAATATTTTCATATTGCTCTTATTAAATAATTAACAATCGAAGGAAATTTCTCTTTTACTAGAATGCATTGAATTTTTCTGAAATATTACATACCTTAGTACCTTTAAGTTTGACAACATAAGAAAACAGTTTAATTTTTATACCTTTTTTTGAGGGTGGGAAAGCATACTGAAGTTTTTAAGTGAATTTTTCAAGGAAAAAAACCAAGAGCTGTAATTTAATATGGGCTGTCTTTCATTTCTTACAAATTCAGAAAACAAACCTTTCTTAGATTACACTGGCAGCAATGTGTGTGAAAACCTCTTGTATTCCTGTTCCGTCACCAAATAGGTTATCACACTTTGAAAACTGTCTTAATTTGCTTAGGTCATGCATTCGCCATAATATTTTCTTAGCAGTTTAGGTTAAAAAAGTTTAATAACTTCATTTCATTGCATTTCTCACCAGACTTAACTGATACAGCTGCATTGCCAAATTTAATAATTGACACACTGTTTCTACGTCTATAGTGAGAGAATATTTCTTTTAAAATAAGTGATCCTTTCCTTTGCTACCAATAATTATATTACTTATAGATTCTTGTGTAACTAAGTTTTGTTGTTTGCATTAGAATCTCGTCCTTTGTCACTTCCTGTGAAAACCATGCTGAACTCATCTGAAAGCTGCAGAAGTCCTGAAGAAAGAATGAAGGAATTTATTGGAATAGTGTGGAATGCAGTTAAATGCCTTACACTTCAGGTAAGATGAAAAGGAAGTGAAAAAAACTCTGTGTCTTTCCAAGCTTTATGATACTTTTTATGCATCCCAGTGCTTTTTATTAGAGGGTTTTTAGAGGAGCTCCCAAGTTTTACTGTGTTATTTCAGTAGTTTCAAAGTTTTAAAGAATGAAAAATAAAGTATAGATTTTTTGTAAATTAGGCAAAGAATGCTTTGGGTTTAGAATATCAGTTTTCAAAATACTTTTTCATATCCAAAGGGAAGATCCTTAGAAAAACTATATGAAGAAAAACAATGTTTGTCACACTTTTCTGTACTATTAACATAGTTATCCATAGTTAGATTTGCACAATAGCTTCCTTTCTAAAAATAATTGGGGAAAGTGTGTGTTCAAAATATTTTCTTGGGGTGTATGATACAATATGATGTTATACAGTAATGGCAGTATATATGCATACTATCCACAAAAAAAGATCATGTTAGAAGTCTAGTGTTAATATGCCATGAGCAAATACTAGATGGCTTGGAAATAGGATTCTGTTCTTCCACGTATATATCAAGTGCCTTCTTAGAAATTACCCTAACTTAGAATTATTATAATCTGTGCCTTTTGAACAGGACATTCTGTGAGATTGGTATTTTATGGTACACCAGAATATAATAGCAGCACTGGGTTTATGTTAAAATGAAATTTAAAAAAATGCAGCCCCCTCTATTTCTGACAGAAAGTAATCTTTGAATGTCTATTCCTTCTTCCTACCAAGCAATATAATTATTTATAGACAGGCTTATCCCAGAACCTATGTCTGTTTTAATCCTTTGTGTTCAAAATATTAGGAAGTTTGAAAGTTTTGCCCGAGCAAGAATTTAAAACTTGTGACTTGATTGCAGAACATACTGGAGTGGAGGAGATGCTTTCTATTAACCTACTTAACTCCACTTAATTCTAGCTAACTAACCATGCACAAATGCAGGCTGGACAGAGCATGGAATGAGAACAGCCCTGCAGAGCAGCTCCTCTGGAGTGAGTTGGGGTTGCTCAGTCTGGAGAGGAGAAGGTTCTGTGGGGACCTTATAACAGTCTTTCAATATTTAAAAGGGGCCTACAGAAAAGGTAAAGATAGACACTCTAATGGGAGTCTAGTAATAGAAGGGGTGATGCTGGCGGGAAGGGTTGCCATCCAGAAAACCTGGACAGGCTGAAGAGGTGGGCTTGTGCAAACCTCATGAAGTTCAACCAAGCCAAGTGCAAGGTCGCACGCCTGGGACTTGTCAATCACAAGCACAAATACAGGTTGGGCAGAGAATGGCTGGAGTCCAGCCCTGAGGAGGACTTGTGGATGAGAAAGAAGCTCAACATGAGCCGGCAATGGGCTTTTGCAGGTCAGGAAGCCAACCGCATCCTGGGCTTCATCAGAAGAAGTATGACCAGCAGGTTGAGGGGGGGTGATTCTGCCCTTCTGCTCTGGTGAGACTCCACCTGGAGTGCCATGTCCAGCTCTGGGGCCCTCAGCACAGGAAAGACATGGACCCAACAGAAATGGGTTCAGAGGAGGACCGCAAAGATTAAAGGCTGGAGCGCCTCTCCTATGAGAACAGGCTGAGAGAGTTGGGGTTGTTCAGCCTGGAGAAGAGAAGGCTCCAGGGAGACCTTATGGCAGCCTTCCAGTATCTGAAGGGAGCCTACAGGAGAGATGGAGAGGGACTCTTTGTCAGGGAGTGTGGTGATAGGATGAGGGGTAATGTTTTTTAACTGAAAGGGGGGGAGGTTTAGATATTAGGAAGAAATTCTTTACTGTGAGGGTGGTGAGACACTGAAACAGGTTGCCCAAAGAAGTTATGGAAGCCCCATCCCTGGAAGTGTTCAAGGCCAGGCTGGATGGGCATTTGAGCAACCTGGTCTAGTGGGAGGTGTCCCTGCCCATGGCAGGGAGGTTTGAACTGGATGATCTTTAAGGTCCCTTCCAGCTCTAACCATTCACCATTCCATGGTTCTATGATTCTGTAATGCTATTTAGTTTTCAGCCAGCTCTTTCATCATTGTTTCATGAGTACTTTGTTTGTTTTCTTTCCTTTTTTAATGCTGACACTGCTGGAGATTAAAATGGCTAGATAAGGGGATAATGGCTGGATAAGAGAGATAATTTATAAGCTGTTTGGAGGAAGCAGTGTATTTTTGTTATGTGTCTGGGTGGTGCCTAGCATAATGAGACATAAATGAGGCTTACAGTTTGAGTCATAATAAAAATACTAATATAATAATTAGGATGATGAAGAGCTGGATTTTTCCCATCTATAAATGGGAAAAAATATATCAGGACTGACTAAGATATTCTGATTATACATTTTTCAAGGTATACTTCGTTATATGAACAATCAGCAAAGCGAATTTATTTCAAAGAATGATTAGGACATCGATCAGCCAAAAATAATGTTTGCTTGTTACCAAAAAGACAAAAAGAAAAGGTTGCGTTAAAATTAGTGGGGGGGG